>MU225789.1:5249770-5272800 GCA_018584345.1 Thuja plicata
CAATGATAAGTTAATTTACCGAGTAACAGCAGTTTATATCTAAGACATCTAAGGGACTTGTGGATTTATTTTTGTAGTAACTGATTCACCCCTCCCCTCTCAGTTACTCCATCCATATTTCCAACACTATTATGTGCTTATAGAGAAATTGGATATAGTTCTTGACAAGAAAGGTGCTCAGACACCTGATCATTCAGAGTCAAAATATAATAGTAGTAGTGACAGTGATTATGCACGTCCTACTATGCATGCTTCATCACAGCAAGATATTGCTGAAATACCACAGTTGCAGGGAGCAGAGGGTCACATTATATATTTGACAGTTGCTACCCAACTAGATGATGTAGAGGAACCTGCTGCAAAGAGGCAGAAATTAGAAATAGGTCAACCTTCAACTGAAGGGCAGAATAAGAAGAAAGATAAGGCTAAGGCCTTAGTACCTGGCAATAGGTTATATGATCATAACCTAAGAAAGACAATAAGGGAAGGTAAGAAATAGCAGCCTGACTTGGATGATGAGGTTGAGATGCCCCTTAAGGCCTGTATTGATGAAAGACTAATTCACCAACAAGAGTTTTTAAATGATGATAATTTTGTAAAAACTGAGGAGTTTAAAGACTTCCTGAGATGGTACAAGAAAGAACAAATAAGAGCAGATCTGAAAGTTGATGACAAGGAGACCATAACTAATGAGGCATTAATGGCTCTACAAAATTATGATCCTAAAAATGAGGATATTTCACCAGAGGATGCCAGGAAATTCTTATCGGGAAGTGGAATACTATTGGCTGAGGGTTGGGATTTGGCATTCGCCTTCATTATTGATCAAATAAGGAAATAGCTAGATCTCAAGACAGCTAGTGAAGTCCAAATAGGCAATGTAATAAAAGGATTTGGGTATAGCCCAAAGTCTCAAGCCTTTTCTATGTGGAGCCTGTGCCCTAAAGACCAAAAACCCCAAGTGGTGAACATTTAGGAGAATATGGTGGCCATCAGATGATGAAGTGAAGGCATGGGAGGTGATGACTACACCCAAGAGGAAGAAGACAGTAGTAGAAGAATAAATTTTGGATGATGAGTAGGGATGACTACTTGGTACCTCACCATTGAAGATAAAGAGGACAGTTATTGCAAAAGGAGAAGAACAAAGAATATCTGTTTCTATCTTTTTGACTTGGTCATTCTACCACTTCTTCTCTCTCTTTCTTTTTGTCTCTTCTGTAGTTTTAGGGTTAGGTTTTCTGATACCATCCAAAGCTTGTAGCATACTGTTGAGAAGGATTCCAAGATGGTTGAAGACCTATATATAGAAGAGAGTTGTATTTTTCAAAGGAGGATGAAATATAATGTAAAGAATCAGTCTTTCTAAATCTGTGCCTGTGTTATTTCAAGCTTCAAAGCTTTTTCTTATGTATGAAAGAAGGATTACATCAATAAAATACAGTGCAATTTTACTCTTCCTTATTATTGTCTCTTTATTTCCTGTGTATGCTTTTTTATGTTTAAGATTGTAAGGCAATCTGAAGTATTTTGGTTACAAGGTGACTATCTAATTACTTGTGAGTTTCTTTCATGTAAAGAACTAAGTTTTTTGAGTAGTTTCAGGAAGCATATCAGTATTTAAGGATTCGATACAGTATTTTAGAGGTAACCAGATAATTTGTAAGGCAACTTATCCTAATTGCATGTAGGTTGTAAGGCAACTTACAGTGTTTTGTTTATGTGAGACTTCAAGATTTTGACTCTGTAACCCAAAGGATCGGCACTGATCTAGACCTGGGTCTGATAGTATATCATCATCTAAGTTTTCAAAATATTCAAAATTATTCTAAACACACTTGTTACAAAAATATATGAGCTGAACTCATTAAGGACCTATGTCAGCAGGACAGTGTCCACTTTATTGATTCTTTATAGAGTGAATCATTAGGTTATCCCTCCTGAAATCAAAAGGAAAAAGGATGCAAATCCTTGACTCATTGGCCGATGTTCTCAAAACCATAGCCCAGCTTATAGTTCTTTGTTTCAAACTATTCATTGCAATATCTAAATTGTTCTATAAGTTGTTCCAGTGAGGTTTTTGGTTCATACCTAGTGAATGAAACAATCCACCAAATACATAGACTGAGATACCAGTAATCTTCAAAAGGTAAAACCTGCCTAAGTCTGTGGAGCTCAAAAATGAAGAAGGATCTTATCCATTCCTTAGAAATTAGTCTTTCTCTTGCCTAAAAGAGGTTGCAACTGAGTATACAAGGTATACTGTCATCATTAGGTAAGTGTTGCAAGAAAAAGAACTAACAGGTGATATCATGTCTATAAAGAGAAAACTTAATTCATTATGAATTAATGATGCAATTAGGTTCCCCTAACTGTCAGTGTTTGTAATCACTTAGTGAATGCTGATCTTTTATGCATTATTGAAATCAGAAACCTAAGAGAAAATTTACAGTGATGCCTGAGAAATAAAACCAAAGAGCATTACTGATGAGAAGAATCACAAGCATAACTGATGGCCAGAATTACAGTGTTACCCGACGAACAACCCCAAAGGACAAACAACTTGACGGATAGACAACACCAACAGAGAAGCCAAGGGAAAACTAAAGTATTGACTGAAGCTATCAAAGAGTTAAAACACCGAAGATAACTGAAGTTCAAAAATGACAAAATATCTAGTTAGCATGGCTAAAGATAGACTTAACTCATTGTTAACATTGTTCTCATTGAAAAGTTAAAGCCAAAGATAAGTAAAAGATGAAAATATGTTTTATACAGTTGTCAAAGAGATTTCTTTGAGATAAAATAGGAGTAAATATTTAAATCAAGTTTGGTGAAAATTTTCAATCACACAAAGATCAAGAAAATCAAGAACCTAGAAATGGTGATATCATGTCTATAAAGAGACAACTAAATTCATTATGAATTAATGATGCAAAGGGTTTGATACTCTAGGCTTTTCTCCACTCCAAGTTACTTAAATGACTAACTCAACCATCCAATGGTTTTTCTTTATTGGGTCTTCCTTCTTTTAGGACCTCCAAGACCCTCTCTACCAAATTCTCCTCCAATGTATAGTTGGTACTTTGAAGACGCCAAGTTTTCTAGGCCTAATTAGTCCAACTAGTTAACCAAAAGCCTAGTTTTTCTCACTAGAACTCCACCTAGAATGTCAATCCTCTACCTAGGATCTTCCCAAACATTCACCAAGACTCTCAACACCCTTCTTGACCCATTCTAGGTCAATCTACAATCATCCCAACGCATCAAGACACTTTACCAATCCAATTGGTCACTAATTCACTGGGAGGCCTAATTTCTCAACTCATAGTAGGTCTATTTTCACCGAGTTTGGTCAATTGTTCCCAAAATACCCAAATGAATCCACAAAAAAACTTTAAAATCTTCAATACATCACCCAACACTATCATAATCCAAAACCCTGACCTCTGGAAGCACCCAAAACCCAACTTTCTTGCAGGCCCTAGATTATAGCCTATTAATTAGGCCTTTGGACCAGACAACATGCATAATTGACAAACTTGTCTCCAATATTTGATTCACCTCCTACCACCTTTTAATCCTTTTAAGAGACTATCTGGTGCATCTATAAATTCCACTAATTCTTCCCCAAAAGGTCATGGGTGCTTATTCAAATCCTTCCTTCTCCCTGTCCTGGCTCACCTGGTTTCACGAGTCAGCCATAGGGCTTCACTTATGGCCTATGAAATCCATTGAAACAACCAAAAATAAAACCAAAACCCTATCTAAAAACCCTAACCCTACTTCCCCCATTGTTTTAGATAATTGCACCAGAGGAAGTTTAGGTTAGAGCCATTTCTAACTAGGTAACACTATTTTTATCTCTGTCAGACCAGTGACCTTCAAAATCTTGAAAATTAACACCTAATGAACTTTAAAAAAACCTATCTATTGCATATTGAAGCTGAAATAAAACAATACACTAACATGAATCCTGATCACCTATGCCAATCCATACACAATCGTATAGAAGCAAAGATACAGTGCAAATTACACAAAAATGGATACAGTCATCTGTACAAGGGTGTCAGAATTAAGTGTCTCAATCCAAAATCTCATTACCCTATCCAAAACACCAATTCCATGCTCATATATTGAGCATGGGTAGTTACAATCATTTCTAACCACATTTTTTCATTTCTTGCAAAAGTAGCTCGAGCAACTTTCAAAGTTTCTAGCAACTTTTCGCATTTTGATGCATTTTGACTTTCCTTGTCAACTCGATGATTGATGTTGACTCCCAAGACCCTAAATAGGATATTTAGGGTCCTAAAACATACCTCTAACTCATATTTCACTAAGATGGTAACTTTTCATGATTTGAAGCCAAAATGACCCAAAACACCTAATGAGCACTAAGGCCCTTACAAACATGAAGTTAAACTAACATTTCTTCCAACCTTTTGGAACTTATTATAACACAAACACAAACTCCTAAACCAACCATAAACAACATAAAAACATCAAATAGGGAGGTTCCCTACACCATACTCGCCTGGACAAAATAAATCAAGTCCCTTGAGTTAGGAGGTCTTCAATGGTGACCCCATGTTTCAGAATATCTAGCTCTGTCATCCAAGTGGTAGTAGGTAGTGCCTCCACTTCTTTAGGGATTGAACCATAGCATATAAATCAAATTCATAGGTGGAGTACTTTTGTTTAACCTCATTCAACATTTCAGAGAAGAAAGCCACGGGATGTCCTTCTTGGCTTAACACTGCTCCAATAGCCAACTTTCTAGCATCACACTCTACCAAAAAGAGTTTATTTAAGATAGGAAAACTCAGAGTAGGTAGCTCTGCAATCCTTTTATTTAACATTTCAAACCCTTGGTTTGATTCCACTATCCATTCAAACTTACATTTCATTCCACCTTTTATGGTGTTAAGTATAGGGGCACACACATGACTGAAATTTCTCACAAAATTCCTATAGTAGGAGGCCAACCCATCAAAACTACTAAAATCCCCTATGGACCTAGGTGTAGGCCATTCCAAAATGGACTTAAATTTATCAGGGTCCACCTTTATACATCCATTAGCAACCACAAAACCAAGGTAAAGTGGTTCAGTTTTGAGAAACTCACACTTTTCTTGATTTATAATAAACTTCTCTTGATGTAGCTTCCTTAAGACCATCTCTAAATGCTTCATGTGCTCCTCCTTGGACCTACTAAAGATACAAATATCATCAAGGTAAAATATTACAAACTTACCAATGAACTCTACTAGCACTTCATTCATGAGCCTCATGAATGTGCTAGGTGCTTTACTTAGGCCAAAGGGAATTAATAGCCACTCATACAGACCCTCATTGGTATTAAAAGATATCTTCCACTCATCACTAGGCATCACTCTTATCTGATGATACCCTGACTTCAAATCCACTTTAGAAAAGTAACAAGAACCTCCTAAATTCTCCATCAAATCTTCTATCTGGGGCATTGGGAACCTATATCTGATTGTGATATTGTTTATAGCCCTAGAGTCCATACACATCCTCCATTTTCCATCCTTCTTAGGTGCAAGTACTATTGGCATAGAACATGGGCTCAAACTCTTGCTTATTAACCTTGTATCTAACAAATCTTGAATCTATTTTTCTATCTCTAGATTCTGACTTGGTGTTATCTTATATGCAGCTTTGTTAGGAAAATGTTCTCCATGATCAAGGTCAATATGATGACTCACTTCCCTCATAGGTGGTAATGCACTTTGCAAACCATTATCTACTATGTCATGGTACTTCTCTAGCAATGATTGTACCTTTGGTGGTAAACTAATTTTCTCCTTAGTTTCCTCCTTTGGTTTTATCACTACTGCGCAATAGAATCCTATCTCCTTCTTCATGGACTTTAGAAACTCTTTCCCACTACATAACATCACAATTTCCCCCACATGCTTCTCTTCATTGGGTTCTTGCAATGGATCCATTTGGAACTTCTTTCCTATCTTGGTGATGACATAATTGTTCTTCTCTCCATCTTGTATTTCTTTGACATCATACTACCATGGATGTCCTAGGAGTAGATGGCATGCATCCATAGGGAGTATGTCACATAGGACATTGTACTTATACTCTCCAATCTCAAACTCTACCAAGGTTTTTTGACCTACCACTATTTGTTGACCCTTATTCAACCATGAAAAATTATAGGGTGTGGTATGAGGTATCCTTCTCAACTTCAATTTCTCCACCATCTTTATGGATACTATATTCTCAATGGATCCAGAGTACACTATCACTTTTCAAATCCTCACATGAGACCTAAAAGTTCTTTTAAATAAGTTCTTCCTCTCTAGTGGCTCTATAGTGCTAGGCACTTTCAACAAGGTTCTCCTTAACATCAAGTTCTCTCCATTCAATACTAGCCCTACCTTGGAGATGGGAGAAGTAACACTTTGAGTGTCATCCTCTTGTACTAATTGATTGCTTCTATCCCCCATTGAAGATGAGGAAGTATTTTTAGGATGCCTACCCATTGTGTGACCCACTTGGTTGCAGTTATAGCATCTACCAGTAAAAACTAAATTACATCTCCCTTGGGGTTGGAACCTACCTCTGTATCCTCCCCTTTGGAAAGATCCTCTATACTAGTTTCCTCCACCATTATCCATGGACTGACTATCTTCTTGTCTATTAGGGATTTTTCCCCTACCAAAGTTTCTTCTACCTCTTTGAAACCCTCTATTATTTCTTCCATCTCTTCCCTTTTGATGGAATTCATTCCTCCTTCTAGCCTTGTCCTCTTCTCTTAAGGCCAATTGGAAACATTTGTACATACTATCAAGAGCCATCATGTTGATCTCATCCTACATCCCTTGTCTTAACCCATTAAGATACCTAGATACCTTCTCCATTTCATCTTCTTATCTCCTAGGCTTTAGGCTCAGTTTATTGAACTCCTTTGTGTAAGTACTCACTGACATTTCTTTTTGTCTTAGATTCTGTAGCTTTTGATATATTTGGATTTCATAATTAGTAGGCAAGAATTGTGCCCTCAATCTAATTTTCATCCTCTCCCAAGAAATAATATTTTTCTTTCCACTGCTTAACCTGTCATCCTACATTAAGTTCTAGCACCCTAATGCAGATCCCTTGAGTCTAGCCTTAGCATATCTGACTCTCTTCTCCTCTGAGACTTCTTTGTAATCAAATTGGTTGTCAATGGCTTCAAGCCAATCAAAAAACTCTTCTCCATTTAGGCTTCCATAGTAATATGGTATGTGTTCCATTCTATCCTTGTTTAAATATTTTAAGGCATCTAAGAATACCTTTTTTTCTTTTTCCATCTCAGTTTCTTTCCCTTTGTTTGATGACTCTTCTATCTGACTTTCATCTCCATCAGTTTCATCTCCCCATTCTGTGATCTTCTTTTTTCCCTTTGTCTCGGACACACTAGCCTTCTCCAAGAGGCCTTGAATCAATTCCACTATGGCATCCCTACTCATTTCCTTAGGAGGCATGCCATCAACTTCTTGACTCTCTTCCCTTTCAGACATACACAATTTAAAGCTATTCTAGCTCTGATACCACTCTGATGTAGAGGGTTTGATACTCTAGGCTTTTCTCCACTCCAAGTTGCTTAAATGACCAACTCAACCATCCAATGGTTTCTCTTTTTTGGATCTTCCTTCTTTTAGGACCTCCAAGACCCTCTCTACCAACTTCTCCTCCAAGGTATAGTTGGTATTTTGAAGACTCCAAGATTTATATCCCTAACTAGTCCAACTAGTTAACCAAAAGCCTAGTTTTTCCCACTAGAACTCCACTTAGAATGCCAATCCTCTACCTAGGATCTTCCCACACATTAAAAAAGAATATCAACACCCTTATTCACCCATTCTAGGTCATTCTACAATCATCCCAATGCATCAAGACAATTTACCAATCCAATTGGTCACTAATTCACTAGGAGGCCTAATTTCTCAACTCATAGTAGGTCTATTTTCACCGAGTTTTGTCAATTTTTCCCAAAATATCCAAATGAATCAACAAAAAAACTTTAAAATATTCAAGACATCATGCAACACTATTATAATCCAAAACCTTGACCTCTGGAAGCACCCAAAACCCAACTTTCTTGCAGGCCCTAGATTATAGCCTATTAATTAGGCCTCTGGACTAGACAACATGCATAATTGACAAACTTGTCTCCAATATTTGATTCACCTCCTACCAAATTTGAATCCTTTTAAGATACTATCTGGTGCATCTAGAAATGCCACTAAGTCTTCCCCAAAAGGTCATGGGTGCTTATTCAAATCCTTCTCCCTGTCTTGGCTCACCTGGTTTCACCAGTCAGCCATATGGCTTCACTTCTGGCTTGTGAAATCCATTGAAACAACCATAAAGAAAACCAAAACCCTATCTAAAAACCCTAATCCTACTTCCCCCATTGTTTTAGATAATTCCACTAGAGGAATTTTAGGTTAGAGCCATTTCTAACTAGGTAACACTATTTTTGTCTCTGTCAGACCAGTGACCTTCAAAAAATTAAAACTTAACACCTAATGAACTTAAAAAAAACCTATCTATTGCATATGGAAGCTGAAAGAAAACAATACACTAACATGAATCCTGATCACCTATGCCAATCCATACACAATCATATAGAAGCAAAGATACAGTGCAGATTACACAAAAATGGATACAATCATCCGTACAAGGGTGTTAGAATTAAGTGTCTCAATCCAAAATCTCATTACCCTATCCAAAACATCAATTCCATGCTCATATATTGAGCATGGGTAGTTACAATCATTTCTAACCACATTTTTTCATTTCTTGCAAAAGTTGCTCGAGCAACTTTCAAAGTTTCTAGCAACTTTTCGCATTTTGATGCATTTTGACTTTCCTTGTCAACTCGATGATTGATGTTGACTCCCAAAACCCTAAATAGGATATGTAGGG
Organism: Thuja plicata; assembly: GCA_018584345.1. Classification (NCBI taxonomy): domain Eukaryota; kingdom Viridiplantae; phylum Streptophyta; class Pinopsida; order Cupressales; family Cupressaceae; genus Thuja; species Thuja plicata. Next base: position 5,258,726 of record MU225789.1, read on the forward strand.
TCCTAAAACATACCTCTAACTCATGTTGCACTAAGATGGTAAATTTTCATTATTTGAAGCCAAAATGACCCAAAACATCTAATGAGCACTAAGGCCCTTACAAACACGAAGTTAAACTAACATTGCTTCCAACCTTTTGGAACTTATTATAACACACACAAAAACTCCTAAACCAAATCTAAACAACATAAACACATCAAATAGGGAGGTTCCCTACACCATACTCCCCTAGACAAAATAACCCCATGTTTCAGAATATCTAGCTCTATCATCCAAGTGGCCTCAGCTTTAGGTGGTACCTACCACTTGATGAGGTACTCCTTATAGTTACCCTTCCTTATCTTCCTTATCACTTTAGAGTCCAATACACTTTCCAATTGCAATGGCTTTTGGGTAGGCAAATATTTCACCCAATCATCATCCTCCAAATCTACAACAGTGGATTGACCTATGTCTAGTGTTGGTCCCTTGTAGGGATATAGGTCACAAACATTAAAAATGGGTGAGATCCCCAAATCAAGAGGTAATTCCACCTCATAGGCATTTTTTCCATACTTGTGCAAAATCTTCAAAGGCCCTATCTTTTTCATCAGTAGTTTGGTAGGCTAACCCTTGGGTAGCCTTTCCTTCCTAAGATATACTAGTACTAGATCCCCAACCTAGAACTGCAAGTCTCTTCTAGTTTGATCAGCTTTGGATTTGTACTTCTCCACTTGCTTTTCCAAATTCCTATTGACTTGATCATGTATCTCCTTCATCTATTTAGAAAATTACTCTCCTTGAGCACTCCTCTTATCCTTCAAACTGAGATCCCTCAACTCCAATATCCCCCTAGGATTGACCACATATACTATTTCAAAGGGGCTCTTCCCTGTACTCCTATTAATGTAGTAATTATATGCAAATTTTGCTTGCCCTATGATGTGATCCCATGGTTGTCCATGTTGTTTGGTCAGACACCTCAGCAAATTTCCAACTGACCTATTCACTACTTCTATTTTCCCATCTCATTGTGGATGATAGGCTAAAGAGAAAGACAAGTTTGTTCCAAGCATCTTCCATAACTTCCTCCAAAAGTGACCTACAAACTTACTATCCTTGTCACTTACAATATTCAGGGGCAATCCATGGATCCTCACAATATCCCTAAAGAATAGACCTGCAATTTGAGAAGCATCACATGTTTTCTTACATAGAATGAAGTGTGCCATCTTGCTAAAATGGACTACCACCACAAACACACTATCATGACCCCTAGGTGTCTTTGGTAACCCCCAAAAAAAATCTATACTAAGGCACTCCCAGGGCCTTTGGGGTATAGATAAAGGTTGATACAACCCACTGTTGCTACTTTGTCCCTTTTCCCTCTGACAAATATGACATTGTTATACAAATCTCCTAAGATCTGACTTCATCTTAGGCCAATAGTAATGCCTATGTACCTACTCCACTATTTTATCCACTCCAAAGTGGCCTCCCAATCTCCCTTGGTATTTCTCCTTCATAATGTTTTCCCTCATTGAACACTGAGGTATACACATAAGGCGAACTTTAAACAATAGGCCTTCTTGCAATACAAACTCACTGAAATCTACCTTGAACCCCTGCTAAAACTTCACACATGGCTCATAGGCTACTTTGAAATCTTTATCTTCCTTGTAGAGGTCTTTCAAATCATCCATGCTCCCGCTTTGTAGTTGTATCTCTTGGATTGTGAGTACACTCTTGCTAAGAGCATCTACAACCTTGTTGCTAACCCCCTTCTTATGCTTTATAACAAATGTATAAGCCTACAATGATTCTACCCACTTCACGTTCCTTTGGTTCAACTTTTCTTGTCCATTCAAGAAACTTAAAGCATGGTTATCAGTGTAGACCACAAACTCCATAGGTAGTAGGTAGTTCCTCCACTTCTTTAGGTATTGAACCATAGCATATAAATCAAAATCATAGGTGGAGTACTTTTGTTTAACCTCATTCAACTTTTCAGAGAAGAAAGCCACAGGATGTCCTTCTTGGCTTAAAACTGCTCCAATAGCCAACTTTCTAGCATCACACTCTACCAAAAAGTGTTTATTTAAGATAGGAAACCTCAGAGTAGGTAGCTCTACAATCCTTTTCTTTAACATTTCAAACCCTTGGTTTGATTCCACTATCCATTCAAACTTACATTTCATTCCACCTTTTATGGTGTTAAGTATAGGGGAACACACATGACTGAAATTTCTCACAAAATTCCTATAGTAGGAGGCCAACCCATCAAAACTACTAAAATCCCCTATGGACTATGTGTAGGCCATTCCAAAATGGAGTTAACTTTATCAGGGTCCACCTTTATACATCCATTAGCAACCATAAAACCAAGGTAAACTGGTTCAATTTTGAGAAACTCACACTTTTCTTGATTTATAATCAACTTCTCTTGATGTAGCTTCCTTAAGACCATCTCCAAATGCCTCATGTGCTCCTCCTTAGACCTACTAAAGATCAAAATATCATCAAGGTAAACTATTACAAACTTACCAATGAACTCTGCTAGCACATCATTCATGAGCCTCATGAATGTGCTAGGTGCTTTACTTAGGCCAAAGGGAATTACTAGCCAGTCATACAGATCCTCATTGGTATTAAAAGCTATCTTCCACTCATCACCAGGCCTCACTCTTATCTTATGATACCATGACTTCATATCCACTTTAGAAAAGTAACAAGAACCTCCTAAATTGTCCATCAAATATTCTATCTGGGGCATTGGGAACCTATATCTGATTGCGATCTTGTTTATAGCCCTGGAGTCCATACACATCCTCCATTTTCCATCCTTCTTAGGTGCAAGTACTATTGGCACAAAACATGGGCTCAAACTCTTCCTTATTAACCCCTTATCTATCAAATCTTGAATCTATTTTGCTATCTCTGGATTCTGACTTGGTTTTATCTTATATGCAGCTTTTTTAGGAAAATTTTGTCCATAAATGAGGTCAATATGATGGCTCACTTCCCTCATAGGTGGTAATGCACTTGGAAAACCATTATCTACTATGTCATGGTACTTCTCTAGCAATGATTGTACCTCTAGTGGTAAACTGATTTTCTCTTTAGTTTCCTCCTTTGGTTTTATCACTACTGCACAACAGACTCCTATCTCCTTCTTCATGGACTTTAGAAACTCTTTCACACTCAATAACATCACACTTTCCCCCACATGCTTCTCTTCATTGGGTTCTTGCAATGGATCCATTTGGAACTTCTTTCCTATCTTGGTGATGACATAATTGTTCTTCTCTCCATCATGTATTTGTTTAACATCATACTGCCATGGATGTCCTAGGAGCATATGCAATGCATCCATAGGGAGTATGTCACAGAGGAACTTGTCCTTATACTCTCCAATATCAAACTCTACCAAGGTTTGTTGATCTACAACTATTTGTTGACCCTTATTCAACCATGAAAACTTATAGGGTGTGGTATGAGGTATCCTTCTCAACTTCAATTTCTCCACCATCTTTATGGATACTATATTCTCAGTGGATCCAGAGTACACTATCACTTTTCAAATCCTCACATGAGACCTACAAGTTCTTTTAAATAAGTTCTTCCTCTCTGGTGGCTCTATAGTGCTAGGCACTTTCAACAAGGTTCTCCTTAACATCAAGTTCTCTCCATTCAATACTGGCCCTACCTTGGAGATGGGAGAAGTAACACTTTGAGTGTCATCCTCTTGTACTAATTGATTCCTTCTATCCCCCATTGAAGATGAGGAATTATTTTTAGGATGCCTGGCCATTGTGTGACCCACTTTTTTGCAGTTATATCATATGCCAGTAAAAACTAAATTAGATCTCCCTTGGGGTTGGAACCTACCTCTGTATCCTCCCCTTTGGAAAGATCCTCTATACTAGTTTCCTCCACCATTATCCATGGACTGACTATCTTCTTGTCTATTAGGGATTTTTCCCCTACCAAAGTTGCTTCTCCCTCTTTTAAATCCTCTATTATTTTTTCCACCTCTTCCCCTTTGGTGGAAGTCATTCCTCCTTCTAGCCTTGTCCTCTTCTCTTAAGGCAATTTGGAAACATTTGTGCATACTATCAAGAGCCATCATGCTGATCTACTCCTAAATCCCTTGTCTTAACCCATTAAAATACCTAGCTACCTTCTCCATTTCATCTTCTTATCTCCTAGCCCTTAGGCTCAGTTTATTGAACTCCTTTGTGTAAGTACTCACTGACATTTCTTTTTGTCTTAGATTTTGTAGCTTTTGATATATTTGGATTTCATAATTAGTAGGCAAGAATTGTGCCCTCAATCTGATTTTCATCCTCTCCCAAGAAACAATCTTTTTATTTCCACTACTTAACCTCTCATCCTACATCATGTTCTAGCACCCTGATGTAGATCCCTTGAGTCTAGCCTTAGCATAGATGACTCTCTTCTCCTCTGAGACTTCTTTGTAATCAAACTGGTTGTCAATGGCTTCAAGCCAATCCAAAAACTCTTCTCGATTCAGGCTTCCATAGTAATATGGTATGTGTTCCATTATATCCTTGTTTAAATATTTTAAGGCATCTAAGAATACCTTTTGTTCTTTGTCCATCTCAGGTTCTTTCCCTTTGTTTGATGACTCTTCTATCTGACTTTCATCTCCATTAGTTTTATCTCCCCATTCTGTGATCTTCTTTTTTCCCTTTGTCTCGGACACACTAGCCTTCTCCAAGAGGCCTTGAATAAATTCCAATATGGAATCCCTACTCATTACCTTAGGAGGCATGTCGTCAACCTCTTGACTCTCCTCCCTTTCAGACATACACAATTTCAAGCTATTATAGCTCTGATACCACTCTGATGTAGAGGGTTTGATACTCTAGGCTTTTCTCCACTCCAAGTTGCTTAAATGACCAACTCAACCATCCAATGGTTTTTCTTTGTTGGATCTTCCTTATTTTAGGACCTCCAAGACCCTCTCTACCAACTTCTCTTCCAAGGTATAGTTGGTATTTTGAAGACTCCAAGATTTATATCCCTAACTAGTCCAACTAGTTAACCAAAAGCCTAGTTTTTCCCACTAGAACTCCACCTAGAATGCCAATCCTCTACCTATGATCTTCCCACACATTAAAAAATAATATCAACACCCTTCTTCACCCATTCTAGGCTGTTATGAAATCATCCCAATGCATCAAGACACTTTACCAATCCAATTGGTCACTAATTCACTAGGAGTCCTGATTGCGCAACTCCTAGTAGGTCTATTCTCACCGAGTTTGGTCAATTGTTCCCAAAATATCCAAATGACTCCACAAAAAAACCTGAAAGTCTTCAAGACATCACCCAACACTCTCAGAATCCAAAACCCTGACATCTAGAAGCACCCAAAACCCAACTTTCTTGTAGGCCCTAGATTATAGCCTATTAATTAGGCCTCTGGACCAGTCGGCATGAATAATTGACAAACATGTCTCCAATCTTTGATTCACCTCTTTTCACCTTTGAATCCTTTTAGGAGACTATACGATGCATCTATAAATTCCACTAAGTCTTCCCCAAAAGGACATGGGTGCTTGTTCAAATCCTTCCTTCTCGCTATTCTGGCTCACCTAGTTTCACCAGTCAGCCATAGGGCTTCACTTCTGGCCTGTGAAATCCATTGAAATAACCAAAAAGAAAACCAAAACCCTATCTACAGACCCTAACCCTACTTGCCCCATGGTTTTAGAAAATTCCACTAGAGGGAGTTTAGGTTAGAGCCATTTCTAACTAGGTAACACTATTTTTGTCTTTGTCAGACCAATGACCTTCAAAAACTTGAAACTTAACACATAATAAATTTCTAAACAAAATATATATTTCATATGGAAGCTAAAAGAAAACACTACACTAACATGGATCCCAATCATGTATGCCAATCTGTACACAACCGTACATAAGCAAAGATACAGTGCAGATTATACAAACATGGATACGGTCATCTGTACAAGGGTGTCATAATTAAGTGTCTCAATCTAAAATCTCATTAAAATCTCCAAAACATCTATTCCATGATCATATACCAAGCATGGGTAGTTACAATTAGTTCTAACCACATTTTGTCATTTCTTGCAAAAGTTGCTCGAGCAACTTTCAAAGTTGCTAGCAACTTTTTGCATTTTGACTTTCCTTTTCAACTCGATGATTGCTGTTGACTCCCAAGACCCTAAATAGGATATGTAGGTTCCTAAAACATACCTCTAACCCATGTTGCACTAAAATAGCAACTTTTCACAATTTGAAGCCAAAACACCTAATGAGCACTAAAGCCCTTACAAACATGAAGTTAAACTAACATTGCTTCCAACCATTTGAATTTTATTCTAACACACACAAAAAATCCTAAACCAACCCTAAAAAACATAAAAACATCAAATAGGGAGGTGCCTTGCACCAATTAGTGGGAGTGAATGAAAAAGAGGATGTTGAAGAGAAACTGATGAAGAACAACTTCATATAGTCCTGATCAATCAAGTTGAGGAAAGAGATAAGGATTTCTGTGGAGAACAACATGACTGAGTAGAGAAAAGTGGAGCAAATCTATTGAAAAGATACATTGATCAAAAAGGTAAAATGAGCTTATAATAGATCTAAAAATCAGTAATTTTAAGTTGTATGTCTGAATAGATCATTTACTGTTTCAATTAACCATTGGATCAGAAAGGCTCTTAACCGAGAAGGATTTGAAGATCCTTTCTAATTAAGATACATCCCAAGGAGTGTTAAAACATTTGATCATGAAGATAGCATGAGATTCCAGATACCATTTGACAAACTACACTAGGTTTGGTCATAGAAGGTAGCATAGAGATGCCTGATATAAAGTGACAAACTATTCTATTAAATCCTCTAACAACGTCACATCTAACAGTGTGTTTGTAACCTTTAATAGGGTTGGCTCTTCAATGAGCTCACTTCAAAAGAGTGAAAATTTTTGGTTACCGATCCCAAGTGGTTTTTCCCTTAACAAGGTTTCCACGTTAAAAATCCATGTGTCAATGTAATTATGAGTCATTACTTTAGTGTTTTGCATTACACATAGCTAATCTGGATTGATCGGTATACACTAAACAATTTACCTTCTTTGGTAAATAAAAGACTACTATTCAGTAAACATTAATAATAAGGCTTAACAAATCACTCTGAGCAATAGTTATTTGATAAGTATATTTGAAGGCATTCATCTTGTAGGACTGGAGATAACTAGAGGCTTAATATTGTGGTACTAAGTTTTTTGGGTTGATTAATTGGAATATTTTGAGGCCATTGATTCACCACCCCTCTCAGTTATTTCTAAAAATTGGTATCAGAGCTTGTGTGCTTAGAAAGGGAGTTTAACAGCTCAAGCAAAAGATCACAAGATGAATAGATGAGATGTGCCCAAGTTTAATAAAGACAACTTTGCATCATGGAAAAGAAGAATAAGAATCCACCTATAAAGTATTACTCAACACGTTGATACTAAATATCTGTTTCCTATAGGACCTCACACTCTTGAGAAATTGAGAGAAAAGCATGAGCATAATTTCATGATGATAGGGCTTGCTTCCTCACTAACCGATGCTAAGTTTGCAGATGTCAAAACTTGCACCTCTACAAAGCAAATGTGGGATAAATTTAAGCTAGTACATGGAGGAGATGCTAATGTACTAAGAGCCAAGGTAGAAATCCTAAGAGGGAGGTTTGATGATCTAAGGATGAAAGAAGGAGAAAATATCACTCAGTATAGCTATAGAATCAAAGAGGTAGTCAATGCTATTCGAGGAGTTGGAGGTGTACAAGTGAAGAGGAGACAATGGTAAGTAAAATATTAAGAACCTTACTACCTGTATATGCGATTAGAGTATCTTCTATATAAGAAATGAGAGTAGTTGCAAATAATACATTTACTCTAGATAGTCTAATTGGTAGACTAATTTCATTTGAGATGAACAATTTTGATAATAGTGTCTTATCATCTATAGAATCTGCATTCAAATCTTCTTTGAAAATAAGTAAGTCAAGTAATAGAGAAACTATTAGAAATAATAGTGAAAGTGATGATGATGATCAAGATCTTGATGAGATTGAAGCACTAATGGCAATAAGATTGCACAGAGGCAAAGGTAGATACAAAGGTAAATTGCCACTTGTATATTTCAATTGTAAAGAGGTTGGAAACTTTACTATAAGATGTCCTAACAGAAGAAAATCTGACAAAAGTAATGATAGATCATATGAGAAGAAGTTTGATAGAGGTGATAACAAAGACTACCAAAGAAACCAATAATCTGAAAGAAGAGATATGTGAGACTACAAGTACAAAGGAAAGAAAGCTTGTTACCTGGCTGATAAAAGAGTTGATGACACTGACACCAAATCTGAAGAAGACATTGAGATGGTATTTGTAGCCATGAAGGATGATTAAAATGAAGAAGAAGAAAGGTATGTAGAGAATGCACTCATATCTAAGGTTAGTAAGAATGATGTATGGACCATAGATAGTGGCTGCACTCACCACATGACTGTTGATAAACAAAAGTTTGAAACCTTTGAATACTATAATGGTCATTCAGTAAGAATGGGTAATGACACACCTTGTCCAGTTAAAGGTAAAGGAACTATAATGTTGAATAACTTGATCAAATGTGAAAATTCTTACTAGGTAAAAGGACTGAATTATAATCTGTTAAGTGTTTCACAGCTGAATAATACAGGTCACCGAGTGGCATTTGAAAATAAGAAGGCAAAGATCTTCAATGAATCAGGAAGGTTGATCGAAACTGGTGAACAAACAAAAGGTAACCTTTTTTATCTTGATGACATTAATACCACTTGTTTGATGGCTATAAATGAAGACATATGGTTGTGGCACAAGAGATTGTATCATGTGAATTTTGAAAACATGATAAAGATAAGCAATAAAAGAAAAGTCAGATGCTTACCGAGTATGTCTAAGCATGAGCATAACATGTGCAAAAATTATCAAAAAGGTAAGATGAAAAAGTCTAGTTTCAAGAGTAAATCCCATACATCTAATGCAATTTTAGAATTAGTCCATACTAATCTATGTGGACCCATGAGGACAAAGAGTTATTATGGAGATAGGTATTTCATTCTCTTTGTTGATGATTATTCTAGAATGATGATAGTTATGTTCTTAAAAGATAAATCATAAGCATTTAAGATGTTTAAATGGTATAAGGCTATGGTAGAAAAATAAAGTGATAAGAAATTGAAATGCTTAAGGTCAGATAGAGGAGGGGAATTTATTTCAGATGAATTCACTAATTTCTATAATGAGCATGAAATTAAAAGACATGTTTCTACATCGAGAACACCACAACAAAATGGAATTGTTGTGAGGAGAAATAGATCAATAGATGACTGTGCAAGAACATTGATGATTGAGAAAAGCTTCACTCAAAATTTATAGAGGGAATATATCAGTACTTTTTTCTTTACATTGAACATAGTACAATTGAAGAAGGACACAAAGAAGACACCCTATGAGCTATGGTATGGTCACACACCTAATGTAAGTTACTTCAAAAATTTTGGCAGTCAATGTTATATTTTGAAGGATGATAGAAATGGAAAGCTTGATTCTAAAAGTGAAGATGGTATCTTTCTAGGGTATTCAACCAAAAGCAAGGCTTATAAATGTCTTAACAAGTCATCTAACAAGATCATTGAAAGTGAAAATGTGAAAATAGATGAATTTGCATAAAATAATGATAAGAAAAGTAGAAAAGAGCCAGAGGAATACAACAAGTTTGTTTATACTGAAGAACCTAGCACTCTACCTGAGCAACATTGTATCACTCCCGAGCAACAGAACATTACACCTAAGAATTGGGCTGCAATTACCAAAAATCAAGAAAATCTTCAAGATGATGTTCCGAGCAATGGAGATCAGAATGAAGGTCAAGATGATGATTAGAATAATGAACATAGAGCTAAACCAAAAATTTCCAAGTATGTCAAAATACATCATCCATAGAATCAAATCATAGGAGACAATAAGGTTGGAATGAGAACTAGAAGTAAGTCACTAAACACAAGATGTTTACGTTGTGATTTTGAGCCTAAATTTGTCAATACTACACTTAAAAATGAGGAATCGTTCAATGCTATTAATGAAGAAATAGAATAGATTGAGAAGAATAGTACATGGACACTAGTATGGATACTAGATGACAAGAATGTCATCGGTACCAAATGGATATTCAGAAACAAGTTGAATAAGAATGGAGAAGTCACAAGAAACAAAGCAAGGTTAGTATGCAAGGGGTATGCACAAGAAGAAGGTATTGATTATGGTGAAACCTTTTCACCCCTCGCTAGACTAGAAGGAGTCAGAATATTACCTATTTATGTTGCATTCAAAGGATTCAAGGTATACCAGATGGATGTCAAATCTACATTCCTAAATGGAATACTTGAAGAAGAGGTATACATTGAACAACCAGAAGGGTTTGCTGATCTAGAAAAAATAAACATAGTATGTAGACTACATAAATCCTTGTATGGATTAAAAGAAGTGCCGAGAGCCTCATATGAAATAATTCACTCCTATCTCATTAGCATTTAATTTGTAAGAATAAGTGAAAATAAAAATCTATACTTGAAAGAAGATACCGATGGTAATATTCTGGTTGCTGAAATATTTGTTGATGATATCATTTTTGGGGGAAATGAAATTTTATGCAAATCCTTTGGTAATGAAATGAGAAAAGAATTTGAAATGTCTATGTTTGGGGATATCAAATTCTTTCTTGGTCTATATATTCTTTAACGAGATGCAGGCATGTATATCACGCAGTCCAAATACATCAAGGAAGTGCTGAAGATATTTAAGATTGAAGATTCCAAACCAGTTGGAACACCTATGGCTATTGGATGTAAGCTGACAAAAGAAGACAAATCAAATGAGGTAAATCAAAACTTGTATAGATCAATGATTGGAAACAATGTATGTTGTTCATACTAGACCAGATATTGCACATGCAGTTGGAATAGTTACAAGATTCTCTGCTAATCCCAAATAATCGCATATGACTACTATCAATAAAGTCTTGAGATATCTGAAGAACACTGAAGAATATGGCTTATGGTATAAAAAGGAAGGTAAATTTGAGCTACAAGTATATACAAATGCTAATTGGGCTGGAAACATTGATGACCAAAAGAGCACAACTCGAGGAGCATTCTTCATGGGTGACAAACTTTTCATATGGATTAGTAAGAAGCAAGGATGCATCTCTCAATCTACTTGAAAAGAAAAATATGTGGCTGTTGCTACTACAAATTGCTCCAATATTGCATGGATCAAATGATTGTTGGAAAGCATGAATATGAAGATTCTTGAACCATTCATTATCTATTGTCATAATACTAGTGCAATTAACATATCAAAGAGTCTAGTCATGCATGCTAAGACTAAGCATATTACTATCAAGTATCACTATCTAAGAGAAAAAGTGCAAGCAAAGGAGGTGATAGTAGAATATGCTCAATCAAAGGAACAACTAGCTGACATATTTACCAAGCCATTACTGAAAGATACATTTGATTACCTGAGAAAGAGACTAAGGGTACAACCCTTGTCTATCGGTCAGTAAGCTGACTAGGGGGCTGCATCAGCCTTTAACAAAATAGAAGATCATTCATGTTGATAAAAGCATCGAGATGAACAAAAAAAAATACATCTATACATATCAAGGTACAAATCTGAACCGAACACCAGAGACAATGTATTGCTGATGGATAGGGAAATTCAAGGAATATATTATATAAAAGGATGGAAGATGATATAGAAGAAGTGTTTGGCATTGTTTTCAAAGGGAGAGATTATCTCATTATCAAGAATTATAAGGGAGAGAGATTCTCATTATCATAAGGGAGAGATGATCTCATTATTAGGCAAAGATTATATCATTATCCATAAAGAGAAATTCCTAAGAATCAAAAGGAAGAGTTAATCATTATCCCAAGGGAGAGATTGATTACATATGAAATGTCCATCAAAGGGAGAGCAGTAAAAAAAGGAAGAGAATACACACAAAGAGAGAGATGACTCATTGATGTCAAAGGAAAAAGAGATTATCAAGAAGAGGAATAGTCAAGGGACAACACAAAAAAAAGAGAGAAGTTGCAACATCTATCTAGTAAAAGGGATTGAAGATTGAAGAAATCACTCTGCAAGAAAAAAATTTAAGCTATTTGAGCTTACCAAGAGCCAGACATTTGTAATAGTTACAATAGGAAAGATTGATGAAACTTTTATATTTCATATTGTATTAGTATTAATATAGTGTGATAATGTAGTGTGTTTCCATCAATGCAAAAGGGAGAGATTGATGACATGTAACTAATTGAATGTTTGAAGATGTTAAGTTGATCACCGAAATGCAGAAAGATAATGCAAGACATTAAATTAGTTAATGGATTGTATTGTCATTGATGTCAACTTGATATAATCTAATTGGTTATATTCAAAGTGTCAAAGACTTCAAAGAATCAAAGAGTTAAAATATTATGCTTTCAGTAATTTATAAAAGATCAACATTCAATAAGTGACTATAAACATCGATGGTTAGGGGAACCCAATAGATAGAGAAACCCAAGAGAAAACTCACAGTGATTCCTGAGAAAGAAAACCGATGAGCATTACTGATGAGCAGAATCACAAGCACAACCAACAACCAGAATTATAGTGTTACCTGATGGACAACCCTGAAGGATAGATAACTCGATAGACAGACAACACCCACAGAGAAGCTTGAGGAAAACTGAAGTATTGACCCAAGCTATCAAAGAGTTAAAACACCGAAGTTAACTGGAGTTCAGAAATGGCAAAATATATAGTTGGCAGAGCTAAAGATAGACTTAGCTAGTTGTTAACATTGTTCTTATCAAAAAGTTAAAGCCAAAGATAACTAAAAAATGAGAAGCTATTTTATCCAGTTTTCAAAGATATTTCTTCAAGATAAAATAAGAGTAAATCTTTAAATCAAGTTTGGTGAGAATTGTGGATCATGCCAAGATCAAGAAAATCAAGAACCTAGAAATGGTGATGTCATGTTTATAAAGAGACAACTTAATTCATTATGAATTAAGGGGAGTGAATGAAAAAGAGGAAATTAAAGAGAAACTAATGAAGAATAGCTTCATACAGTCTTGATCAATCAAGCTGAGGAAAGAGATAAGTATTTCTGTGGACACCAAGCAACAGAGCACAACATCACTGAGCAGAAAAAAGTGGAGCAAATGTATTGAAAAGATACATTAATCAGAAATGTAAAATGAGCTTATAATAGATCTAAAAATAAGCAAGTCTAAGTTGTATGTATGAACAGATCATTAACTATTTCAATTTAACCATTGGATAAGAAATTCTCTTAACCGAGTAGGATTTGAAGATCCTTTCTAATTGAGATACATCCCAAGGAGTATTAAAAAGTTTGATCATGAAGATAGCATGAGATGCCATATACCATTTGACAAACTTCACTGGGTTTGATCATAGAGGGTAGCATAGAGATGCTCGATATCAAGTGACAAACTATTTTATTAAGTCCTCTAACAAGGTCACACCTAACATTGTGTTTGTAATCTTTAATAGGGTTGGCTCTTCACCAAGCTCACTTTAGAAGACTGAATTTTTTTGGGTTACCGGTCCCAAGTGGGTTTTTCCCTTAATAGGGTTTCCACATTAAAAATCCATGTGTCAATGTGTTTATGAGTTATTACTTTAGTTTTTTGCACTACATATAGCTAATCTAGATTGATCAGTATACACTAAGAAATTTACCATTTTTTGGTAAATAAAAGACTGTTATTCGGTAAACATTAAGAATAAGGTTTAACAAAGCACTCTGAGAAGTAGTTATTTGATAAGTATATTTGAAGGCATTCATCTTATAAGATAGAAGATAACTAGAGGCTTAATATTGTGGTACTATGTTTTTTGGGTTGATTAATTGGAATATTTTGAGGCCACTGATTCACCCCCCCTCTCAATTATTTATAACAATATATATATATATATATATATATATATA
>MU225789.1:5275129-5292847 GCA_018584345.1 Thuja plicata
CGCCCTACGAAAAACCCTAAATCACACAGCCCATGTGATTAAAAAAACCCACAACCATTAAGATTTTCTGCCTCCTGAATATTAAAGAACCCCTTTTCGTAAATATATATATAAATGTATGTGTATATGTATAGACATAAATACATGTATATATATATACATATATATATATACATATATATACATATACATATATATACATATATATATATATACATATATATATATACATATATATATATATACATATATATATACATATATATATATATATATGTATANNTATATATATATATATACAGTTTCATCCTCTTCCATGTAAGCCCAACCTGCGACACACACACACAACAAAGAGAAAACTACGGTTTTGAAATAGGAATGAGAGTGAAAGAGGGACGAATAAAAACTGGGGATTAGGGTTTAAATTTTTAGACTTCATATTTTAGCCCCAACCCTAGTTTTGAATTAGGGTTAGGGATAACCTAAAAGGGTTAGTTGGAAATTAAATAATATTATAATGAGAGTGTTTTTTTTTTTAATTTAAATTTGATAAAATTTCATTTGGTGGGTTGACTTTTTCAAAGTTGTTTATTAAATATTTATTAAAGGAGGATGTGGATTATTAAATTAAACTTTATTAAGTGGGTGGGTTTATTTTTAATAGGTTGTTAATTAAAATTTTAAAGAGAATGTAAATTTTTAATTAGACTTTTGGTGGGAAATTTATTAAGGTAAACATTTAACCTTGATGATTATATTTTTAATTAAATCTGATGATTTAATAATTAAATGGAAAATTTTCATGGACCAATGTTGTGATTGTAATTTAGGAAACAATTAAGTTATTTTATTAAATTAAAGCTTTGGGTAACTTTATTAATTTGAAAATTGAAATGTGGTAATGAAATTGAATTAAATGCAATTTTTCTTATTATAAGTTAAATATTATTAATATTTTGGTAATTAAGTAACTACGTATTGTTATGCCCTACATACCTGTCCCTACATTTTGTTGGCAAAATGTTGGGTCACCCTTTATTTTTACTTTTGGTTCTTCCTTTTTGTTTCTTTTTTACCTTCTTTTTCTTTCTCTGGCCAATGCCTCCGCGTGGCCGTTGTTGTTGCTTCCTTTTTTTTTTTTGCACTCCAAGACCCGGTCCCTGAGAGTTTTGTTCCTTCGTGTCAACCAAATTCTAGACCCCAAGATTCTTGTGTCATTACTTTCTCTTTAGTTGGAGGGTGTGGTCGCGCAGGATTCTCGGGCCTAGAGTCTGGAGGTTTGCCTTTTTCTTGGGATTTGCAGAAGGGAATGATGCCTTTCAATCCAAGGGATATAAATTAAACTTCACCTGTCATTGTTACACTTACCACAAAAAATTTACCCACAGAGTGAATTAAGAGCGAATTGTATAATTTCCCAGTGAGCTAAGTGCGATTTGCTTCGAGTGATTAACAATGATTTAGAGTTCGAACTTGTGTGTGTTCAAGATACCCAGCAATGTTCTCGGTGTGTTCATGGATTTCAAAGAGTTTTTCATTTGTAGAGCACCTCTTGTGCCCTTCCTTCTGCGTCTCTAGTTTTTAGGTAGGTCCTTCTGGCCCTTCTCTTTCCTTTTTGGTTTGCGCTTTGTTCTTTTGCATTTTGGGCTTTGTTTTCTTTGTAATCTGGTCTTCGTCATCACCTCCCGTCTATGGGATAGCTCTGCAAGAGGGTTGTCCACCCTATGTGCATTTGTGGATAGTGTAGAATAGTGTAAATTTTTGTAAGTCTTTGTAAATTTGTAGGTAGTGGCTTGTAGGTTAGTTGTAAATTTGTTCGCGCCTATGTAAATGCCATTCTTTAGCTTCCTGTTAATAGTATTCATAGTGTGTAGTTTCTATGTGGTTGTCTGTAAATTCATGTACATTATTTGTACAATCCTTCAAGCCCTACCCATCTCGTGATGAGTTCACCATGCCCTTTGTGTCATTTAACCAAAATCGAGCTAGCTCGCTTGGTGTTCGCTAGACTTGATCTCGTCACCTCACCTATTTGAGTTGTGGCCTTTCTCTCTCCTCCATCTCTTTAGCATTAATGGCAGGATTAATTCCCCATGCCCAAGCATTTAAAACCATCCCAAGTGGCATTCACTCCATTCATGTTGAGATAGCCATCACAATAAATATCGTTACTCTGTTCATTACATGACCACGTGACAACCCACATCAGCCTAGTATGGTAAATTGCCTGGTCATTTCAATAACGGTCCATTTCTCTAGACTCTAGGTTCTATGCAATCCCACAACCTTTATCTCATTTTTTGCACGAACTAGAATCCCCGAGACCCCTGGGTATTGATAAAATTTGAAGTAATTTATTTTATTTATTGTATTTCCATAATTTGATAAACTAAATTATTCTTGAAGATAGGTGCGAAATGGTGATGAAACCTTTGGAACCTAAGAATTTATTATATTTGATTATTTGTATTAACGATTGTCCACTCTTCCAAGTTGTAAGAAATATCTGAAGTATCTTCCTATCCTAGAAGTTTGGAACTCCCGTCCACCTCAACAAGGGCGGCCACCAAGACAAGGGCTGAGAAAGCATTAGAGAAGCTCCCACTCACCTCAAAATATCTAAGGGATGGTTTCATTGTGGGATCCAAGGTGGATCCCAAATTAAAACTAATCACCGACATAAAGGTCAGACCATGGGCCAAATTGTAGGGCTTGGTAAGAACAATGTTCAATACAAATTTTGCCAGAGACAGTATGGAAAATAATGTGGATGCCTCCAGCATAATCAAAGCCACCTGCTTCCCTTTCTCTATACAGTCCCCAAAGCTGATTCTCACCCTGGTAGAACATTACAACACAACCATCTGGGTTGTTATACTTATTTCTTCCCTTCCTATAGGCTACCCAACGCTTCTAGTGTCCCTTGACATTGCCACTTTTACTTCGGGACTGGGAATACCCCAGTTTTCCAATTCCATCATTATCTCCTGGGCCACATCAATGCAAGAGTTCAACAATGTCCAATAGGCTACCAGACATCACCTTAACACCCATTGGCTAAAGATTTTGAAGAAGGATTACAAGAAAATGAAGATGGAGATCCCTCGCATAGACTTCAAAGAAAGAATACAAGCGGGAATCATCTTCCTATGCAAGGTCTTTGGGGAACCACATGCCCAAGAATTTTCAGCCTAGATGTACTACTTTCTGTACAAAATCACCACCAATGGGAAAAATTTTGATTGGGCAACCATTATTGCCAATCATGTGGACTTCCAGCTGAACAAGGTCAGCAAAACATCTAGGTTCCACATGACTTCTTATGTTCTATGGGCACTGGCATAGCAGAGACCTAGAATCTAGAGTTTATTTACAATGGGCATCCTTGGGATAGGGCATGGCCTGAGTTCTCCTTTGGATGATTTTCCCCATATTCAATGGGAAGCCAACTTCCCAAATTTATGCTAGGTAAATGATACCTTCATTTACTACAACATTTTGATACCCACCCGGGATGCTGGTTACCAGCTCTCAAAGGAGGCCATGGCCTTGGTAAGTTCCTACGACCATTATTTCATTCAATTCCAAAACACTCATACATTTGGGTGACCAGGTTCTCCGACAAGCCCTACCTATTTCCCAAACACTGTGGGGATAGGATTATTTTAATGGAATATTGTAGAAAGATCCTGGAGGTCCATTCTTATTATGGCCTCAAGAAGGTTACCACCATTCCTTTTTTGATCACTTGTGGGAATTACACTTGCAGCCTTGCAGTGGCCAAAGAGGTTGACAATGAATTGAAAATTTTGGGGCTGGCAGAGTTCTACCTAGTGCAGGGCAATTTCTATCTACTAGGAAAAATAAATCAAGCATTACCTCAAGTGTCAGCACCCCATGAGCCTCACATGGAGTTTTTTTGGGAAGATTTCCAGGATGATTTCAAGGTCCAAATTCAGCATTACAAGAGAATGATAGAAGGTATGATGAAGCGCATGGGTCTTCATACCTTTCCAAAGGATTTCTTAGATACTAGGCTTGTGGAGGACCCAGAATATAAATCCAAAGGGATTGATAATATGGCTCTCCCTCTGGTGGTTCGGGACACCATGAAAATTTTGACAATAGAATATATCACTAAAGATGTAGTGAAGCGTAGTCATGAATATTTTTCATGGGTATGTAAAAAGAGAACCCGCCAAGATGGTCCAATTTTGTGGGGGTCTTATTTTGGCTCTAAAATGTTAGGATAGAGAAGAGATAAAGGGAAAACAAAAGATAGCACCCTGGAAATAGTCTCATCCTCGGTTCCAGCCCCTTTGATGGAACAACTTAATTCCCAGATTGAGTCATCTCAATATCTAGGAAAAATAATCAGTGCCAAACTTTCCCTTGGTATCACAGTTGCTCCGGTGGGATCTTCCCTTCCTTCAGGCTCCCCTTCACTCACAACACTCATGAGCTAGGTAGCGGAGATGGAGGATGAGCGTGTGGCTATTCTAGATGTCAGGGCCTCATTATAGACTAGGAGAAGGAAACAAAGAACAAATAATCCTCCACCAAGCACATATGCAAGCCCCAGACCATCGGGCAATATTCTTGTGGAGCTCATCCCTTCCTCCCCTAAAATAGAAATCCTCCAAAGGCCTCCCCTCCCCATGATATTTCTGATGGCATCTTTCAAACTGACAACCTTGTGAATTTGTAGGAAGATGTGGATAGGGTGGTGGAAGAGATCACCACACAAGAGGTAGGGAATATCCTTAGGGAAGGGGAAAGAAAAGAAAAATAAGTTTCCCTAGAAAAAGAGACCCAGGAGTAGGAACAGGAAAGCACACTAGGTGTGGAAGAAACATCGGTCCCGGGGACTGAGACAGGAGAAAGGAAGGTACAAGTTGAGAAACTAATTATGGCTAGGGAAACTAGACCTTTAGGAACAACCATACCCTTAGTCATCATGCTCTAAATGCCTCCATACACCCTGGGTAACATGTTACCCTAGGGTATGACATTCAGCAAGGTGGTCTCCATAGCACAATAGTCAGACCCAGGTCAGACACCTTTTCCCCCTCTAGAAAGTAGGCCCTTAGAGGAGAATGTACCAATAGAGAATGCCAAAATATTTCAACAACAATAAGATGTGGGGGAAAACCCTGAAAATATGGATACAAACACCATAGGTGCTAGGGAAGGAAGGAACCCCAAAATTACAAACGTAAATACCACTAAGGTGGGAGAAGTGGGAAATCCCAGGAATAAAGAAAAAGAGTCCAGAGCGACCACAAATGTTGGGGAAGCATAACAAGCCCCAGAAGAGGACCCAAGTATCCAAGTCCTGGAAATGAGACTACCTGCGCTGCCACAATGGCTAGTGGATTCAAGGAAGAGAAAGGCCCCGGTGGTAGTGAGAGCCCCTCTCTCTCTGGCAAAGATGATGGCCCAAAATCAAGAGACACATAAGCCTAAGAAGACCTAGATCCTCCATACCACTCAGACTGGTCTAGGAGGAAATACTATCATGGTAGTAGCAACACCGCCCCCAGATAAAGAAGAGGTAGTAGTAGGAGCTACAGAGTACACCATCACAGAAGTCCCTCTTGGGAGGAGAGATAAATAGGGGGAACTGGACCTATTAAGAGAAGCTAGCCAGACAATTGAGGCCCGGTATGAAAAGCAAGCGTAGAATCTGAAGGATGCAAAAGAAACAAATTATAATATCCTCAGGATTCTTGCAGAGCTGACACAACCATTGGATGTGATTCCTCTAAAGGAATCCACTTCAGAAACACCACTCCCATAGGGTGATATTGATGAGCTAAGGATAATGAAGAAGAAAGCACAAGCTGTGGACGATTGGGTAATTGAGCATGGGAGTCATAAGGCATTTCCTAATAGCTACACTCCCAGACCTTCACCAGGCTAGTAACATCTTGGGCCAGGTAAATGATTTTGTTTCTTAGTGGGAGTGATAGATAGAAAATTATGAAGAATGGAAGAGTTAGTTAGAAGAGAAATTAAATTTTGAGGAAGAAACCATCATGGAGATGGGTATTTTGGGAGATGAGGATTCTGGGTTCCTCCAAGCCCAACAATCTAGACTTGGTCTTAGATTTCAGACAAGAAAGCAACTGATAGTGGCCCTGAAGGATAAAGTCCCAGTGATCCAAATTTCATTAAATTCATATGCGACATTCATCACAAGGTTTTTGGTAGTCGATCCCTTTAGCACTGAGACATGTGCTTTGGTGGATTTTGTTTTAAGTAAAATTGATAAAATAATGGAGGCATGGTTCCAGTCCTCTAGAGATTTTGATGGAACAAAGATGTCACATCTCATCTGCATGTTGCTCCAGGCGCACGACATCACAAAGATGGCTATAGAGTTCAAGGAGGGTGCTCGAGATGTGGGAAACCAGTTGGAGGCTACCAAAGACCCCCGAGAATGTATTAAAGAGATAGACAAGGAGGGAATTCTCCAAATTTTGGAGACATTCCAAAAATTTAAAGAACATTGAAGTCTTTTGGTCTCCGGGTATTTCCACCAATAGGGAAAAGTTTTGAAGATGTGTTATTCTTTGAGCGTAAGCTCCCAGACTCTAGAATTCCAGGTCCCAGTTTTGTATTCTTTTGCAACAATCTGTGTCAAGGTTCTCTGGAGCTGACTGATCATTGTCAGCAATTAATAATGGTCAGAATGTAGGTGATCTAGATAATGATAGATTGGGCAGATAGGATGGTTTTGACAGACGTCTTCTTATTCCCCAAGGCACTGCTCCCACATTTACTACCTAGCACACATTGAATATAGGGAGCCTCAAACAACATTATTGAGGTGTATGGCCTAAGTTACTGAGATAAGAAAGTTTCTTATACAAGTACCATGGCCCTCTTCTCTAGGCCAATTATTCTATATTTCTCCTCTTTCTTATTCTTCTATCTTGTCAAAACTCTGTACATCCCGAGATGATTGTAAGTGGTGCAAGTAGTACCACCCACTGATATTGTATTTTATTTAGCTAGTGTACATGTAGATTAGGTCAAGTTTGTGTATAAATAATAATACCAATGCCTTAACAAGGGTCAGAAAAATTGAGGATTTCTCTGTCTAGTAATAATAGCAAATAGCAGTTTCAAGTTCATTGTAGTTAGAAGTTTATTTTCAATTTGTTCTTTGTAGCTTAATTCTCCCTTGGAGCCATGAATGTACTCGCTAGTGATGCTAGAATCATTTCAAGTTAATGAAAGAAAGAAGAACAACTTGTGGCCCTATTTTATGTCTTGTTCTTATCTCTGAAGTTAGCAAACATCTTTTGTGTTGTATGTCTTCTTATGTCCTTCACTCTGGTGTTTTTCATTTAGTTAAAATGATCTTATCTCTCTTTCCTATCAGATGCGTATGAATCACTAATTATTTGTGTATCTGGTATTTAGTGTTGTTTTCTTGCATTGGAGCATTGTTGATGTTTGAATATCTATTGTATGACTATAAGTAGAAATATACTCTTAACTTTGATCTAGATTTTTTGATTTCTTTGGTAAATCTAAGATGCTTCTAGGAAATCTCATCCCCTTTTGAAATCCCTAGAAGTGATGAGTAAAACCAGCTATCTCCTCAAACAACAGTCACCTACCCAACTTAGCTCCCCTACACCATCAAGACCTAACTACTAGGTTCTTGGAGGCTAGGAGAACTCATTCTCCAGAAAACTTCTACAACAAAAGTTGGATGGTACTTTGCTACCTGGCGGGAACTTATCACCTATTGTCAGACCAGTCACAAAGTCTTGTCAACAGAAACTGATGCTAGAAGGAAGGCATGAGCTCATCTCCCACAGAAGATTTAAATTTCACACTGCCTGAGGACTACCCAAGTAGTATTTTTAGGAACCAATATTTTTGTGGGATAGGGTCATTTTCATCCCTACACTTTGAAATAATCCTTTGATCGACCCCTAATCTCAAAGAGTTTGTAGAACTTGGACCTCTTGTTCGAAGAAAAAGGAACCACCAAACTAGAAAACCATTGAATGTTCTCTAGGGATCTACCACACACTAGAATACCTAAATCCCTCAGATAATCTTAGGGACTCATGTTCACCAAATTTAAAACCAAATAGTCCCATTGGCTACCTACTTCAACAATACCGAGTCCCTAATGGGGTAGTTTCTCGGTGCTACTAACGATCTTCCTCCACACTCGAAGAATATCTTCCCCAAATACAAGCATCCAGGTCCCTCAACTACAGAAGAATACCTTCAAGCATACAAACATGAATAGACACCAAATACAACAACAAGGCATTGTAACCAAGATGTTGCTATTTTCCCTAAGGTAGAATGAGTTGAACTAGTATTTAAACTTGCCTGCCAACTCCACCAATAGTTGATAGGATATGGAAGATGCCTTTTTGGGGGCCTTCTGCATTCACGTGGACCTAGCTTGGTCCCGCAGCTAGTTCATTTCCATCAAAAAAGAGCCAAATGAGCCTCTCACTACCTTCAATCATTGGTTCCAATGAGCTTTGAAGCAATGCACGGGCCCTTTTATCCCATCCACTGATGTGACTAATTAGACGTACCTCAACACTATGGACTCCTTTGGCACTACTCTCCTTTGGAGAACTACCGCCACTAACTACTGTGATACCTTGGAGAAAATTTACAACTTATCCCTTGATTTGTCATGTAGCTTGAGCAAGGCCCCCAGCGGGATTGGACAAAGCATACCCTTCAACATGTTTCCCTGAGGAACTCCTTACGCTGGAGGATACAATCCCAATCTGATGATGGGTGCCCCAACAATGGCTATGTGCTCACCATTGATAGACCAATAGGCATGTTACATTTATCCATCTCAAACCTAGACAACCTCTAGGTCTAGAATACATTCCCTGGAATCAGCCGCAGTAGATGCAAAAAACCTTTGACACAATCCCCTAGAGTTCCTTTCTTCCAGTCATCTGCAATTAGAGGACTGACATCCTCAACTCCTAGAGCTGCTACTACTTTCCTAGGTAACCCAACACCTCAACCTTCACACTGTGACACCACTACCCAAATGTTTACCAAGGTTGAATCCCTCTAGCGATTGGTGTCCTCCTTGATAATAGACATGCATGCCCCCCAACCCCAATTCTCAAAGAGTAAATGTTTTCTCAGTTCAATAGAATGGCGGTTCCAAGGATGGAGGCTACAACAATGGGCCTTAGCCCAACCAACAACAATGGAGCAATTACACAAATACCAGAGGTCCTCCTCCAAATCAAACTACCACTCAGGGTGGTGCTGGACCTAGTCATTCAACACTACTTATAGAATTCCACCCCCTGACCACGTTGTACAGATTACATAATATTGGCTCACATTTTGAGGTGAACTGTTCCATGCTAGAGAAGATCATCTAGATCTCCCAGTTAGACAGACAATAGCCTATTGATCCAACTCCCTCAAAATGCTCCCTAGTAGAGCCCCCTCACACTGCTTTTACATGTGAGACCATCTTCTTTAGGACAGTCAAAGGGATGGAGAAGAACCCAATTTATAGGGGTTCTTTGATGAATCCATTTTGGCCTTTGAGGCTAACACCTTCACCAACCCATAGACTCTATATAACTCTCAGAGTCAATCTAGCAAAGGGCCATCCTATATGTCAATTCCTCCCAAGAACACCCCCAGGACTCTAACTCAAATGATCATTCCCTCCCACCAAAAGGAATTGGCCCTAGCCATGCCAAGGATCCAGCCAGGCGGAGCCAACTTTACCCAAAGGGGTGGTTTGATATCACCAAGGCATTGGAAAACACCACTACCTACATGACCTTGATGGAGGTTTTACTTAATTGTCCCAAGAAAAAGAAATCCCTCCTACAGCTCTTAGGGAACCTTAAATTTGTTAATTTCCCACCAAAGAATGTCACTTTTGATGATGCCAACTCAGCAGTCTTCTAGGGAAATATAGAAGATCCTCCCTTCCTGCTAGGCTTGAACATCCAAGGGAAAAACATGTACAATTTCCTAATGGATTCCTATTCTTTAGGTAACGTTATGCCCTTGTCCATCTACTAGAAGATCAGACTCACTCCCATACCCTACAAAGGTGCAGTATTCTAATTGGACAAAACTATTGTAAATATGGTTGGTGAGCTGAAGAGAATCCAGATTCAGCTCATCCAGGATCCCTAGATATCCAACATCATCAACATCTAAGTGGTCAAAATTCTCAAAACCTACAAGATATTATTGAGTTGAAATTGGTCAAAGGCCCTCAATGGGTATTTCTTGATAGACTTCTCCTACCTGTGGCTCCCCTGGAAAGGGAAATCAAATCAGATCCAAGTAGAAAGTGATCCTAGAATGAAACAAGCCCTTACTGAAGTTAGGATGGTAAATAAAATATTTTTCTCTCAATCCTAGCTTGGGGTATATCGACCATGGGAAATCTTGACCTTTGACTTCATCCCCGATGGTATCTCCCTAGGGGATGATCCCATAATCACTCATAGGATTAAAGATCTGGATGCAAAGCTAAAATATGAGGTAGAATTACAAGATAGCAAGGTGACTCTGACCACCCTCTTGTCTAGCACTTAGTGCCAGGTACATTATCAAAACCACTTTGAACTAGAGTGTGAGCCCTATATTTCTTCCGCTACCCATCAAATCACCAATCTCCAAGAGAAGGAGCACAAATTTAGGTTCCGTGGACCAAGAAATCCACCCATCAGTACCCTTGAAGTGTCTCTTGTCCAAGAACCTAAACCAGAAGATTCTCTAGAGGAAAGTCTCACCTGCATACCATCCAAGCCGGCAGAATCACCTGATAAATCTCCCAACCCTAGACCCAATCCAAAGTCCACTTCACTTCCTCAACCCTATAAAAATAACAATGATTGGTGGATCCTAAAGTTTGATGGGTCCCGGTCCAAAAAAGGCTAAGGGGCTGGAGTGGAATTAATCAACCCATGAGGGAAATCCTTCCTTGCATCCTACAGATTGATGTTTTCCTGCACCAACAATGTCACAGAGTATGAGGCCTTAGACCTCAGACTCCTATTCACTTTGAGAAAAGGGATCACCCACCTCTGGGCATTGAGTGATTTAGAGATAATCATAAAACATATCCAGAGCCAATACACATGTCATGATAAAAGGTTGGCCACATACCGCAACCAGGCATGGAGCCCAATCAAAGAATTTGATGCTTTTAGCATTGAACTTATCCCCTAGAAATTTAATTATGTTCCAGATGCCCTCACTGTGTCGACTAGTACCCTTGATCTGATGGCTGGCTACCAGCTCTGGAGATTCTCTATTGAAATGTCCCCACCCCATCCATCCCAGACAATATAACACACTTTTAGGTTTTCAAAGATGACCAGTACATTTTGGCCTTCATGGAAAATGTTGGTGTATTTGAAGATCAGATCATGGAAGAAACCAATCATGATGATACCGGGAAAGGGGAAGAAGATGATGGGATCATTGACCTACCTACCAACACCATTCCTAAAGGGATGGTCTCTCTAGAACAAATCTTTAATTTGGACCCCCAGGGCCGAGACAAGATATCATCCTCCTCCGAAGGAGGAAAATATGAAAAGGTTAACATCGGTAAAGCCAATGAAGAAATTTTTTTCTACATTGGTACCTCCTTCTCCCTAGAGGAGAATGAGAAGATTCTCACGGTCCTCCAAAAATGTATGGATGTTATTGCCTAAGGATATGAAGATCTCAAAACTTATGATACATCTATCATGACGCATACCATCCCCCCTGAAACCAAACACCAAATATTTATCGTAGAAATATAGGCCCATAAACCCTTTGATCGAACCCCTGATCCACCAAGAGGTTTAGAAATTAATGTTAGCCTAGATCATCTTTCCTATCTGGCATACCACACAGGTTGCCAAGCTTGTTCCCGTATACAAAAATAGTGGTGAGATTCACCTATGTGGATTTCCACAACTTAAACAAATCCTTGAAGAAGGATAATTACCCTCTCCCTTTGCTAGATGGGTACTCTGGATATAACCAAGTCATGGTTAAACTCAAAGATAGGAATAAAACTACGTTCACCACCAAGTGGGGAACATTTTTATAACAAAGAATGCCTTTCGGCCTAATTAACATTGGGGCCACATTTTAGAAGGTCATGGACATTGCATTCAAAGGTCTGGTTAATAATTACATAATCATCTATATGGATTATTTAACGGTCTTTTCCTAGAACAGGCATGATCATCTTTCCCATCTCGCTCAGATCTGCAAGAGATGTTATCAGTATGGTATCTCCCTTAACCCCAAGAAGTGTATATTTACGGTCACTAAAGAGAAATTTCTCAGGCATATTGTCTCTGAGAAAGGGATATCCATCGACCTTGAGAGGGTAGAAGAATTGCTAAATTTACAAATGCCTGACAGTAAGAAGGAAATGAGATCTTTCTTCAGGAAGATAAACTTTGTCCGGTGGTTCATTAGCAAATTCATTGAGATTGTCAGAACACTCAATGATATGATGAAGAAGGATACTAATATTGAGTGGAGTTCCACAGCAAAGTGAGCGTTCACCCAAATCAAGCAGACTATAATGGAGGCCCCATTCTTGGCAAGTCTGGACTATTCCCTCCCATTCCACATTATTCCTTCACTTCACCGCACTCTATCATCACAATTTTAACCTAGAAAGTTGAGGGAGAGGAAAAACCTATTGCTTTCATGAGCTACCCCTTTAAGAATGCTAAATTTTGGTACACGCCATTGGAAAAGTAGGCCTTTCTTTAGTCTGGGCTATGAAGAAATTCTGGCATTACATTCTCCGGAGCAAAGTGCATGCCATTATTCCAGACCAGATTGTCAAGTCTTTATTGCTACAAAGTGAACTGGGTGAATGCAAAGGGAAATGGATGGCCATCCTCTAGGAATATGACCTTGAAATGCAACTTATGAAAATAGTCCAAGGCCAAGGATTATGTAAAGAAATGGCAGAGGTCACTCCAAACATCAAATGCCAGACTTACATTGTGGAGTCCATCACTCAAGATTCATGGTATACCGATCTGGTGTACCAATTACTCAACAACCAGTTCCCAAAGGGCTCCCTCCTAACAAATGTCACACCTTGTGACTGAAAAGTTCCCACTTCATGATTAAAAATGGGATTCTTTTCCATAGGAATTTTGAGGGGATTTATCTCTAGTGCGTAGACAGGGACCAGGCTGCTAAGATGATAGAGGAATTTCATGGGCAGTATAGAACTAGGCATTTCTCAGTTGATGCCACCACCCATAAGATCCTTTGGGCTGGATATTATTGGCCCTTTATCTTAAAAAATGTTCATGCTCACGTAAGGAAGTTCCATACATGTCAAATTGCCACTTCTTGTGACCGAAACTTGGTGATACCTTTACAACCAGTCTTTGAGGTTTGACCCTTTGCCCAGTGGGCATTCAACTTTATCAGGGAGATAAATCCCAACTCATCCACTAACCACCGGTACATTTTAACTACTACCGATTATTATACTTGGTGGTCTGAGGTAATCCCATGCAAAAACAATACTGTGGAGGTAGTCATCAAGTTCTTGGAAGAGAACATCATCACACAATTTGGAATGCCTTTTTCTATCATATGTGACAATGGTCTAACATTTTCTTCAACAAAAATTTTAGAATGGACCTATCAAAGAAAGATCACCTTGTAATTTTCTAGAAACTATTATCCCTACGGTAATGGCATCACCGAATCCACCAATAAAAACTTGTTGGAAGTAGTAAAACATTTGCTAGAGAGGAAATCCCTGGGACTGGCACTAGAAACTCAATTTCTCCCTTTGAGTGGATCACATCAGAATTAAGGAAGCCCTAGGAACTTCTCCATTTCACCTATTTTATGGCTAGAGTCTTGTATTCCCAATAAACTTACAAATCCATCTCTTGCAGTGTTGGAGATTTGATTTTGTTCAGTTGATTGATTGTATGTTTGTCATTGATGACAACATATAATACACAGTAGTAATTCTCTATGTACTTATCAAAATGATGACATGAATATTTGCATGGTTACATACATGTTGTTCACATGTTTATTATGTTATGTTCATACATGCAAATCCAGATATGATGTTTTAGTCAAGTTGTGTAATTATGTTATTGGCAGTTACAGTTCTGGAAGATTATCTGTTCAGAACCGACGTATGCAACATGTTTCTTGAGTTGTGCCTATCTTTAGGATATGCATGTGCATATTAATAATTAGTTATGTGTTGATAATAGTTATCTAAAGGTTCCAAATGTGTTTCAAGAAGATTGCAAAGTTAGAGTTAATTTGGTGAGGCCGACTTAGTGAAGCGTCATGTCTATTCAGTTTATAGTTGCACGGTTGTAATTATTCTTGTGTGCTTAGTAGAGCCAACAAGGATGTTATGAAGAGTTGTCTTATAGGTCCCATGATCTCATAATTTGAGTAAGATACTTATAGAAAGTCATTTGTGATATGCTAAGTGCGAATTATATGAAAAGAGATAGAAGATGTATAGAGTAGAATATCAGATGTGGTTCATTCATCAAGATTCTATGTGAAGAAGAAGTGAAAGATTATAATACACTGGAACTGATCAAGACAGTAGGTCTACTCTATATTTCATCATTAGATATAGTGCATATTTTTTATACAGAAGGTTGTAGCCTTCACCATTGAAGTAGTGAGCTTTTGGACAGTGAGTCCACCACCCCTAACAGGGTTATTTGTTAAAGACTCCTAATAGGGTCTGACCCTTAACCAGGTCACTATACTTATTGCATTGTAAAGTACAACTCCTAACAGGGTTGAAATATCTTCTAACAAGGATTACTATAAACAAGTATAGTTCATTGTGGGTGCTAATTCCCACCGGGGTTTTTACCATTTGGTTTCCCCGTAATCAAATTGTGTGTTGTGTACTGTGTTATCTGATTAAACATTTACTTTGTTATATTCTGAAGTTAAGGAAGTAAAAATAATTAAAGTTACTAATAGCTGATTCACAGCCCCCCTCTCAGTTATCCTTTGGTACTATTCTAACAAGTGGTATCAAATCCAAGTGCCTTGGAGAAGAATCCTAATAGCTTAAGGTAGATCAAATGTCTTCATAAAAGAAATCCCTAAGTTCGATGGAGAAAATTATCTAGATTGGAAAAACAAAATGATAACACATCTACAGTGTGTTGGCTTTGAGATCTTTTAAATTTCTACACAAGAAGTTGTAATTCCATCTCTAAAAGACCTTGCAAAGGATGATGCTACTAATAGATAAAAGGAAACATTCACCAGTAATGCAATTGCTAAAGAATCCCTAATCAGAGCCTTATACAACAGTGAATTTTCTGAGATCAAGAAAATTGATAGAGCATATACCATATGGAATTATTTAGAAGATATATTTGAAGGAGATATTCAAGCAAAGAATGTGCACAGGAAGACATGGAAAAAGATATACAACAATCTTGAGATGTTACCTTAAGAGAACATTAGAGCCTATAATCAAAGGATAAATGAAGTAGTCTCTAGAATCAGAAACAATGGTGGAGAAATATCAGAAGAAGACATAATGGACAAGATGCTAACTACTTAAATATCAAACTATGAAAACAAGATAAGTATTCTAGAGGAGACCATGCAATTCTCACAAGACTTCAAGAGAGAGACTTTGATCAGAAAAATCTCTGCATTTAAGATATCAAGATTGAAGACTGAACCTAAAAGTGAAACAACTTTCAAAGCCTTAGTCCATGGTAAGAAATCCTTACACATCTCCAATCATAATGAGAAAGAAGAAGTTGATGCAGAACTATAAGAAATCATTGCTATGATTGCTAAAAGAGAAAATAAAGGAAAAGGAAAATATGAAGAACAGCTTCCATTCAAATGATTTTCATGCAACAAGATTGGTCACTTTGCATCTAAGTGCCCCACAAGAGTCAAGAAGTTCAGATCTAATTACAAACCCAAATATAAGAAGGAATGTTATCATGATAAAGAAGGTGTAACTAATGAAGATTCAGGAGAAGATGAAATTGGATTCGTTTCCCTTAGAGACATGGAAAGGTTGCTCGAGGAAATGGACATTGCAGATGAAAAGGAAGAACAAGAGTTAGCCTTAATTTCCAAAGTAGATATCAGAACTGATTAGATCATTGACAATGGATGCTCTCATCATATGATAGGTGACAAAGATAGATTTTTTCATTTAGAAAAATACAAAAGTGGTATGGTTAGATTTGGAGACAACACTCCTAAACCTATCATAGGCAGAGGTTCTATCACTTTGGATGGAAAGAACAAGATAGATGATGTTCTATATGTTGATGGATTACATCATAACTTGCTAAGTGTTGGACAACTACTTGAAAAAGGTTATCATTTGGAGTTCAAAGAAAACAAATGCATCATTAACAACAAGGATGGAGACATGATTGCATCAGGCTCCAAAACAAAAGGTAATATTTTCAGCTTAATTCTGATGTAAGTTGTTTTGTTGCAAAAGTAGATGATAGATGGTTATGGCACAAGAGACTATGTCATATCAATTTTGATAACATAGTAAAGATAAGTAATGTCAAGGAAGTTAGAGACCTTCCTAGTATTGCAAGACTAGTTGACACAATATGCAGGGAATGTGTTATGGGAAAGCATGTAAGGAGTTCTTTCAGAATCAAGCAAAACTCAGCTGAAAACAAATTGGACCTGGTGCATATAGATTTATGTGGTCCTACACAAACAAGATCATACTACAGAGAAAGTTATTTCATTTTATTTTTTGATGATTTTTCTAGGATGATGTGGATTGCATTCTTAAAGGATAAATTTGAAGCCTTTGAGAAGTTCAAAATATTCAAAGCTAAGGTTGAGAATGAATCCAGATTAAAACTGAAATGTCTGAGATCAGATAGAGGAGGAGAGTTCACCTTTGATCAATTTTATGACTATTGTGAAGAACATGGAATTAAAATATAGTTGAGTGCACCTAGAACCCCTCAGTAGAATGGGATAGCAGAAAGGAGGAACATGATTATACTTGATACAACACGTACTATGATGATTGAAGGAAAATTTGCACACACATATTGGAGAGATGCAGTGAATACATCAGTCTATACTATCAACAGAACTCAATTGAGGCCAGGCGTAGATAAGACACCCTATGAAATTTGGTTTGGTAATGTACCTATAGTAAAGTATTTCAGAATATTTGGCAGCAAGTGCTACATCAAGAGAGATGATGGTGTTGGTAAGTTTGATACCAAAAGTGATGAAGGTATTTTCCTTGGTTACTCTACAAAAAGCAAAGCATATAGATGTTTTAATTTGAGATTGAAAAAGGTAATTGAAAGTACTCATGTAAAAATTGATGAGAATTTTATGGTTCAAGAGAGATACTATGAATATGCACCTATGATTGAAGATGAACCCAGGCCT
This sequence comes from Thuja plicata, assembly GCA_018584345.1. Lineage (NCBI taxonomy): Eukaryota > Viridiplantae > Streptophyta > Pinopsida > Cupressales > Cupressaceae > Thuja > Thuja plicata. The sequence goes on from MU225789.1 coordinate 5,292,584, forward strand.
AGCAGCAAAGTAACTGTTATTGAAGAAATGTTTGATTGCATTGATGTCTCGTGCAATGACCCTGAATCAAGAAGAGAAGAATCACAGATCACAGAAGAAGAAGTCACACCTAAGCTTCCAAAATTCACATCTAGATACCTGATGCAGGAGCATCCTGGGTGTAAGGGAAATCTTGCATCACCCAAAAATATGTGTTTTTCTATTCAATAAGGGCTATTTTGTACAAAGCTGCTATTTTTGGAAACTTACTATTTTTAGTAAGTT
>MU225789.1:5297639-5346264 GCA_018584345.1 Thuja plicata
AGGAGAGATAAGTAGTGTTGAAGCTGAGGATTTTGCAGAACATTTGAAGAACATCCATGAGGAGGTGAGGAAGCACATTGCCAAGATGAATGCACAGTATAAAGCTAAGGTAGATGAGAGAAGGAGGTACAAAGAATTTTAGGTTGGGGATGAAGTCATGGTTCATTTTTGGAAGGAGCGATTTCTAGTTGGTATACATAACAAGTTGAAAATGAAGAAGTTTGGGCCATGTAAGATACTGAAGAAGAATGATTCAGGAAATGCTTATGAGGTAGAATTACCTACTGAGTTGAATATTTCACCAGTATTTAACGTTGTAGATTTGATAGAGTACCATGAAGGGGGTGTTGAAGGTGAGGTCACAAAAACATAGTGGAGTATTCCAGCTACTACTTCAGCTACCAAGGAGATTGAAGATATACTGGTTAGTCGTGTTGGCAAAAGCACAAGGAACAGGACATATGAAGAATATCTAGTCATAAGGAGAGGATGACTTGTAGAAGATTCATCATGGCTGACAAAGGAGGAGGTTGACCAGCTTGGTTTTCCTCTGCACACCTGAGACGTGACATGGTCACTTCTGAAATTACCCTGGGTGTCTGATGCAGGAGCATCCTGGGTGTAAGGGCAATCTTGCATCACCAAAAAATATGTGTTTTTCTATTCAATAAGGGCTATTTTGCACAAAGCTATTATTTTTGGAAACTTACTATTTTTAGTAAGTTGGTCGTTTGAACCCATAATGTTCTAATTTTCTAGGTGAAGGTTCATCTTAGTCATATAAGAATGTCAGTTGAATTTCATTGCCAGATCATCTGTATTGGCGAAGTTATTAAGGATTTACTATTGAGATTTTAGGGTGCAAAACCTTTGAGCTCAATTTTCAGGACCTTAGAGGCTCTGGATCGAGGTCAAACCCGTGGCTGACTAGCACTTCACTTGTCAGGCACTGTAGATCGCAATCTCCCCTTTTTTGGAAAGTGGTTATAATAGCCAATTAGAGCTATGGTTAAAAAGTTATGGCTTTCAGAAGTCGGGATACCTAATCTCATGTTTTGTAAATATTTAAAGCCTACCCTTTTGTAATAAAAGTGAAAAATAATTAAATGCTAAGGGTAGTCGGCCTTAATGGCTAGATTTCTGGAACCTTCTCAGGCGGTGGAAAATTGCCTATTTAAGGAAGGCCCGTGGTTTTTTCTAGGGCAATTCTGGGTGGTTATTTGAGGCTTTGTCCTATAGATTATTGTAAGAGATGCCCATGTGGCTTTTGATATTGTAATTCTGAAGTTTCTAATTCCACATTTGTGGAGCCAATAAGAAGCCAATTTTCTATTCTTGCAAATTTCTATTGTTTCTCTTTGTTTCTGTTGTGTACTTGTGGTATTAAGGGGAGTCCCCTTCATCAATACCACTCTAAAGATGATATCATTGGAGATCAGAGCAGCGGTGTTTTGACCAAATCAAAAGCAAAAATTCTAGCAATGGATGAAGAGGTATGTTTACTTTCACAGATTGAACCTTTAAGTGTTGAAGATGCTTGTAATGATTCTTATTGGAAGAATGCAATGAAAGAAGAATTAGATCAGATAATTAAGAATGATACATGGGAATTGGTCCCTAGACCCAATGACAAAAATGTGATTGGAACAAAGTGGGTATTTAGAAACAAGATGAATGAAGTTGGTACAGTAGTTAGAAATAAAGCAAGATTGGTATGTAAACGATATGCGCAGAGAGAAGGAATAGAATACACAAATACATTTGCCCCTATGAGCAGACTGGAAGCCATTAAATTTTTCTTGGCCTATGCAACATTCAAAGACTTTAAAGTTTATCAAATGGATGTAAAATCAGCTTTTCTGAATGGTGAATTGAAGGAAGAAGTCTACATAGAATAGCTTGAAGGATTTAATCTTTCAGATGAATTAGACATGGTATGTAGATTGAAGAACGCACTCTATGGTCCTAAACAGGCCCCAAGAGCTTGGTATGAGAGACTTGATGGTTATCTTAGCAAGATTGGATTCAAGAAAGGAGTAGCAGATTGTAACCTATTCACAAGAGAGACACCTGATGGATTATTGTTAGTTTCCATATTTTTTGATGACATTATCTTTGGAGGTAATGACAAGTTTAGTACAACATTTGCAAAAGAAATGTACAATGAATTTGAAATGAGCATGATTGGTCCTATAAAATACTTTTTTGGACTGAATGTAAAGCATACAGATAAAGGTTAATCAATCAAAATATGTGAAGGAAATATTGAAGACCTTCCAGATGGAAGACTGTAACCTAGTATGCACTCAAATGATAACAGGAAGTAAGCTTTCAAAATATGATGATTCTACAGTAGTTGATAAGACACTGTACAAATCTATGATTGGTAAACTCATTTATCTAACTCAATCTAGACCGGACATATCTAATGCAGTTGGCATTGTTGGAAGATTTGTAGCTGAACCCAACCAAAATCACCTAATGAAAATCAAGATGATATTCAGATATCTAAAGGGAACTATAGACTATGGTTTATGGTATCCTAAATTAGAGAATGTAAAACTTCATGTGTATACAGATGTAGATTGGGCAGGTTGTATTGATGATAGGAAGAGCACTTCAGGAGGAGCATTATTTCTTGGAGATAGATTGGTTTCTTGGATAAGCAAGAAGAAGAAATGTATTTCTCAGTCAACAGGAAGCTCTATATGTTGTAGCAGCACTGAATTGTTCAACCATGGTTTGGATCAAGTAGATGGTTAAAGAATCTAACATTTAGGTTGATTATCCTATTGTTATTCATTGTGATAATACTACCACTATCAACATGTCTAAGAACCCTATGATGCACGCAAAGACAAAACACATAGAGATCAAGTACCATTTTTTAAGAGAAAAGGTTGCAGACAAAGAAGTGAAATTAGACTATGTGAGCACCAAAGAACATTTGGTAAATATTTTCAAAAATCCCTTATCAAAGGATACTTTTGAGTATCTCAGGGAGAATTTGGGAGTAATTCTCTCTCCTGAGTCTATTTAGAAAGAGCATCAAATACATCAGTCATTAAGTGACTGATGAATGGTTGACTACTAGATACTTCTGGAGTAGTACCTATGCCTAAAGATCTATGGCACCCTTCACCATTTATGTCAAAGGGGGAGTATATAGTAAAGTGGAGCATATACTCTCGGGGAGTATATACATGGAACAAAAATAGTCAGAAGAACTGAAGTAGTGTAGAGGAATCTTTGATGAGGATATTGAGAAGACTGTAAAAGGAGGACACCATGAACAAAGGATGTTTTTGATATCATATGTTTCCATCAATGTCAAAGGGGGAGATTGTTGGAGATTTGATTCTGTTCAGTTGATTGATTGTATGTTTGTCATTGATGACAACATATAATACATAGTAGTGATTCTGTATGTACTTATCAGAATGATGACATGAAGATTTGCATGGTTAGATACATATTTTTGACATGTTTATTATGTTATGTTCATACACACAAATCCAAATATGATGTTTCAGTCAAGTTGTGTAATTCTGTTATTCGCAGTTACAGTTTTGGAAGAGTATTTGGTCAGAGCCAATGTATGTAACTTGTTTCTTGAGTTGTGCCTCTCTTCAAGATATGTGTGTGTATATTCATGATTAGTTATGAGTTGATGATAGTTATCTAAAGGTGCCAAATGTTTTTCAAGAAGATTGCAAAGTTAGAGTTAATTTGGTGAGGCCGACTTAGTGAAGCATCGTAGCTATTCAGTTTATACTTGCATGGTTGTAATTATGCTTGCATGCTTAGTAGAGCCAACAAGTATGTTATGAAGAGTTGTATTATAGGTCCTATGATCTCATACTTTGAGAAAGATACTTATAGCAAGTCATTTTTGATACGCTAAGTGTGAATGATACGAAAAGATATAGAAGATGTACAGAGCAAAATATCAGATGTGGTTCATTCATTAAGAGTCTATGTGAAGAATAAGTGAAAGATTGTAATACATTGGAAATGATCAAGATAGTAGGTCTAATCTACAGTTCATCATCAGATATAGTGCATATCTATTATATAGAAGGTTGTAGCCTTCACCATTGAAGCAGTGAGCTTTTGGATAGTGAGTCCACCACCCCTAACAGGGTTATTTGTAAAAGACTCCTAACAGGGTCTGACCCTTAACCAGGTCACTATACTTATTGCATTGAAAAGTAAAACTCCTAACAGGGTTGAAATATCTTCTAATAGGGATTACTATAAACAAGTATAGTTCATTGTGGGTGCTAATTCTCATAGGGGTTTTTACCATTTGGTTTCCCCATAATCAAATTGTGTGTTATGTACTGTGTTATCTGATTAAGCATTTACTTTGTTGTATTATGAAGTTAGGAAAGTAAAAAGAATTAAAGTTACTGATAACTGATTCCACCCCCCCCCCCTCTCAGTTATCATTTGGGACTATGCTAACATGTAGTTCATGTAGGAATTCAACACCTGGGATAATATTGTGGAGGTTCACCTCTTAAACCTGGTGAAAATGGAAGAACAAAGAGATGTGACACTTGAGAATTTTGCACATCACCAAGAAGTTTTCAAACATTGGTTTGATAAAAGAGCCCAATACAAATCCTTTTAGTTTTTGGACCTAGTCCTCTTGTGGGACAAAGCCTAGGAGAAGAAGGGAACGCATACTAAATTTCAAAGGCTCTGGATCAGACCTTATTTAATCTCAGAGATCTGCGGGGCCAATACTTGTCACCTTAGCGCCAAGACTGGAGAAGTCATTCCATTTCCTATCAATGGATAGTTCCTCAAACATTACTTCAATTAAAGGTAGGAGGTAAATTTCTCCAAAGTTTTATTATATGTACATATTCCTGCCTTCAAATTTTCTCAGGACTCCTTGGGAGTGTCTTTTCCTTGTAGATAGTCGACAGCCCTCTAGAGCCACTTTCTTTTCTTTGTTTTGTTTTCTATCTTTGGTTTCTTTTCACTTTGGATGTCTTTCTTTTTGGGTTCCTAGCATGTTTCTCTATCCTTGTAGACAGTTATGCTTTACATGACATCTAGTACCTAGAATGGTGCCTTACGCATTTTGGTTAGTCTAGAATCTGTTGTTAGCATGGTGGGATTTGTTCACACTCTAGAGTTATTCTATAGAACCTGTTACTCTAGACAGGATGAAGTGGCTAGATTTCATCATTCAGGATGGAATGTTATTCAGAGGGAGCCAATTGTTTATTCCATGAAGTTCTATGAGGGAAAATCTCATTAAGGAGAAGCATAGTGGAGGATTGGCTGGACATTTTGGTCGAGATAAAACCCTTTCTCTGGTTAGCGAGAATTATTATTGGCCATAGTTGCAGAAAGATGTCAAGAAGTTTTTACAGAGTTGTAGAGTATGTCAAATTTCAAAAGGAGCAAAGTAGAATATAGGATTGTATCAACCATTACCTGTACCAGAGAAGCCTTGGGAGGATATCAGTATGGACTTTGTTCTTGGTTTACCATGGACTCAGTGGGGACATGATTCAATTTTTTTGGTGGTTGACAAGTTTTTAAAGATGGCACATTTCATTCCATGTAAGAAGACAAATGATGCTATTCATGTGGCTAAATTGTTTTTCAGAGAAGTGGTGAGACTACATGGTCTGCCAAAGAGTATAGTTTCAGATCAAGACACTAAGTTTGTTGGATATTTCTGGCACACATTGTGGAAGAAGTTGAAGACAGACTTGAAGTTCAGCTCATCACATCATCCACAGACAGATGGATAGACAGAGGTGGTGAATAGGACTTTGGGAAATTTGCTGAGATGTTTGGTTGGAGATAAGCCAATAGGCTGGGATTTGATTCTACCACAGGTAGAATTTTCTTACAATAATTCTATCAATAGGAGCACTGGTAAATCACCATTCCAGATTGTATTTGGAAGTAGTCCCAAAAATGCTTTAGAGTTGAGGAAGATAGACAAAGGAGAGATAAGTAGTGTTGAAGTTGAGGATTTTGCAGAACATTTGAAGAACATCCATGAGGAGGTGAGGAAGCACATTGCCAAGATGAATGCATAGTATAAAGCTAAGGTAGATGAGAGAAGGAGGCACAAAGAATTTTAGGTTGGGGATGAAGTCATGGTTCATTTCTGGAAGGAGCGATTTCTAGTTGGTACACATAACAAGTTGAAAATGAAGAAGTTTGGGCCATGTAAGATACTGAAGAAGCATGATTTAGGAAATGCTTATGAGGTAGAATTACCTACAGAGTTGAATATTTTACCAGTATTTAACATTGCAGATTTGATAGAGTACCATGAAGGGGGTGTTGAAGGTGAGGTCACAAAAACATAGTGGAGTATTCCAGCTACTACATCAGCTACCAAGAAGATTGAAGATATACTAGATAGTCGTGTTGGCAAAAGCACAAGGAATAGGACATATGAAGAATATCTAGTCAAATGGAGAGGATGACTTGAAGAAGATTCATCATGGCTGACAAAGGAGGAGGTTGACCAGCTTGGTTTTCCTCTGCACACCTGAGACATGACAGGGTCACTTCTGAAATTACCCTGGGTGTCTGATGCAGGAGCATCCTGGGTGTAAGGGCAATCTTGCATCACCCAAAAATATGTGTTTTTCTATTCAATAAGGGCTATTTTGTACAAAGCTGTTATTTTTGGAAACTTACTAATTTTAGTAAGTTGGTCGTTTGAACCCAGAATGTTCTAATTTTCCATGTGAAGGTTCATCTTAGTCATATAAGAATGTCAGTTGAATTTCATTGCCAGATCATCTGTATTGGCAAAGTTATTAAGGATTTACTATTGAGATTTTAGGGTGCAAAACCTTTGAGCTCAATTTTCAAGACCTTAGAGGCTTTGGATCAAGGTCAAACCCCTGGCTGACTAGCGCTTCGCCTATCAGGCACTATAGATTGTGATCTCCCCTTTTTGGAAAGTGGTATAATAGCTAATCAGAGCTACGGTTCAAAATTTATGGCTTCCAAAAGGTGGGCTACCTAATCTCATGTTTTGTAAATATTTAAAGCCGACCCTTTTGTAATAAAAGTGAAAAATAATTAAATGCTAAGGGTAGTCGGCCTTAATGGCTAGATTTCTGGAACCTTCTCAGGCGGTGGAAAATTGCCTATTTAGGGAAGGCCCATGGTTTTTTCTAGGGAAATTATGGGTGGTTATTTGAGGCTTTATCCTATAGATTATTGTAAGAGATGCCCATGTGGCTTTTGATATTGTAATTCTAAAGTTTGTAATTTCACATTTGTGGAGCCAATAAGAAGCCAATTTTCTATTCTTGCAAATTTCTATTGTTTCTCTTTGTTTTTGTCATGTACTTGTGGTATTAAGGGGAGTCCCCTTCATCAATACCACTCTAAAGATGATATCATTGGAGATCAGAGCAGCAGTGTTTTGACTAGATCAAAAGCAAAAAGTCTAGCAATGGATGAAGAGGTATGTTTATTTTCACAAATTGAACCTTTAAGTGTTGAAGATGCTTGTAATGATTCTGATTGGAATAATGCAATGAAAGAATAATTAGATTAGATAATTAAGAATGATACATGGGAATTGGTCCCTAGACCTAGTGACAAAAATGTGATTGGAACAAAGTGGGTTTTCAAAAACAAGATGAATGAAGATGGTACAGTAGTTAGAAATAAAGCAAGATTGGTATGTAAAGGATATGCACAGAGAGAAGGAATAGACTACAAAAATACATTTGCCCCTGTGAGCAGACTAGAAGCCATTAAATTGTTCTTGGCCTATGCAACATTCAAAGACTTTAAAGTTTATCAAATGGATGTAAAATCATCTTTTTTGAATGGTGACTTGAAGGAAGAAGTCTACATAGAACAGCTTGAAGGATTTAATCTTTCAAATGAATTAGAGATGGTATGTAGATTGAAGAAAACACTCTATGGTCCTAAATAGGCCCCAAGAGCTTGGTATGAGAGACTTGATGGTTATCTTAGCAAGATTGGATTCAAGAAAGGAGTAGCAGATTGTAACCTATTCACAAGAGAGACACCTGATGGATTATTATTAGTTTCCATATTTTTTGATGACATTATCTTTGGAGGTAATGACAAGCTTAGTACAACATTTGCAAAATAAATGTAGAATGAATTTGAAATGAGCATGATTGGTCCTATCAAATACTTTTTTGGAATGAATGTAAAGCATACAGATAAAGCTTAATCAATCAAAATATGTGAAGTAAATATTGAAGACCTTCCAGATGGAAGACTTTAAGCCAGTATACACTCCCATGATAACAGGAAGCAAGCTTTCAAAAGATGATGATTCTACAGTAGTTGATAAGACATTGTACAAATCTATGATTGGTAAACTCATTTATCTAACTCAATCTAGACCTAACATATCTAATGCAGTTGGCATTGTTGGAAGATTTGTAGCTGAACCCAACCAGAATCACCTAATGAAAATCAAGATGATATTCAGATATCTAAAGGGAACTATAGACTATGGTTTATGGTATCCTAAATTAGAGAATGTATAACTTCATGTGTATACAGATGTAGATTGGTTAGGTTGTATTGATGATAGGAAGAGCACTTCAGGAGGAGTAGTATTTCTTGGAGACAGATTGGTTTCTTGGATAAGCAAGAAGAAGAACTATATTTCTCAGTCAATAGGAAGCTCTATATGTTGCAATAGCACTGAATTGTTTAACCATGGTTTGGGTCAAGTAGATGGTTAAAGAATTTGACATTTAGGTTGATTATCCTATTGTTATTCACTATGATAATACTAGCACTATCAACATGTCTAAGAACCCTGTGATGCACGCAAAGACAAAACACATAGAGATCAAGTACCATTTTTTAAGAGAAAAGGTTGTAGACAAAGAAGTGAAATTAGACTATGTGAGCACCAAAGAACATTTGGTAAATATTTTCACAAAGCCCTTATCAAAGGATACTTTTGAGTATCTCAGGGAGAATTTGGGAGTAATTCTCTCTCCTGAGTCTGTTTAGAAAGAGCATCAAAGAGTTTGTTTAGAAAGAGCATCAAATACATCAGTCATTAAGTGACTGATGAATGGTTGACTACTAGATACTTCTGGAGTAGTACCTCTGCCTAAATATCTATGGCACCCTTCGCCATTGATGTCAAAGGGGGAGTATATAGTAAAGTGGAGCATATACTCTTGGGGAGTATATACATGCAACAAAAATAGTCAAAAGAACTGAAGCAGTGTAGAGGAATCTTTGATGAGGATATTGAGAAGATTGTAAAAGGAGGACACCATGAACAAAAGATGTTTTTGATATCATATGTTTCCATCAATGTCAAAGGGGGAGAGTGTTGGAAATTTGATTCTATTTAGTTGATTGATTATATGTTTGTCATTGATGACAACATATAATACATAGTAGTGATTTTGTATGTACTTATCAGAATGATGACATGAAGACTTGCATAGTTAGATACATATTTTTGACATGTTTATTATGTTATTTTCATACACGTAGATCCAAATATGATGTTTCAGTCAAGTTGTGTAATTATGTTATTGGCAGTTACAGTTTTGGAAGAGTATATGTTCAGAGCCAACGTATGTAACTTGTTTCTTGAGTTGTGCCTATCTTCAAGATATGTGTGTGTATATTCATGATTAGTTATGAGTTGATGATAGTTATCTAAAGGCGCCAAATGTGTTTCAAGAAGATTGAAAAGTTAGAGTTAATTTGGTGAGGCCGACTTAGTGAAGCGTCGCAGCTATTCAGTTTATACTTGCATGGTTTTAATTATGCTTGCGTGCTTAGTAGAGCCAACAAGGATGTTATGAAGAGTTGTCTTATAGGTCCCATGATCTCATACTTTGAGAAAGATACTTATAGCAAGTCATTTGTGATATGCTAAGTGTGAATGATACGAAAAGAGATAGAAGATGTACAGAGAAAAATATTAGATGTGGTTCATTGAGTAAGAGTCTATGTGAAGAAGAAGTGAAAGATTGTAATACATTGGAACTGATCAAGATAGTAGGTCTACTCAACAGTTCATCATCAGATATAGTGCATATCTATTATACAGATGGTTGTAGCCTTCACCATTGAAGCAGTGAGCTTTTGGATAGTGAGTCCACCACCCCTAATAGGGTTATTTGTAAAAGACTCCTAACAGGGTCTGACCCTTAACCAGGGCACTATACTTATTGCATTGTAAAGTAAAATTCCTAACAGGGTTGAAATATCTTCTAATAGGGATTACTATAAACAAGTATAGTTCATTGTGGGTGCTAATTCCTACTGGGGTTTTTACCGTTTGGCTTCCCCATAATCAAATTGTTTGTTATGTATTGTGTTATTTGATTAAGCATTTACTTTGTTGTATTATGAAGTTAAGGAAGTAAAAAGAATTAAAGTTACTGATAACTGATTCCCCCCCCCTCTTAGTTATCCTTTGGGACTATTATAACATGTAGTTCATGCAGGAATTCAACACCTAGGATAATATTGTGGAGGTTCACCTCTTAAACCTAGTGAAAATGGAAGAACAAAGAGATGCGACACTTGAGAATTTTGCACATCACCAAGAAGTTGTCAAACATTGGTTCAATAAAAGAGCCCAATACAAAGCCTTTTAGTTTTTGGACCTAGTCCTCTTGTGGGACAAAGCCTGGGAGAAGAAGGGAAAGCATACTAAATTTCAAAGGCTCTGGATCAGACCTTATTTAATCTCAGAGATCTGTCGGGCCAATACTTATTGCCTTAGCCCCAAGACTGGAGAAGTCATTCCACTTCCTATCAATGGATAGTTCCTCAAACATTACTTCAAGTGAAGGTAGGAGGTAAATTTCCCCAAAGTTTTATTATATGTATATATTCCTGCCTGTAAATTTTCCCGGGACTCCTTTGGAGTGTCTTGTCCTTGTAGATAGTCGACAGTCGTCAAGAGCCACTTTCTTTTCTTTGTTTTTTTTTCTATCTTTGGTTTCTTTTCACTTTGCATGTCTTGCTTTTCAGGTTCCTAGCATGTTTCTCTATCCTTGTAGACAGTTATGCTTTTCATGACATCTAGTACCTAGAATGGTGCCTTACGCATTTTGGTTAGTCTAGAATCTATTATTAGCATGGTGGGATTTGTTCACACTCTGGAGTTATTTTATACACATGGTAAAATGTTATGGGCAATCTTCATCGAATTCACATCTTGAAAGTCTTAACATCAGTTAAGAGAAAATCATAAAGAACAAGTATTTGTATGATCCTTGAGAGCAGAGCAGTTGCACTAGCTATTGGTCATATCTAAAAATCAAAAGAATATCCTAGGCCTAGAATGTCTCTCCCATTCAGTAAATAAAAATGGATGGTAAGGTGAAAGAAGTACCACCGTAAAAATTAGCTAAGCTTAAGGTTCACAATGAAAGGAGTACCACCTTCCCCATCTTCAAAAGAAAATTAAAAGAAACCTAGAGAATAGAGAATTTTAGGATCTGGGGGATTGTGCACGATATAGTGATTTTGGTCTGATGCACTCAGTTTTGTCTCTTTATTTCTCCCAGAAATCATCGGCTTGATTTTATTCAAAATCACACACTTCACAAATGACAAGAGAATTGAAGGATTGAATCATGGTGAGTTATATTTTCTCAAACACCCCATGCCTTGCAAGTCAAATGCTTCAAGGAATGATGAGCCCTGATTTTTCTAATGAGAGATTCTATGGTTCTCGGATGCACTAAGGAATTCATCCTAGTGAGTCACCATTTGTTATGCCTTGCATACCTATCCCTACAAATTTTTGGCAAAATGTTGGGTCCACCATTTTTTTTTGGTTTTGGTTCTTCCTTTTCATTTCTTTTCATCCTTCTTTTTCTTTCTCTGACCTTTCCTTCTATGCGACTATTGTTGTCACTTCCTTTTGGTTTTCCATACTCTGAGACCCGGTCCCAAAGTATTTTGTTCTTCATGTTAGCCAAATTGTGGACCCCGGGATTCTTGTGCCATTACTTCCTCTTTAGTTGGAGGGTGTGGTCGTGTGGGATTCCCGAGACCAAAGTCTGGAGGTTTGCCTTTTTCTCAGGATTTGTAGAAGGGAATGATTCATTTCAATCCAAGGTATATAAATTAAGCTTCACCTATCATTTTTATACTTACAACAAAAAATTTACCCTCGGAGTGAATTAAGAGTGAATTGTGTAATTTCTGAGCTAGCTAAGTGCAATTTTCTTCGAGTGATTAATAGTGATTTGGAGTTTAGACTTGTGTGTGTTCAAGATACCCAGTAGTGTTCTCAGTGTGTTCATGTATTTTGAGGAGCTGGCCATTTGTAGATCACCTCTTGTTCCCTTCCTTCTGCGTCTCTAGTTTTTAGGTAGGTCCTTCTCTTTCCTTTTTGGTTTGCACTTTGTTCTTTTGCTTTTTGGGAATTGTTTTCTTTGTGTTCTAGTCTTCATCGTTGCCTCCCATTTGTAGGATGGCTCTTCAAGAGGGTTTTCCACCATCTATGCATTTTTGGATAGTATAAAATAGTGTAAATTTTTGTAAGTTTTTGTAAATTTGTAGGTTAGTTGTAAATTTGTTCGCGCCTATGTAAATGTCGTTCTTCGACCTCTTGTTAATAGTGTTCATAGTTTGTAGTTTCTATGTAGTCATCTGTAAATTCATGTAGATGGTCTATACATTCCTTTGATTCCTACCCATCCTATGATGAGTTCACCACACCCACTGTGTCATTTAACCAAAATTGAGCTCACCCGCCTGGTGTTCACTGGACTCAATCTCGTCACCTCACCTATTCAATTTGTGTCCTTTCTCTCTCCTCCATCACTTTAGCATTAATGGTAGGATTAATTCCCCATGTCTGAGCATTTAAAATCACCCCAAGTGGCATTCACTCCATTCATGTTGAGACAACTATCACAATAAATTTCATTACTTCATTCATTGCATGACCACGTGACAACCAATGTTAGCCCAGTATAGAGAATTGCCTAGTCATTTAAATAATGGTTAGTTTCTCTAGACTCCAGGTTTCGTGCAATCCCACAACCTTCATCTCATTTGTCGCATGAACCAGAATCCCTGGGACCCCTTGGGTATTGATCAAATTTCAAGTAACTTATTTCATTTATTGCATCTCCAAAATTTGATAAACTAATGTCTTCTCAAGGACAGATGCAAAATGGTGATGAAACCTCTAGAACCTAGGAATTGATTATATTTGATTATTTGTATTAATGGTTATTTGGTCTTGTAGGCTCTAAGAAACATCTAAAGTATCTTCCCCTCCCAGAAGTACAGAACTCCCATCCACCTCAACAAGGGCGGCCACCAAGACAATGGCTGAGAAAGAATTATAGAAGCTCCCACTCACCTCAAAATATCTGAGGGATAGTTTCATCATGGGATCTAAGGTGGATTTAAAATTACAAGTAATCACTGAAATAGAGGTCAGATTGTGGTATGAATTGCAAGCCCTGGTAAGGACAATGTTCTACTAGAGATAGTATGTCAAAGAACATGGCCGCCTCTGGCATAATCAAATCCGCCTTGCTTCCCTTGCTCTATGTAGTCCTCAAAGCTGATTCTCACCTTGGAGGAACATTACAACACAACCATCCAGGTTGTTGTACTTGTTTCTTCCCTTCCTACAGGCTACCCAATGCCCTGAGTGTCCCTTGATGCTACCACTTTTGCTTCAAGACTGGGAATCCCCTAGTTTTAAAATTCCATCGTTATCTCTCGGGCCACATCGCTGTAAGAGTTCAACAATGTCCAACAGGCCGCCCGACAGCACCTTAACACCCACTAGCTAAAGACTCCGAAGAAGGATTACAAGAAAATGAAGTTAATGATCCCCCACATCGAATTCAAAGAAATCATACAAGAGGGAATCATCTTCCTATGCTAGGTCTTTAGGGAACCACATTCCTGGGACTTTTTAGCCATTCTATGAAGGCTTCACTGCCTTTTACATTTATCAAAATGATGTGTCCGCCTAGAATCCATTGAACATCAACTATATTTTGAGGCCCAAGCTGATTCTGACGATTCAGATGATATGTCATGGACCGATGCCACATGTTTTCAGGCATGTTTCTGGGATCCTCCACATGTTGATTTATTGGTGGAGGATTATATTTCTGACCTTGTGTCACATAGTACGGTTGAGAAACTTGTTGTTGATATCGGGGTGCATATTTATATTGTTGAGTTTGCGCCCCATGTTGTTGTTGTTGTAACACATTTTGTTTTTGTGTGACATATGGTTGTCACTGTTGAACATATGGTTGCTAAACATGTTGTTGTTATTTCTATTGTTGAACATGTTTTTGTCTTTGTTGTTGAGTATACTATTGTTGTAAAGCATGTTGTTGTTGCTATATGTATTGTTGTTGTAAAGGATGTTGTTTTTGTTGCACATATTGTTGTTGTAGAGCATGTTGTTGCTATTGTACATATTGTTGGGTATGTTGTTATTGTTGCAAGTGAACTTGTTGCACCTTTGGACCTTGCACATGTTGGGTAATAGGATGAGATTATTGACCCATGGGCACTGTTGGTTGTTGCATGTTATGATCTTGTTGAAATCCAAGTGGTCCAAGTATGCCATCAAGATTTGTATTCTTACATTTTTCTGGTGGTGCTTGTGACATCATGTTAAATTGGGCTGCAAGTTGAGGTTGCATTACGTCCATAGGTGGTGCTTGTTGAGCCGCTTGGGTTTTTTGTACTTGTTGTGTTACATGTGCTAGTTGAGTCACCTTAGGTGGAATTGGTGTAATATCTACAAGGCTCTTCTTCTTTTGATCTTACAATTGATTTGGTATAGTTGTAGCAATTGCATTAGATACATCAAATGTGGGTACCCATGGTGGTTCATTAAATGGTCCTTTGGACATTGTCATATTTGAAGTGCTTCCTAGGAATGTTGTATGTGCTACCAAAGGAGGACCACTTGGTTGTGTTTCTTTAAAAGGGGGTACATCTGGCATCCCCCAAGGAAATGTGAACATCTCATTTGATCCTTTTCGCAAGCAATTCTTTAAATCAATCCTCCATGTTCTTTTAGGACCCTTTTTAGGGATTTGTGTAGAATCTGTCATCTCAAGAGGAGGAACTGCTACCTCTTCAAATAAAGGATTATCCAATGGTATATACTTTTCCCTTGGAGGAATATCTACAGTTAAATCATTTCATTATCATTTTTGTGTTAGATCCATAGCTAACTCATCGAAGGGTTGTTCTCACTTTTCTCTATCTTGCACCACTAACGCTTGGTTCTCTTCCAAAGTAGATGGTGGGGGAGTTTGATATTTGAAGAATAATTGAGGATTTTTCTTTTGAATTGCTTTGATATATCATCTCAGATCTCGAGTCATAAGGTATGTCAATGTCTACTGAATTTTCTTGTTCTTAACAGCCTCGTCAATTTCCTCTTTAGGTAAATCTTTGAAAGAAGCAAATGTTCCATGTGAGTCTCTAGAATCCAAAGAGGGACATGAGGCATTTCCATGATCTTGATTATCTGGTGGTGGTGGAGGAGGTTGATAAGATCCAAAATCCATGTTTGGCATAGGTTGTTTTTGCAAATGATTGGGTTGGACTTGATTGTCTTGACAAGTTTTTTGGCATTCCTCCTTAGGTGTAGGGGGAACACTACCTTAGCTAGGTGGCATAGGTACAAAGATTAATTCAAAGGCTGCGGGAGGTCCCCATTGAATAGTGCCAAATTTTGGTGAAGCATTTGAAGTATATCCCATGTTGCATAAATCAGTTCTTGAAGTAGGTTCTTGAGGAAATGTGAAATGTCTTGGGTCATGAAATATTTGATGCACTTCTTCCAATGGTTGCATGTTAATTAGGTCACTTTGATTATGATAAGCAAAACCTTGTCTTGGATGAAAAGGTAATTGTGATTCTAGTTGTGATGTAAACATAGGTAAATGATGATCTTGTTGCCCTTGGATGCTTGAGACCTTGTGAAAACTAGCATGATTACTATATACAAATGCAATATATTTTTTTGAAATTTTTGAAATTTTGGAAATGCAAGTTTGAAATGCAAGTTTGGAAATGCAAGGAACTTATGCAAATGCAATCTAAGGTTTATGAAAATTCAATCTAAGGTTTATGCAAATGCAAGCTAAGGTTTATGCAACTGTGTTTTTGGTTTTTTGGAATTTAACAATTAATCTTTTTAAAGGAGACAAACCTAAGAGCATAACCTCGTGAGGTTGAATAAGAATCTTGACTTGAAAAAAAGGATTTTTGGAACAAAGGACAAGTTTGATAAAAAGGCTTAGGTCAAATCCATCATGAAAAAGGTGGAATAAGACCAATTGATAAGGATAGGCGGTTTGAAATATTGGGACAAAAGGGGACCAATTCAAGATCCTTTTTTCAACACCATCAAGAAATGCTCTATGTTTTGGATACTTTCTAGGATTGTTTGCAATGTTTTTAAGGAGGATGTAGAAATGAGCTAAGTATGCAAGAGGGATATGATTAGGACTTATGCAAAAGGACTATAATGAGGATTGAAATGAGGTCTATAATTCAAGGGACTTTTAAAATGAAAAATGCAAGGAGATTAGGTCATGAATATGCAATATGAAGGCTATCAAGCACGCCAAAAGGTTCCAAGTGAAAAGTTCAAGGTTCCATATGTTTACTCAAAGATAAGGTTTGTTGTGACCATTTGATTGTTCTTGAAGATTGATTTGGAAAAATTATTCTTTAAGGAGAGTTTTTTTAAGATCTTATCATTTTTATTAAGGTTTGAACACCCACACAAGACACATCAATTAGATTGGCTATTGTAAAATTAACAAACACACCACTTCATAAGGATAGCAAGGACAATATCTGTTGAATCCCCACTTGAACTGAAGTTTAGCCACACTTACTAATAGCAGACAACCTAGAATCTTGGAGGCACAAGATCCTCCTTACATGTGCACTCACTTCTCAGTCACTCTAAGCTTCAACTCCCAAGGGACATCACTTCCCAAGGGATTTTTGTCTCGACTAATAGCCACAAAAGTGTGGGGTGTCCTAGTTGGTCTCTGACCTTCCATGCCAATAGATAGAAGGTTTTTGGCTACTATGACATGGTGTTTAATAAGGGCATCCATTCGGGTAGTTATACATGCGACATATTAGCTCCTTTATGGAGGCCTCCCAGCCTATGGAAGTTATGTTCCATAGGTTTTAACGCACCAAAAGGGTACCGAGGGAGATCTTATTCCTAGTATAATGCATTCAAAACCTATCCATTGTTATATTAATCACAATGGAATATTTTTATCCCGGTTGGATGGGATTGGCTATAGCTTGACACCTGTTGGGCATCCACTCTCATTGGCTCTACTAAAGCACTTGGGAGGTAGCCACTCTATAAGAATGATATGAGTTTCTCTTACACTCAAGATCCATGAAGGGAAGGGGAGAGGATACACTCATATGATTCTTAGGTTTTTACAATCTAGAAAACACATTAGACACAGGAAAGAAAAAGGTTTTTTCAAGCACCAAAATGAAGTGTTTTCTAACTATAGCAAGCAAGCACAAGAGTTTGGGAAAACACAAGGTCTTCTACAAAACGTCCTGTATTGAAACTAGTAGTATTTTTAGGATTCAATCTTCATCCCACGATTTCCAATATGCTGTACAAATCATCAGTAACACTGAAATCTAGTAGTCTAAGTACAAAAATAAGTATAGGAATGCAAAAATCCAAAAATAACATTGAAAAACACTACTTTTACCACCTGCGTAGGAATAGGCTACCACCTACATAGAACCAGGGCACCACCTATGTAGGAACAAGATACCACCTATATAGCTTCTAACCACCTATGTAGGAACAAGCTACCACCTATACAGCTTCTAACCACCTATGTATCTCCTACAACCAAGTGCGCAACTACTGATCAAAGGCCTAAAAATGACTAAAAACTTGCAAAAATAGAGCTTTTTTCAACATCTAAGAATGCAATATCATCAAAAACATAGCTAGGGTTCATTATTTATGCCATTTAAGTTTATTTTCAAAGATTAAAGTGAAATAGAAACCCTAACTAGTTTGCATGTGCATCAAAGTGGTTTAGGAACACCTTAAAGCCAAATTCTGCATTTGATCCTAAACTAGGTTAGAGTTCATTTAGGTACCCAAATCAGATATGCATGTTCATTTTAGGCCCCTTAACAGCTTGAAAAACTTTATCTTGCATGAAATAATCCATTTACACCCCTGTTTAGGCTAGATTGTAAGTTTTCTTGAAATTTGAAAAAGCTTGATAGGATGAAACCCTAGGCTAGATGAGATCCATTTTAAAAGCCCAAATACAAATGTGAATTTTCATTTTAGGACTTGAAAATCAAAGTGTGAGGTTCATTAACCTTATTAGGATTCATTAACCAACTTTAGGGTTCATTTGAATAGTTTAAGGTTCATTTTAGTTTGTAAATAGAGTAAAAGCAGAGGAGAAAGCCCAAAATGCAAAATGGCTTCCTAAACATACAAAGAATGATCCTGAACCCTAAAAGAGGATCCCATATGACCAAAGACATAGCTAAGAAGCCATCTATGCAACTTTAGGCTCCAAGTGTGTAGGTCTGGGTACCACCTATGCGGGACTTAATCACCTGCATAGAAATAGTAACCACCTATGCAGGAATAGTGTCCACCTGCGCAGCTTCAGTGACCACCTATGCAGTGCTCTTCCAGAACTTGAAAAAGACACAAAAACACAAAAAAGTTCATCAGTTTAGCGTATTTCATGTCGGGTTCACCAAATGTAAAACTAGAAAAAGGCATATTTAGCATATTAGGTAACCACAAGCCCTAAATAGTATGTTAAACCTATCTAATCTATCATGAAAGCTATTTGCTAAGGGAATTCATAAAATAAGAATGAAAACTCAAAAACCCCCTTCAAAGGAAGCTCCCATGTCCTTCTTTCTTCTCCATAATGAGATTGATGTTGCTCTTTGCACACACACTTTGCGCAAAAGCCAAGTTTGCTAATGAGAGTACTAGAACTGAGTGATCTTGAGGTTTTCTCAAAATCTTGTGGTTCAACCTTGAATGATAGAAATGCATCCATTTTATAGAAAATGAGATACAATTTGGTGAGATTGCAAAAAATAAATGCACAAATGCAGATTTTGGCTAGTGAGATTCTTGGAAGCATGAAATGCTGGAGATGAAATAAGAAGATATTGGAGGATATTGAAGATATTGAAGAAGCAGCTTAATAGGGATGTGAGTCCTCAATTAAGGGATATGGAAATTAGGTGAGATTAGGAGGATATTAAATCAATTAATAAATCAATATCCCCCAAAAATCCAAATTAGATTTATGAAATTATAAAAATCTCATAAATTGAAATTAGCTAATTAATTAATTATTGAAGACTATTGAATTGATATTGATAGATTGATAGCGATAACACCAATGATGTTTGATAGTGTTATAAAATGGATGGTTAAGGGATACAAAGCATCGATGATCTTGGACAATGCTCCTGAAATGATGACAAGATTGATTGAATTGAAATAGGGTTTGATCGATTGGTTTGAAATTGGGTTAATTAGGCATCGGTGATCTTGGACAATGCCCCAGAATGGTCAGAATGAGTCCAAACAATTCTGCAAGTGATTAGGAATATAATAGGATAAACGTGGAATGATTTAGGAAGGTTTGGAATGGTTTAGGATCAAATAGGATTGGTTTAGGATTGAATACGATCGAATAGGATTGAATAGGATCGGTTTAGGGTTGATAAAAAATGATTTGGAAAATGATCGATTTGATAGAGAAAGTAGAATTGTTAGTAAATAATTGAATAATTTTTGCAATATTCAATCATTGATGAAAGAAACAATGTAGCCATACAATAAAGATCATATGTGCCACATAGAGGAATAATTAGGTCACAAAACAACGTTTCGATTGTAATGATAAAAATGTTAAAACATGTAGACCAGTAGGCTCGAATGAGTTTTAGGTGTCTACAGGTCCATGTGCAAAGGGATAAGAGAAGACTTTGGGGATAAGGTGAGCAATGAGGGCTGTAAAATCATTAATGAGGTATGTAAAATAATTAATGAGGCATTAATGAGGGTATTAATGAGGTATGGGTGAGGGGATAAGAGAGATCTTGAGAAAGTTGACTTTGGGAAAGGGTTGAATTCCTAATCCAAGGATTTAGGAATGTGACAAGCTTAGGAGGAGTTTAGTTTAGGATTAGGGTTAGGGTTTAAGATAGGTGATTAGGGAGATGGTGATGGGAGGAGAGAGAAGGAGTGGAGGGGTTAATTAGATGATTAGGGTTAATTAGATAATGGAGAAGGGTTAGCATGTGTGAAGGGGTTGGGATGGGTTTGAACTCTAGGTTAGGTGGTTGGGATTGGTTAGGTTAGGGGTTAAGGTTATGAAGCCATGTGCCTAAATAGAATAGATTTAACTATTTAAATCACAAGTGGAGGAAAAGAGGATAATATGAACTAAACTAAATTAATTCAATCTAATAGGGGAAAATGGGGTTTAATTAACTATTAGGCCATTGGTTACCATTTAATAATTAATCAGACTATAGCCAATTAAATGAATTAATCAGGCTTGTAGGATAACATAGATCAATTAGGTAATGAATGATTACTTAGTTGATAATTTCCTAGAAGGAACTAAATATGATTATATATGTTAATCAGATTTAGGTGTCTATAGTTAGATTTCATTTTATTTTTGTTTGATTTAATTTCATCAAGATTTGCAGAAGTTATGATCATTTTGGTAAGTGTGGGTCTGAATCTGTCCTAGGCTTACTAGTTTGGTAAAAAAATCATAACTTTCATTTACACCATTAGATATTCATAAAAATTGGAAAAAATAATATATTTAATAGCCTCATCTACAATATCACTAAAGATATTGGCCTAAATGTTATTTTTGTTAAAGTTATTAATTACTATTCCCAAGTTGCCATAAACTAAAATGTCAAATGAGGCCTAATTCCTACATGGACAATCACAATTTGACCAAATATTTACAAAGTAACCCTATATATTTTTGATATATATTAAATTAAACCCAAATTTGTATCTGAAAGTTCCTTCAAATTTTGAAGGTGAAGTCTACACTAAAAGGTATGCCCAATCAAATCAATTAGTAGGGCTATAAGGAAAGAGACCTAATTGTGAAGAAAAGTTTAGGTGAACCCCTACTTTGCATCACCCCATACACTCTAGTCTATGGAACTGAGGTTGTTTTACCCATTTAAGTAGACTTACTATCATTGAGAATATCATTTTAAGGAATCCTTTCAAATGAGGAATATAGAGTGTCCAGATTACAAGGGTTAGAGCTACTTGATGACCGTCACCAACAAGCATATGATCACTTGAAATTTTACCAAAAACACATGTCAATGAGTTAAAACCACAAGGTAAATTCTATAGAGTGAGTAGGAGATCTAGTGTTGAGGGAGAATCATTGTAATAAAGAAGACAAAGAGAAGAAGGGGAAGTTTGAAGAAAATTGGTTAGGTCCCTTTATCATCACATCAACATTTGGGAATAGTCTCTATAAATTGTCAACATGTGAAGCAACCTACTTCAAGAACCCATCAATAGAATTCATCTCAAAATATTCTATACCTGACACATAAAGGTCTGATTTGTTCAACAATTTACAAAATCAGAAAATCGTAAGAAGTAGAAAATGATCCAAAAAATCCTAAAAATAATAAAATGATCTTGAAAAATGATTATCTTGTTGAAAACCTAGCAAACAGGTTCCTTGATAATAACAAGAAAAAATAGAAAAATGAAAAATATTTTAAAATTTTGTAATAAAAACAAGTGGTGAAAACGTGGTAAATAGGTGTTGCTTGTATCAGGTTAGTTGCTTCATCTATCAATGTAGTTTATTCATTCATTTTTTGTCCACCATCATAAACCCACTATGCATTTAGAGCTTTGCAAGTGAACTCTCATCATGGTTTGGAACTAGTGGTCATCCATCATCATAATAGTCATTGCCTAATTGGGGGCAAAATCCCAAACCTAGTGGTAGTCAACATTGAGCTTAACACAATAGACAAGAAAACATGTTAGAAAAAACATCAAAAAAACAATCAAGGTCTATGAACATTTGAACATCAACATGAAAAATTCATAATGAGTTTAAACCTAAGATCAACATCAAACAAAAAATGGATGATTTCTTTTGAATGGTGATTAGATTACAATAACATACATGATCATTAGTTGTTTCTTGATTTTTATTATCATGTCTCTTTAGAAACTCAAAGATGTCTTGGAACTAGAGAAGCAATGATGGAGAATGATGTTTTATTTGCCTAATATTTGTGAGTTATTTCATATGTCATGCCCAAAACTTAATGGAAAAACACACCAACAAATTTCTTTCTTGAAACTAAAATTTTACTACAATTGTAAGATATTATGGTGATGAACACCAATGTTTACTTGGTTAACTATCCAAATGTTAATATGAGTTGATCCTCAAGGGGAGTCATGAAAAGCCTTGGCTTGTCAACATCCCTTGAGAGATTAAATATCATTAGGTTTACTAGCTTGTTCAACTAGATTTCAAATCTAAACTAAGCATAACTTTGTGAGGGTACATTAGGCTTTATTTTAATCCATAATTAATGTTGCACAATAATAATCAATTAATTAAAGCTTAATTGATGCAAGGTATAACCCTCCTTTGTTACTAATGTTATTAATAGTTTAAATTAATAAATTCCATATACTATAAATTAGAATTTCCTTCATTAATTTAATTAATAATAGAATCATCATTTTACCCTCTAATTAGATTAAAATTAAATTTGTTAATTTATGTCATGTGGGGGACTTAGGTTCCAACTTGAATTTTCTATGATATTCACCCCTAGATTAATTTTAATGTAGCTATTTAATTATTTTCATCTATTTAACCAATTGACATTAATGGCTTCATACATTTTTTGATCTCCAAGTTTTATTGTCTATTAGTGTCACACACTTAGTCATAAACAAGGTAGGTCGGTCAGTCATCACTAAGATCGAGCCATACCAATAAGGTCAAGACCGAGTAGTAGTTACTGTAGAGAAATTCTATGGTTACTGACTAATTAATAGTTGCCGAGCAGAATGATTGTTGAGTTGCATAGAAGAGTTAGTGTTGAGTGACAACATATGCTTATGCTGAGAGAGATAGTATTGACTGAGCACCAGAGTTTACTTATGCGGAGTAAGATAGTTTTTGTATGTGTTTGGAATGGAAAAAACACCTAGGTAAACCATTTTGGCCAACTTCTATGAATCATTTAATAATCATTCACATATATTTAATGCATTAATTACATGTTATTCTTGTGATCATAGATCCTTATGCAAGTCATGCAACCAATCAAAATTAGGGATGCCTAAGAAGCAAAAGGTAATAAATATAGATTTTTGATCTTGATCTGGATGTTTGATCACTGATCTATATATGGGATGCTTCAAATCCTAATTTGTGTGGAATGCATATGTGTGTAAGTGCATGTATATGGATGTCGATGTGAAGAATAGAGATCAGGTGTATATGCATGTTTTGCATTTCTAAAGCATTAACCAGATAGAGTGATCAAGAAGAGTAGTGAAGAGAAGAACAAAGAAATATTAGATTGAGAGATCAGATAATATTTGGAAAGAGGAGATCTGTTATCAGCATTTGTAGTGCAGACCAAAGGATTAGGTACTGATACCTTCTAGAAAGTGAATCAAGGTAAATCTCTTAATAGAGTGGTCCTAACAAGCCTTTGTAAATATTTTAACTAAGTACTTACTTAGTTGTAAATTTTAAACCCTTTAACAAGGTAGATTGTATAAGTTTGTAAGCTCTTAATAGGGAAGACCCCTCACAAGGTAGATCATCCAAAGTGATCAAAATTTCTAGCCCTAATAGGCACACTTTATTATTGCAGTAGTGAATATTTGTGGGTGTCATCCCTACCCTAGTTTTACCTTCAAGGGTTTTTGGGTTACCAAATCTTTGTGTTATGTGTTCATTATGGATATGATTAGATTTTAGATCTATTGCAACATTTTAGTTAATTTTTATGAATACATGGTTGAATCAGTTTGTTTTAGAAGTATAAAATTTTTATAGATCTGATTCACCCCCCTCTTAGTTATTGCTTTCCCATATAAGACTTGCAATAATTGGTATCAGAGCATTTTTCTCTTAGAAGAAGTATAACCGCTTGAGATTTAAGATCTTGGAAATTGAGGTTTATAAGTTGGGAAAGGTCATTAAGAATCAGAAGATTGATATCTAGCTGGCACTACAATAACTTGAGATAGCAAGAGAAGAATTAAGGAAATCCTTAAAGGCTAGGAAACAATTGGAAACTTATATGAATGACACTTCATATAAAGAAGAAGACACTAAAGGTCTATTTGAGAAATAAGATTCCAAAGAAAGTAATGCAAAAATTCCAAATCTATTGGAGAAAAAAAACACACTAAAAGAATGAGTCAAAAGTCTAAAGATAGAAAAAGAAACTCAATCAATAACACTATGTGAGGTGATTAATCAGAAGAAATTTGAGGAATACAAGACAATGGAAAAACAAGACAAGAGACAAATGGCTACCAGACTTGATGAAAGAATAAGTGATGTATAGAAGCTCACAAGCAGTCAATTGGACATGGTCAACCAACTATTATTTGCAAATCAAGAGATAAATTGAAAAGACATTGAAATTACTTATCTAAGATATGAGAATACTAAACTGAAAAATGAGTTGAGATTTGAAAGAGAACTCATCAAGAGAATAAACAATTTGAATGAAGCCTTGAGATACTTTGAGGAAATGATGAGATCACCAAGAATGAATAGTGACACCTCTAGACTTGGACATACTAACCACCACTCTTCCACTAAAGAAGGAGAATCATCAAAGAGTTAAGAACTAAGAAATGCTAAGTCGAAGAACAAAAACCTACATGTTATCATAGTGGGATACTGGGTCACATAGCAAAAATTTTCCGAAGAAAGAATGGTAAGTCCAATCCTAAACCCAAATTTAATTGATATTTCTTTAACTGTAAAAATCATGGACATTGGGCACATGAATGCATGTCAAAGACTAGCAATACACCTACTTCACCTAGATTACAAGGACATTGCTACAATTTCTAGAAGTTTGGTCATAGAACACAAGATTGCAGATCTAATGCAAAATCCAAACAGAAATCCAAGAAAAAACTCAATGCACCAAGGAAAGGTAACACATTCAATTGGGATTACAATACAAGATATAGTTATCATTATTGTAGTGAATATGGTCATGTTGCAGAAAATTGTATAATCACACACTCTACAAGTAAATCCAAGAGTTGGATGAATGGAATTTTGGTCCATTATAGTTGTCACAAGATTGGTTATACCAAGAGAGACTACAAGATGAGAGCCCCAGCACCTACTGTTGAGAAAATAAAGAATTAGATGAATTAGACATGGAGAAAGGAAGAAGAAGTGAGTAGTAGTGGATCTAGTGAAGCTGAGATCACCTAATCCAATGGATCAGGTGATCACACTACTTCCAATTAAATCAAAAAGGTATGTAAGGAACTATTTTCTCAAATGCTATATTTTACACCAGTTCCTAACATAAGATGTATTAAAGTCCATATATGCATAAGATAAGATGCATTAGGAAAGATCTGAGACAAGAACTGAGAAAATAATTGACATACATAGTTGATGTCGAGCATTAGTATCAACATATGTTGAGCCCCCATACCGACCAAGCTGATATGTTGACCGAGTGTCAGTAGTGATCGAGTCATTATTCTGACTGAATGATAGTGTGAGATAACTGAGCTATTTATTCAAGGACCAAGGACAAATTTTATCCACCTACCACTACATAAAGCATTTATTGAAGAGCTAATTTGACCATTTGAGGGCATATAATGAATTTAGCCATTCATTTTTCATTTCACACAATGATTAGAGTTTGCAAAGAACTTCTAAGGTGAGTCAAGAGTGACTTGAGAAAAGTTTGTAAAGATTGCACATGTGTATCATCGGCAAGTATTATGAAAGGTTAAAGACCCGTTCTTGCCAAGTTATCTAGAATCTATTTTGCAAACCCTAATTTGTAGAAATGAAAGCCACTTCATATATTGGTGTGAAGAGACAAGACAAGGGAATGATGAATTTTTAGTTAGTTAGGAGAGACACGTGTGCACCAACCAATTTCTAAGTTATTCCTAAACTTGTGGTGAAGGGAGATCTTACGGGAGCCCTGACATCGATCCTACTTAAAGTACTTATGATCCATGATGTGCAAGCATGTTACATGTGCAAAATTGGAGAAGTTGTAAATTTTGAGTTGAGGGAAGCCTATGATAAACTATGTAAAAAAAGAGCTTTGAAGGTTGATCATCAGCACATTGTCAACAAAGGGTTAGTTTGTTCCCTAGACTTCCTATGCAACTTCAAATTTGAATGGATTACAATTGTACTAAGTAGAACACATGATATGATTATATGGCTGGAGAATGGACCAGTAAATAGAACTAAAGATATCATCCACTGAGTTACTAGTTACCCTATTGTGCAAGGGAAAAGAACTATGCATTTTCATAAAAAGGAAGACATTAAGAAATTCACTCTTGCCAAGTGGAACAAGAGAGGAATGACAATTTCAATGATCACAGATCCTAAAATTGACTTCAGAGTTAGAGAGATTGCACACAATTTTTACCAATCGAGAAGATTGGATAGTGTTTCATGTGTTGTGGTTGATTAGGCATGAAAGATAGTGAAAAAGGATCATACTTATTTAACTTGCTGAGCTATAGATGACTCAAGTTGTTGAGAACCTATCAGAAATTAGGAAGGCAAAGATCTCTATGTGTAAGTTCAGATCCTTACTAGTTTGTATATTTTTCTATGTTCATAACACTTTTGCTAATATAGGAGATGTAGTATGGAGTCAGGACCGACCTATAATAGTACAAATTAATGAGTTCATACAGTAGTTAGGAGAGAATTTTGACACTTTCATGGGTAATTACTTTGTTGAGTTTAAGAAAAGGATGAGGTTAAGGAGAAGAATCCCTGTATCACTGTTAGAGACTTGCATTATGATGATGTTTTCTTTCTAGTTGATACTAATAACACTTATGTACAAGCTATAGTACCAAGGGTAGCATGGCTAAGGCCACTACCTTATGAAGTAAACATAGATGAGACATCTATAGAAAGCACAACTCTACTAACAGAGGAAGTTGATAGAAAGGATACAAGATTTGTAAATTATGATGAAGAAAAATTGAAGATAACCACTAATTTTAAGGCTAAAAAAATGGAAAGGAAGAGAGAAAATAGTGAAAAATATTGAGAAGATGTTAGGAAAAGAAGAAGAGGAAGATGCACCAGTACTGATCACACAAGGTCAAGGTGGGGACCATTCTAGTGACTCTGAAGAAAGTGAACAAGAAGATGTGGAAGTGAACAAGAAGGGTAAGAAAGTAATTTTTACCAAGCCCACCAAGAAGAGGAGTTCACAATAGAAATATACTCCTCCTCCCACATCTAGACTGAGAACCGGGGCATCTATAATTACAATATCAGTCGAGCCACCAAACAAAATGTTAGTAAAGAATGCTGAAGGGGAGAGCTCAGGGAAAAGGAAACAAGTTCAAACTAAAGTTGAGTCAAGCCACCCTAAGAGGAAGCCAAGAAGGAAATAGATTATGGGAAAAGATGAAGAAGATGAAGAAATGACAGAAATAGAAGCAACACACAAACATCCTACCAATGTTGACGAGATTTGTCACAACATAAGGGGTTCAACAGGTTTGTCTAGATTCAAGTTTATTAAGTTTGAAAAGTTAAATAAAATTGATAAGGCAAAGATAGAAGAAGAAATTATGGATATGTTAGTTTCATACAAGATGACACCATTAGAGATTGGAAATCTAGTCCCCAGTGAACTAGAAAATAAGATTGATGAGAGATTGCAGCATGCAATTATGAAAGAAAGACAGATTAGACAAGGATCATTAGCTTAAATTATGCCTGAGTTGATAAAGAAGTAGAAATGAAAATTCATGGACCAATATAGGAATATATTTGTTCCTAAATTGAGAGCCTATTCTATACTGAAAAATGATGTTGAAGGATTTTTACAACAAAACCAAAGAATATGAAAGATTATCTTTGGATTGATAGTGGACAAGAACAAATATGAAGGCACATCAAAATAAGTTGAGATTGATAATAAAGAAGATATTGATGAGCTTGATAATGTTGAGGATGAAATAGATGAATAGATTGAGGATTTAACAGTTGATGAGGTTACACAAGGTTTGAATGCTGAAGAACAGGTAAAGAAATAGTCACAATTCCAGATACACTTACCAAGGAAAACCTTGAAGTCAATGAAGAAGGAGATAAGAGAAAAGATGATCAAGCAGACAAGGCTACCTCAAATATCTCTAAATCACATGAAGGAGACACAGAGGAGACTCAAACTCTTGGGATTGAGGAGAAATAGGAATCTAAGGAGAAAGAGGCCATTCAAGCATTAGTACAGTTACCTAATGTCAAACCTCTTGTACAAACTAAGATCAAGAGTGCTGAAACACCTAAACATAAGGTAATTATTACTCAGAAGGAGTTAGATCCAATCAGTGGTGATACCTGTATCTTGAAAGATGAATAGAGAGTGAGTAACATCTCACCAAAGACCAAGAATAATATGTCACATAGGAAGACAAAGGACAAGTCTCTGAGCACTGAAGTGACACTTGATGAAGTTATAGTGATTCCCAAAATGGGATACTAGTAACTTCTCTTATGAGAAAATGCTAATCTTGCAGGATTTATTGAACATGAAGAGAAAGCAAGAGGAATTGAAAAGGGAACATCAATAGAAGCAGGTATTACATGAGATAAAAGATATTTTTGTTGATGCATTTGAGTTTCAAGATCTAAATGAGAAGGCCCCTATATTAGAACAATTGGTTCATATTGTTCAAAAGGTGAAAAATGATGATATCGATGCAAATGAGAAACTCATGCAATGATTTGAGAAATTTTTTGAGACCAAAGTACTTGAGAAATTTGTAGAAAAGCTTACTAAGAAGTAGGGTGCACTTTTTGATCTAGTAAGAAACCTAGAAGAAGTTATAGAAAATGTTCTCTCTTTGTACAAACAACTTTGTGATACATAATTTTTTACAAAGGAGAATCAACAACTTATTGAGAAGCTACAATTGGATTTGAAGTCAACGGGACACTCACTAAGCATGGATGTATGTTCTAGCTCTATTCATTTTAATAAGTTGACACATGCCCTAGGAAGATTAGCCAAGCTTATGGCTAATGATGGCAGAATAAGGGAAAAATTGATTTAAATTCAGACTATGTTGATACAACATTTGGAGGTCATGCAAAAAGAGGTGAAAGAAGTAAAGGAACTAGCACAGAAAGACCCACCTCTGAATATTACAAAGATTTTGATTGATCTAGGTGTTGAGCTAGAAATAAAACTACAAGTTTTATAATATGTCAAAACATGTTGGGATAATGCATTGGCAATGATCCTACATATTCATAAGTCATTTTTGGATAAGTATGGTCTGACCTCTACAACCCCAATAGAAAAGAGTGAAAAAAACAAGGGGGAAATGTAATGAAATAAAATCAAAGGATAAATAAGTATAAGGTATAATATTTTTTGTTGTGTAATATGCACATATGTTATATATATAGTGGTATTTATGAATACTGAGTTAGAATACTTGGGTAGTTATAAATCTATTTTGAGTACTATTTTTGTAAAGGACTGAAGCGTCATGACAAAGTGTTTTTGCAACTAGTGTCAAAGGGGGAGATTGTTGATCTAAATTTTTTTTTGTCTATTAGTGTCACATACTTAGTCATAAACAAGGTAGGTTGGTATGTCATCACTAAAACCATGCCATACCACTAAGAAAAAGACCGAGCAGTAGTTACTATCAAGCAACTCCATGGTCTCCGAGTACTCACTAGCTACCGAGAAAATTGATTTTTGAGTTGCATAGAAGAGTTAGTGCTGAGTGACAGCATATGCTTATGCCAAGAAAGAGAGTATCGACCAAGCACCAGAGTTTACTTATTCCAAGTAAGATAGTTTGTGTATATGTGTTTGGAATGGCACAAACACCTAGGTAAACCATTTTGGTTGAATTCTATGAATCATTTAATAATCATTCATAGATATTTAATGCATTAATTATGAGTTATTCTTGTGATCATGGATCCCTATGTAAGCCATACAACCAATCAAATTTAGGGATTCCTAAGTGGAGAAAGGTGATGAATCTAGATTTTTGATCTTGATCTGGATGTTTATTCACTGATCTATATATGGGATGCTTCGAACCCTAATCTATGTGGGAGAATACATATGTGTGTAAGTGCATGTATATGGATGTTGATGCAAAGAGAAGAGATTAGATGTATATGCACATTTTGCATATCTAAAGTATTAACCAGACAGAGTGACTAAGCATAGAAGTGAAGAGTAAAACATAAATATATCAGATTGAGAAATCAGTTAAGAGTTGGAAAGAGGAGATATGTTATCAGAATTTTTAGTGCAGATGGAAGGATCATGTATTGATACATTCTAGAAAGTTAATCAAGGTAAATATATTAACAAAGTGGTCCTAACATGACTTTGTAAATATCTTAACTGAGTGATTACTTAGTTATAAGTTTTAAATCCTTTAACAAGGTAGATTTTATAAGTCTGTAAGCTCTTAACAGGGTATACCCCTCACAAGGTAGATCATCAAAAGTGACCAAACTATGTAGTCCTAATAGACACACTTTATTATTGCAGTAGTCAAGATTTTTGGGTGTCATCCCCACCCCAGTTTTACCTTCAAGGGTTTCTAGGTTACCAAATCTTTGTATTATGTGTTCATTATAGATATGATTAGATGTTAGATCTATTACAACATTTTATTTTATATTTATGAATACATGGTTGAATCATTTTATTTTATAAGTATAAAATTTTTATAGATCTTATTCACCCTCCCTCCTCTCAGTTATTGATTTCCCATATTAGACTTCCAATAAAATTATCTAATAGAAAATCCACGGTCACTATAAAATATGTGTTGACGAGACTTTGTGACTAGTTCTGCCAATAGGGTATAAGTTGTCACTGGGTATCGGAGTACCGTCCACCTTCGCCTATAGAGGTTTTATGGAGAATGAATTATGCTAGCCTCCAAGCACCTAGTAGTCGGGTCTTGATGATACGGGGGAGATAAGTTGGGCAGGTGAGTATTGTTTGAGGGGATATCTAGTTTTTACTCATCACTTCTGGGGATTTCAAAAGGGGGTGAGATTTCCCGCAAGCATCTTAGATTTACCAAAGAAATAAAAAAAGATATATCAGAGTTAAGAGTATATTTCTACTTATATTCATGCAATACATATTCAAACATCAACACTACTCCAATGCAAGAAAACAACACTAAATACTAGATACACAAAGAATCAGCAATTCATATGCATCTGATAGTAGAGGGAGATAAGATCATTTTAACTAAATGAAAAAAACCATAGCAAAGGACATAAGAAGACATACAACATAAAAGGTGTTTTCTAAATTTGAAGATCAGAACAACACATAACATAGGGCCACAAGTTTTTCTTCTTTCTTTCATTAACTTGAAATGATTCCAGCATCACTGGCGAGTACATTCATGGCTCCAAGGGAGAATTAAGCTACTGTGAACAAATTGAAAATAATTTTCTAACTACAATGAACCTGAAAGAGCACTATTTTCTATTACTATTGGACAAAGAGATCATCAATTTCTCCAACCCTTGTTAAGGCATCAATCTTATTATTTATACACAAACTTGACCTAATCTACCTATACACTTGTTAAATAAAATACAATATTTGTGGCTGATACTACCTACACCACTTATAATCATCTCAGGATGTACAGAGTTCTGACAAGATGGAAAAAGAAGAAAGGGGAGAAATCTTGAAGAATTAGCCTAGAGAAGAGGGCCATGGTACTTGTAGAAGAAACTTGCTTGTAGAAGAGCCATCCCATCTGCCCAACCTGTCATTATCTGGATCAACTACATTTTTACCATTATTAATTGCTAATAACAATTGGTTGGCTTCAAAGAACCTTGATGGAGGTTGCTGCAAAAGAATACAAAACTGGGACCCAAAATTCCGGAGTCTGGGAGATTATGCTTAAAGAATAACACATCTTAAAAAAATTTCCCTGCTGGTGTAAATACCCAGAGACCGAAAGACTTCAATGGTCTTTACATTTTTGGAATGTCTCCAAAATCTAGAGATTTCCCTCCTTATCTATCTCTTTAATACATTCTCGGTAGTCTTTGGCAGCCTCCAACTGGTCACCCACATCTTGGGCACCCTCCTTGAACTCTACAGCCATCTTTGCGGTGATGTGCCTGAAGAGAAACATGTGGGTGAGACATGACATCTTTGTTCCATCAAAATCTCTAGAGGACCAGAACTGTGCCTCCATTATTTCATGAAATCTACTCAAAAAATAATCCACCAGAGCACATGTCTCGGTGCTAAAGGGATCGACCACCGAAACCCTTGTGATGAATGTCACATATGAATTTAATGAATTTTGGATCACTGATACTTTATCCTTCAAGGCCACTACTAGTTGCTTGCTTGTCTGAACTCTAAGACCAAGTCTGGAGTGTTGGGCCCAGAGGAACCCAAAATCCTCATCTCCCAAAATACCCATCTCCATGATGGCTTCTTCCCCAAAATTCATTATCTCTTCTAACTCACTCTTCCATTCTTCATACTTTTTTGTCTCTCCCTCCCACTAAGAAACAACATTGTTTACCTGGCCCAAGATGTTACTGGCTTGGTGTAGGTCCGGGAGTGTAGCTGTCAGGAAATGCCTTACAGCTCCCACCTACTCAGTTACCTAATCATCCATAGCCTATGATTTCTTCTTCATTATCGTTAGCACATCAATATCACCCTCTAGGAGCAGTGTTCCAGATGTGGAGGCCTCTAGAGAAATCACAACCAATGGCTATGTCAGCTTTGCAAGAAGCCTAAGGAGATTATCATTTGTTTCTTTTGCCTCCTTCATCTTTTGCTCTTGCTTTTCATACGAGACCTCAATTGACTTGCTAGCTTCTCTTAATAGGTCCAGTTCCCCCACTTTATCTCTCCTCCCCAGAGGGACTTCTGTAATGGTGTACTCTAAAAATCCTACTGCTGGCTCTTCTTTATCTGGGGGAAGTGTCGCTACTACTGTGACGGTATTTCCACCTAGACCGGTCCAAATGGTATGGAGGGTCCAAGCCTTCTTAGGCTTATGGGCCTCTTTATTTTTGACCATCATCTTGGCTAGAGAGAGAGGGGCTCTCACTACTGCAAGGGACTTTCTCTTCCTTGACTCCACCATCCATTATG
Organism: Thuja plicata; assembly: GCA_018584345.1. Taxonomy (NCBI): domain Eukaryota; kingdom Viridiplantae; phylum Streptophyta; class Pinopsida; order Cupressales; family Cupressaceae; genus Thuja; species Thuja plicata. The sequence continues at coordinate 5,331,150 of MU225789.1, forward strand.
GCGGTGCGGGTGGTCTCATTTCTAGGATTTGGATACTTGGGTTCTCTTCATGGGCTTGTTTTGCTTCCCTGACATCTGTGGTCATTGTGGACTCTTTTTCTTTATCCCCAAGGTTTCCCACTTCTCCCACCTCAGTGGTATTTACATTTATAATTTTAGGGTTCCTGCCTTCCCCATCACCTATGTTTTTTGTATCCATATTTGCACGGTTTCCCCCACGTCCTGCAACTGCCAAATTATTTTGGCATTCTCTACCTGGAAATTCTCCTATGAGGGCCTACTTTATGTAGGGGGTGAAGGTGTCCAACCTGGGTCTGACTATTGTGCTATAGAGACCACCTTGCCAAATTTTTTACCCTGGGGTAATGGGTTATACAGGGTGTGTGGAGGTGTTTGGAGCATGATGATTGAAGGTACAGTTGTTCCCAAAGGTATAGTTTCCCTAGCTCTAGTCAGTTTCTCATCTTGTACCTCCCTTTCTCTTGTCTCAGTCCCCAGGACTGGTGTTTCTTCCACACCTAGTGTTCTTTCCTTTTCCTTCTCTTGTGTTACTTTTTCTAGGTTAACTTCTTTTTCTTGTCTTTCCCCTTCCCCGGGGATATTCCCTACCTCTTGCATGGTGATCTCTTTCACTGCCCTCTCTACATCTTCCTAAAAATTCAAAAGGTTTTTAGTTTGAAATATGTCATCAAAACTATCATGGGGAGGGGAAGCCTCTAGAGGATTTTCTATTTTTGGGAAGAAGGGATGAGCTCCACAAGAATATTTCCCGGTGGTCCGAGGGTTGCATCTGTGCTTGGTGGAGGATTATTTGTTCTTTGTTTCCTTCTCCTTGTCTGTAATGATTCCATGGCATACATAATAGCCACACCCTCATCCTCTATCTCCGTTTCCTGACTCATTAGTGTTGTGAGTGAAGGGGAGCTTGAAGGAAGGGAAAATCCCACCAGAGCGACCATGAGACAAAGGGAAAGTTTGGCGCTGATTTTTTTGCCCAGCTTTTGAGATGACTCAAGCTAGAAATTAAGTTGTTCCATCAAAGGGACTAGAACTAAGGATTAGACTAGGGCTGGGGTGCTATCTTTTGTTTTCCCTTTGTCTCTACTCTATCTCAATGTTTTGAAGCTAGAAGCGGACCCTTGCAAAATTGGACCATCTCGATGGGTGCTCTTTTTACATACCCATGAAAAATATTCATGACTGTGCTTCACTAAATATTTAGTGATATCTTCTATTGTCAAAATTTCTAGGGTGTCCCAATCCACTGGGGGGAGAGCTATCTTATCAATCCCTTTGGATTTATATTTTGGGTCCTTCATGGGCCCGGTATCTGAGAAATACTTTGGAAAGGTCCAGAGACCAATGCGCTTCATCATACATTTTGTCATTCTCTCATAGTGCCGACTTCAGATCTCAAAGTTATCCTAGCAGTCTGCCCAAAAATCCTCCATGTGAGGCTCATGGGGCGCTGACGCCCAAGGTAATGCTTGATTTATTTTTCCTATTGGATCAAAATTTCTTCGCACTAGGTAGAACTCTGCCAGGCCCATACTTTTCAATTCATTGTCAGCCTCTTTGGCCACTGCAAGGATGCAAGTGTAATTCCCGCAAGTGATCAAGAAAGGAATGGTGGTAACCTTATTAAGGCCATAATAAGTATGGACCTCTAGGATCTGTTTGTAGTATTCCATTAAAATAATCCTATCCCTGTAGTGTTTGGGAAATAGGTAGGGCTTGCTAGAGAACCCAGTCACCCAAATGTATGTGTGCTATTGGAATTGAATGAAATAATGGTCATAGGAACTTACCAAGGCCATGGCCTCATTTGAAAATTGGTAATAAACATCCCAAGTGGGTATCAAAATGTTGTATTAAATGAAGTTATCATTTACCTGACATAAATTAGGGAAGCTGGCTTCCCATTTAATATAGGGAAATTGATCCCAAGGAGCACTTTGGTTGGGCCCTGTTCCAAGGACACCCACTATAAATAAACTCAAATTCTAGGTCTCTACTATGCTAGTGCCCATTGAACATAAGAAGTCATTTGGAACTTAGATGTCTCACTGACCTTGTTCAGCTAGAAGTCTACATGATTGGCAATAGTGGTTTCCCCGTCAAAATTTTGCCCGTTGGTGGTGATGTTGGACAGAAAGTAGTACATCTATGATGAAATGATTCAAAAAATCCAATGCTTGTAGAAGAAACTAAATGATCTACAATTCAAGGACACAAAGACACTCTATACAGAAGGAGACCTATTTCCTAATCCATTCGATCCAAGCATTTACATGCCTCCTTTTCCCAAGAATTTTGAAGTACCCAAGTTTGAGAAATACAAAGGGAAAGACAATCCGATTGATCACATTTGAGAATTTTATACCTCTTGCATTGAGGTTAACAACAATGACATGTACCTCATGAGACTCTTCCCTCAAAGCCTTGGGGGTTAAGTAATGGAGTGGTACTCTAAACTACCCGGCAATATTAGATCTTGGAAAGAACTAGTTGACAAATTCATCTCTAATTTTGCATTCAACATATCAAGTGAGATTATGCTGACTGAATTATGCATGACCAAACAAAAGGTTGGATAATCCTTTATGACCTTCCTATTGCGATAGAGGAATTTGGTGAGTCAATATCCTTTTGATGTGCCAGAAGAACAACAAATTCAATTATTTATCCAAAATCTGGTACCTGAGATGTATGAACTCAAAATCAAATGACCAAGTACCATACAAAAGCTCATGAAAAAAGGGATTGAAATTGAAGATGGTCTTATTGAAAAAGGAGTATTAAAAATCAACAAGGATAATCAAAATGCGTGCACTTCAAGTGACAAACCAAAATTTTGGTCTCGGAATAAAAATGTCACAAATGATGGTGTTGTTGATGCATGAATAGTTAATGCAACACAATAGAAAGTAAGTCTCAAAGGACCTACTATTACCAATACACAAACAATGACTCAGGCACCACCTCTAGCGCTAGCTCCAACACAACCTCAAGCAAAAATGAATGATAATTAGCAGCATTGACTGCCAAGAAATAGAGATGGACCACAAAGATAGTTCATGCCATTGGGTGAACCTCTCCATTCAATCTTGCAACAATTATTGAAAAACAATTACATTCAATTACCTGAGCTCTGTGATCCTCTAGTAGTGAAACCCCCTTGGTGGGATAACAACAAATACTGTGATTATCATCAGACAAAGGGACATAGAACGAATTCCTACTACCAATTAAAACACAAGGTCCAAGACCTTATTGATGAAGGTGTGATTGAAGTTGAACCCACAGCGTGATCTTCCAACACTGACCACACTATCTTCAAAAACCCCTTGGTTGATCACAAAAAGGGGAATGCCTCTACGTTGAATTCAAATTACAAGAAAATTTTCAATTATACTTGGACTAGCCATGACTATACCATCAATTGTTTCTCTGAGGCCAATTCACATGTGTCCACTCTGACCTTTCGAGATAGTAACCCTCAATGCACAGTCACTACCCGTTGTACCAAGATTACCATGCCAGGCGCACCATCAAAACCCAAGTTACCTTCTTATTACAACCTTGTTGTCCAGTTGGGTAAGACCCCTACCTTGATATCACTCCTTGATTTTCTGCACACATCCCCTCAGCACAAGGAAGTCCTTGACAAAGCTTTGAAAGAGTCCACTATTTTGAATGACATTGACACTAACCAGTTCCAGGCCATGATGGGGAACTTCTTTGCGTCCCAACATGTCACATTTTCCAAAGATGATGTTCCAAATTACTGAATTGTCCATTATGACCATCTCCATCTGGAAGTCTTTGTCCATAATGCCAAATTCCAATGAGTCATGATAGACGATGGAGAAGGGCTTAACATCTACACTTTGAAGGTCATTCCTTATCTTGGTTACAATGAGAGTGACATTGATCCTTCTAAGAGAATCACAATAAAGGTCTATGATGATGCTGAATGTCCCTCCAAGGGAGTCATCATACTGCCCATCAGAATTGGTCTGGTTACTGAAAACACATTGCTGCAAGTCCTAGATCTAGACTTTCCCTATAACATGATCTTAGGACGCCCATGGATCCATGCCATGAAGGCGGTTCCCTCAACGTACCATCAATATCTAAATTTATTTCATGATGGAGTTGAGATCACCGTCCCAGGTGGTCCTAACCATTTCCAATTTTGTGCTAATCTTAGAGAAGGACCCACACAACAGGTGCCTACCAATAGTGAAGCCACTTCATCCAATTCCTCCAAATATGTTGATGCAGCCACCCTTGAAAAAATGATCAAAGGAAAGCTGAAGATTGAAGATCAAGGGTGTGGAGAGTATACCATGGCACAAGCTTTTCATATTGAGAAGCTTCCTCTCTCCCTAAATTCTTATGGAAAACCAAATTTATTACAGGAAAAACAACCCATGACTACCATGAAGGTTATTCCTTCACCTACGTTCACTTTGTGGGGAGGTTTGCACGAAGAAAATTTATATGACAGTGCATCCAGCTGGATTTTCCAAGATCAATAGAAACAAGAATAGGAGCCCACTAAGATACCCATTGAAAGATACAGGCATGGGTTCACACTCATGCAGAAAAAAGGATATGATGGCCATAGTGGTCTTGGAGTACACAAACAAGGAATTGTTGAACCAATTGCTGCAAAGGGCCAGCCCCTTCATTTGGGCATTGGATTCAAACCATTACAAATTGGCTCTTCGAATGCCAAAATGGCCTAATGTGAAAATGTGGAGGTTTCAAATGATGAAAATGCATCTGAGGATCCCTATTATGAGTACACTACTGATTCAAATGAATGGGAATGGATGTCCTATTCCTCCAGTTATTATGACCTTGACCTTTTCTTCTCTGACCCTGCAGACCTACCTACAATAGATAAACATGTTAACACAATCCCCCTCCTCGAACAACCGATCCTGATCCCTGGGCTAGAATTTTTATGGGATCCCAATCTTGAACCTTCAGTGCATGAATTCTTTGACTCCAAAGACACTAATATTTACATCTTTGCCTTTACCTATGGCCTTGAAAACATCTGCACCACTGACGATGACATCCCCCTAGTCTACCCTGAGCTTATTGATTGGGATGAGAAAGGATCACCGAGCTTGGATTGCTTCAACAATGATGAAGCAATAGTAAAATTCATTGAGCTCCAAGAGGGCATACCATCTGGAAACCACAAAAGAGGGTTCTCCATTGACCTTGTTGCTACTGCATATCTTGGGGAGTCAACTCTTTCTTCCAGTCGCAAAATTGAAAATGATAAAATCAAAAAAGAAAAAGAATAGGTCCTATGGTGAAAACCAAAAGGTGTCAATTGACCATGCAAAAGTAAAAACAAAGGAAATATCCAAGGGTGAAAACCTCCCCGAGGCACCTGAGGATGGAAGACTAGACATACCCCCTCCAAAGGAGAAGTTAGAATTTCTCATTGAAATCACTAAGGAAATTAACTTGGGAACACCAAAAAACCCCAAGATCATACATTTTGTAGCATCACTCTTACCAGAAGAGAAGGATGAGTTTGTCAGTTTCTTCCTTGAGCGCTAGATCAATTTTTCCTAGTCCTATGCTAAAATGCATAGCTTGGATCTTGAGTTAGTTCTTCACCACCTCCCTCTAAATCTGGGTGTGAGGCCAATAAAATAGAAGCTAAGAAAAATGCATTCCCAAATCACTCTACTAGTAAAAGCACAATTAAAAAAGTTATTGGATGCAGGTTTTATCAAACCTATAGATTACACAGACTGGATCTCCAATTTGGTTCCCATTAGAAAGCACACTGGGGGCATATGGATATGCATTGATTTCCATGATCTAAATAAGGCATGCCCTAAAGATGATTTTTCTCTTCCCAACATCAACATGATTGTTGACATGACTGTAGGCTACAAGATGTTGTCATTGATTGATGGCTTCTCTGGTTACAACCAAATCCATATCACTCCCGGGGATCAAGCCAAGATAGCTTTCACCTGTCCTTGGGGAACCTATTGCTGGAATGTCATGCTCTTCAGCCTCAAGAACACCAGAGCAACTTATCAATAGGCAATGACCAAAATCTTCCATGACTTCATGCACATCTTAATGGAAGACTATGTTGATGACCTCCTCTGTTAATCTACAACCAGAAAAGATCATTTGAGTATTTTGGCCAAAATATTTGAGATAATGGAAGGGTATAAGCTCTGGTTGAACCCAAAAAAGTGTGTTTTTGGAGTTATTTCTTGAAAATTCCTAGGCTATATCATTTATCAATGAGGTATCAAGGTGGATCCTAAAAAAGTGCAAGACATTTTAGAAATTCCTCCACCAAATACTCTAAGGAAGCTGAGAAGTCTACAAGGAAAACTATAGTCCATCTGCCAGTTCATTGCCCAACTCGCAGATAAATGCCAGTCATTTCAAAATTTACTAAATAAAGGTGTGACTTTCCATTGGAATGAAAAATGTGAGCACTTATTCCAACAACTGAAAGATTATGTATTACATCCACCAATCTTGATGCCTCCCATTCCAGGGAAGCTATTTATCTTGTACATTTCTACCACAGAAACTTCATTGGGTGCTCTTCTTGCACAACATGATGAACAAGGACAAGAAAGAGCTATTTATTACATTAGCAGAACTCTAGTTGGATATGAATTAAACTACCCACTCATTGAAAGAGCCTGTCTTGCTGTGGTTTTTTCCACACAGAAGTTAAGACATTACATGCTACACCAAAAAACCATGCTCGTGTGTCAGATTGATCCATTAAAGTATCTTCTAGGCAAAGTATCTCTCACGGGTTGCCTAGACAAATGGGTCATGCTCTTGAGTGAGTTTTACATAGAGTATGTGGATAGAAAAGCAATAAAAGGCTAGGTGATAGTAGATTAGCTCATAGAGGCACCAGTTCCTGATGACCACCAGTTACTTTCAGAATTTCTAGATGAGTCCATTTTTTCCTTGACTGAATCCAAAATGGAAACTCTATTTTTATGGCTCGCATACTAGGCATGGATCAGGGGCAGGCATTATGTTTGTCACCCCGCCAGGCGATGTCATACCAAAGTCTTACAGAATCGCATTTTCATGTACCAACAACATCGTCAAGTATGAATCACTGGTCACTAGATTGAAAATTTCTATTCAATGGAAAATCCAGCACCTCAAGGTGTATGTTGATTCTCAATTAGTCATCCGAAAGGTCACTGATGACTATGAAACTAAGGATGAAAAGCTAGTACCTTACAAATAGTTGGCTAACTTTCTCAAGGAGCAATTTGTCACAATCAGTTTCTGCCAACTTCCATGGGTATATAAAAAACAAGCAGATTCTATGGCCACTATTGCATCTATGATTGACATGCTGAATAATGAAGAGAGATGTGAATTTATCGTTGAGCAGCTATTGCTTCTGGCATTCAACATTGCACAATCCGAGCACATGTGTGACATTGTTGGTCCCAATTCCCCTTGGTATCAAGATGTTTACAACTACCTACATGCCTAGATATTACCCCTGCCTTATCCTAGAACAAGAATCAAGCTCTTATCCATCAAGCCTCCTGTTATGTCATCGTTGGTGATACCCTTTATAAGAGAGCCTATGACCAAACCCTCTTCAGATGCCTCGATTTGTGAGAGGCTGACACTGCCTTACATGAGGTCCATGATGGTATTTTTGGTGGAAATTTCAATGGTTTGAGTCTTGCCAAGAATTTGGTTCAAGTAGGATATTACTGGCCCACCATGGAGCAAGATGCTCATAAATTTGCTAAGAAATGTTACAAGTGCTAGATTCACAGTAATTTTATTCATCCTCCGACACGGGATCTACAGCCAATGGTTTCTCCATGGCCCTTTTCTCAATGGGCATTTGACATTGTAGGGAAGATCACACCCCTATCTTTTGACAGCCATAAGTACATCATCATGGCCACTAAGTACTTTAGCAAATGGGTGGAAGCTATCCCCATGACATACATCACCGGAAAAGAAGTTTCCAGATTCATCCTGAATTATATCATTTTCCATTATGGAGTTCATCTGGCCATTATTAATGACATTGGTAGACCATTCTAGAACAAGGCTGTTACATAGACTTGTGAGAAATTCAAAATTTGTCATGGATTTTCTAACATCTACTACCCACAAGGATATGGCCAAGTAGAGGCATCTAACAAAACCATCATTAAGATCCTACAAAAGACTATCAATGATGCTGGCCGCAATTGGCACTTACAACTCAACCCAGCTTTGTGGGCCTATAGGACCAGCATTTGCACCCCCACTAGTGCTAATCCATACTCTCTAGTCTATGGCACTAAGGCCATATTACCCCTCGAGGTTGAAATTACTTCATTGAGAGTATAGAGTAGTATAGAGTTTCCAGATTGCATAAGCTCAAAATGCTTGATGAGCAGCAACAAACTGCCTTGGTACACTTGCAAGCCTATTAGAACTGTCTAAAACAGAGTTACAACAAGAAATTCTGAGCTCTCCATTTTGAAGTCGGAGACTTGGTTCTAAATATGAATTACAAAACCACCCACATAGAGAGAAGGATGGAAAATTGGAACCAAATTGGGACAACCCTTACATAGTCACAACATCTTATGCATCTAGAGTGTATCAGCTTACAACACTGAAGGGAGAACCATTTCCATAGGCACTGAATAGAATGCACCTCCATAAGTATTATGCATGATTTATTTAAAAAGTACAAAAAAAATTGCAAAAAGTTCTTGAAAAAAGTACAAAAAAATTGCAAAAATTTCAGAGAAAATATCAAAAAAATCAAAAAGAGAGAAAAAAGAGAAAAACTCAAAAAGAGAAAAAAATGGTTTCCTTGATGAAAACTTGGTAAAATAGGCATCTTGGCATGCAAAAATAGAAATCAAGAGAAAAATCTCGTCCACAAGTGAAAACCTGGCAAACAAGCGCCACGCATAGTAAGTTGTTGCTCCATTGTCTATCATGGTTCCACCTGGTATCCTGATGTCCTTTCCTAATCATATATTTTGATTTGCATTGATCCTAGTGCCCATTTATGGCCTGTAACTGGTTAATCTTCTTTGTCTTCCCCTTGGTATACCCGGTCTATCTGTCCTTTTGACCTTTGTACATAGCCTCTTTATTGTCTAGGGGCAAATTCTTGGCACTGAGCATATTTGAATTTGAATTCAAACTGGGGGAAAGACCTTGAACGTGGTTTACCCATGAGATTCCTTGACTATCCGATTGGAGATAACACATTGTAAATATCTTAATGACCTAAAAAAATCCTAAAAATCCAAATAAGCAAAAATTCCAAAAAATCAAATAATGTCCTAAACAAATTGCTAAAAATTACATAATGTCCTAAAAAATTGCTAAAAATTCAAATACGATCTTGAAAAAACACCAAAAAAATCCAAATATTTCAAAAAATCCTTAAAATTGCAAAATCTCTTCAAAAATCTACAATAAATTTGTACATACTTGTCTTCTTTTTGTGAATTGAACATCATATTTTCTGACATCAGTGGCAGAATCATCAATCTATGCTTAAAAAAATCATATGTGATTTGAATCATTGTGACTCAACATTCAATATGGTTGCACTATTCAATCTTTTGACCTTTGCTATCAATTAATTTGTTCAAGCTATCAATCAATTATCAAATCAATCAATTTGCAATCTAAGCTACCAATCAACAAACAATTAATGCAAGTAACAAAAGATCAGAATGGTTGTTGGTTCACATTGTTTCAGTGAGTATTTTTTATTTTCTTTTTTGATCATGTTCCTATGCTACTCGATGATATTATTTGGACTTATGAGAGTAGTCGGGATGGTTCATGACCAATTTCTTTTGCTTTACTTTTTTCTGCCTATTTGATGATCTCATGAAATTTTGGGGCATGTCTGCTACATGATTTTGGGATGGAGAAGATCATCCTTTGACTGCATCATGTTTGTTTATACAAAAAGGATGACTTTTGCACTCTATCTTTTGTGCCATGATGCACCACATCCACTTTTGCAATATCAAAATAAGCTCTTATCACAAAATTGCACTTTGAAAGCCAACATCTTTCTACTAACATTTCTTCATCTAATTTCTTCTTTCTGCTAACAATTATTTAATCAGTCCTCATAGTCGCCTTGGTCTAGTATTGTATATCAAAAACATGTGCATCCTGCATACATGCATTCATAAAATAGGAAAAATGATAAAAACATATGCATTTTTGCATTCATTCATTTTATACATGAGAAAAATCTCCAATATACATTTGCATTTTGCATTCATACATTTCAAATAGCAAAAAGACAAAAATGACAATTACTGCATCCATAACATATTCTATTGCGTAACAAAGGAAATACATTACAATAGACAAGCATCATCATATAACAAGAAAGTAAAGCATATACATAAGCATCCATCCTGTACAACATTAAATAGCTGCATATCATATATATGTGTCTCAAAAGTATCAGAGTACAAAAATCAAGGTGTCTATATACACTGAGGCCCATAAGCTCATAATCTATCACACGTCTATCAAAATTGTCCCTATGCTAGAGAGACCTCATGTCAACCCCTGCTTGCTCGGTCCTCCTAATCCCTGTCCTATCCAGAAGATGAGGCTCTCCCTATGTGATGCCCTATCTGCCTTGATCTAGGTAGCCCCCTCGGTCCCAACACTCCCCCACTGCTCTATGTCCACTGGGAGTGCGATCTACTGGATGATGCTTTGTAACTCGGTGCCCACTGATCCCATGGCACATCTCACTCATACATCACTTGCCAGTACTTCTTCTCCTCCTGGACATCCCCTAGCATCCCCACAATATCATGCACACCTACATCTTTGATGGAACTGATAAGCTAGTGTGCCTCCTCCTACACACTCTGTGCTCTGGCCATAGCTGCATCCCTCTTTGCTGTGAACCTGTCCATCTGTGCTATGAGCACTGATCAATCGATAATCCATGGTGTATGATCTGTAGCCAAGGAAGCTCTATCTATATCTCTCTCCACTATGAATCTATCTATCTAGCTTGTAATCTCGGTGATGTGTTGTCTCTGTATCCTCAAACAGGTCATCAGGACCATGTGGTGGCTCATCCCTATCTTCATCCATCTGCATCGATATATCACCAAGATCCTTGTCATCATCCTCATCATCATCCTCCTCCCAATCATCATCATCATCATCATCATCATCATCATCATCATCCTCACTTAACTCATCCTCCTAATCCCCCTCATCCTCATCCTCCTCCTCGTTTCTCTCATCTGTGGGCACCCATGCTCTTGGTATCACAACATCTAGATCTATCATAGGAATCGACCTGTGCAAAGAAAACCATCTATCATACTCATCTGTGGTCCTTGCATATGCCACATCTACACCTTCTCCCCATGGTCTAGGCTATAACTACGCAAACTTTGCATATACCACCTGAGGCCTGAGTGTTGCACCCCATGTCCTGGCCTCAGCCCTTGACTGAGAAAACAAAGCTATACCTATTGGTACTCCCTTTATCTCTCCAAATTGTTGATGGACTCACTCTAGAAGCTGCATCGCAATAACTGTGTGACCCATAATGAACCTCCCAATGAGGTATCACTCATGTCTGCAATAAGGAAGGTGATTTGTGTCATCATCCCATCTGGGGAAATCTATGTATGAGAAGATCTATCTCGTGACAGAAATGTAATGTGTATCCCAGTGGGCCCTATGCAAGCACCCCTTGATAGCAGTAAACATATGGCATCTCTAGCAAAAATACTCTCTGAGCAATGGGATGGAACACAACTATTTTCTCATATGCCCACATCTGTAGCAATGTGATCCCACTGTTGATCAATAGTCCCCCTCTGTAAGCCAACTGATGGAGCTGGTAATAGGTCATCGCAAGAATGCATGGCCCTCATGTGAATAGTGTGCCCTCCATGATCATCTACTTGAGGACCCTCCCCTAGCCAATAGGGAATCCATGACCTCATCTATCAGGTACTAAGAGACATGTAATAACCCTGCAGATAACATTGATCAATCTATCATGCTACCTCGCGACTGTCTCCCACCAGATCTTGTAATCTCGGATGTCTAGGTCATTGTCATCACTATCAAAAAGTCTATGCAATGCTAACCTCCCTATAGTAGGGTCATACTCTACTAGCTCACCATGTATCAGAATCTTGAGGATGTGCCATGCATCCTCTAGAGTCATGATTGCCTCCCCTGTCGGTAGGTGGAAGGAACTAGTCTCCGAGTGCCATTGCTCGGCTAATGTTGTGATCAATCCCTGGTTTGCCCTAATCTTGGGCATGTATGTAATTTAATACAATCCTAGAGAGGCTAAGATCTGCCTCTCCTAACTACTCAACTGATGACAAATATCCAGACACGTCGGTCTGCTCTCCCGTGTCTACAAAACTAGCAACTCCTCCTGCGATCACCATGCAACTTTGGTCAACTATCTATACTTTATGTTTCTTATTGACAAACCTAAGACCTATTTTGACCTACTTTGACCTAATTGTGACCTTTTCCTAGGGTCTTGACCATTTTAGGGAGGTTTAAGGTGGTTTAGGAACCCTCAAACCCATTTTCAGGCCTCTCTGACCACCTGTGCATGTTATCTTACCACCTACGTAGAATGACCTCCCACCTGTGCTACCTGCATAGGTGGGCATGTGACCTATGCAGGTGGCACATGTGGACCCTTGAAGGGCCCCATTTGACCCCTTAAAACTACCTAGAAATGTGTGTAAAGCTGAAAACCACTAAGAAGACCAGATGTAATCACCTTGGGTCCTGTGTTAGCTGACCATTGGTAGCTATGAACTCATTCTCCACGCTGATTCTCCATTGGCACTCGATCCATCTTCCTCACTCTAGAGCTCAATTATTCCAAATGTGAGAGTGAAAATGAGCTCCAAAACCCCTTCCAAGCCCTTTTATAGCCTCTTGGTTGCCTAGATGGACGTGCAACCCTTGCGTTTTGTATTGGTCCTGATGCTTTTGACACTCTAAACCTCATATCTTTTGTGTTTGACCTTCGATTTTCGATCTGATCATTGTTGTGGATCCGTCATGGCATTGTCGACAAATTGACCTATCACTTACATTTTTAGATGATTTATCAAGGGGGAACCTATGTATCCCATTATCATTGGGGCATGTTTTAATGCTATTTTCTTCAGGATTCTTTGACACAATGCTCATAATCGCATTGTATCAAAGAGGGGAAAAATGTAGACACCTAAAAATGGTTCAAGCCTACTAGTCTACATGTTTTAACATTTTTAGCATTACAATCAAAATGTTGTTTTGTGACCTAATTATTCCTCTATGTGGCACATATGGTCTTTATTGTATGGCGACATTGCGTCTTTCATCAATGATTGAATATTGCAAAAATTGTTCAATTATTTACTAACAATTCTACTTTCTCTATCAAATCGATCATTTTCCAAATCATTTTTGATCAAACCTAAACCAATCCTATTCAATCCTATTCGATCCTAAACCATTCCAAACCTTCCTAAATCATTCCAAACCTATCCTATTCTATTCCTAATCACTTGCAGAATTGTTTGGACTCATTTTGACCATTCTGGGGAATTATCCAAGATCATCGATGCCTAATTAACCCAATTTCAAACCAATCGATCAAACCCTATTTCAATTCAATCAATCTTGTCATCATTTTAGGAGCATTGTCCAAGATCATCAATGCTTTGTATCCCTTAATCATCCATTTGATAGCACTATCAAAGATCATTGGTGTTATCGCTATCAATCTATCAATATCAATTCAATAGTGTTGATCATTATTGTCAATACTATTTCTGATTATCATTTCTGGAACATTGTCAAAGATCATCGATGTTTCCCCATTTCAATTTTAATCTTATGATGCCATCAAAGTTCATTGGCACTTTTTAATCATTTCCAATCGTCATTACTCGGGCGCATTGTCAAAGCTCATTGATGCCTCGTGATTTCCTAAACTATTCCGAAACCCTTAGAATTGATCCTAAACCTTATCAATATTATCAAAATCCTTCCAATTCGACATCAACACCTTCAATTTGATCAATAACCCACTAATTTCCCCCTTTGGATGAATAACCCATAATTTATCCTAATTCCTAATTCAATAGATAAAAAAACTTTATTTATTCCCCATTTCCCAAAGTCTTCAATAATTAATTAATTTTTATTAATTAATTAGCTAATTTCAATTTATCAGATTTTTATAATTTCATAAATCTAATTTGGATTTGTGAGGAATATTGATTTATTAATTGAATTAATATCCTCCTAATCTCACCTAATTTACATATCCCTTAATTGAGGACTCACATCCCTATTAAGGTGCTTCTTCAATATCTTCAATATCCTCCAATATCTTCTTATTTCATCTCCAGCATTTCATTCTTCCAAGAATCTCACCAGCCAAAATCTGCATTTGTACATTTATTTTTTGCAATCTCACCAAATTGTATCTCATTTTCTATAAAATGGATGCATTTCTATCATTCAAGGTTGAACCACAAGATTTTGAGAAAACCTCAAGATCACTCACTTCTAGTACTCTCATTAGCAAACTGGACTTTTGTGCAAAGTGTGTGTGCAAAGAGCAACATCAATCTCATTATGGAGAAGAAAGAAGGACATGGGAGCTTCCTTTGAAGGGGTTTTTTGAGTTTTCATGCTTATTTTATGAATTCCCTTAGCAAATAGCTTTCATGATAGATAAGATAGGTTTAGCATACTATTTAGGGTTTGTGGTTACCTAATATGCTAAATATGCCTTTTTCTAGTCTTACAGGACCAAAATAGTCACATTCCTAGTCCACTCTCATTGTGACATGTAGTACCCACCCATATTTTGCTTTTAGTTTATGTTGTTGTACTCTTTTAGGTATTCATTTCAATTGATTGGCTAGATTATTTTAGGCTACTTTTCATGAGAGCTATTATTCTTTTAGTTGATGGTGATTATTGATTATGATGTTATGGATATTATCATGATGTGATGATTTATGTTTTGATTATGATGTACTTACCCCATACTTGC
>MU225789.1:5346314-5358347 GCA_018584345.1 Thuja plicata
TCTTTTAGTTGATGGTGATTATTGATTATGATGTTATGGATATTATCATGATGTGATGATTTATGTTTTGATTATGATGTACTTACCCCATACTTGCATGTGTATGGTTATCATGTTTATTGTATCTGTTTGCATATTTTTTTGGTAGAGGACAGAGACGTAGTTACTTGCCTCAGTGAGATCCACACATTCAACCGATCCCTATCATTGTTTGTGATATTGTATTATATGTACATGCGTGTTCTTTTGGTGACAGGATTGCAGGTACAAGGCATCGTCTTCCCTAAATTGGCAGGAGAGAGCATGCCCATAAATATTCATCTCAATGGTAAAGAGGGGAGGTAACATATAGATTTGAAACCCTAACCTAAGCTTAATAATCCTAATATTGGATGAGTTTCAGTTTGACTACCTTATCCAAATTCGTCTAGTAGACAAGAATTCAAATGCCCTTTCCCCTGAGTATGTGTGTTTTGCTTGTATGTGTTTTCAGGTGATTTATTGGGTTTTGAGTGATTTCCTATGTTTTATGATTTATTTGATTATAGTTGAATTGAATGTTTAATTATATCCTATGTTTATTTTAAATAATTAATTAAATTGAAATATTTGAATATTTTGATTTAATTAAGTATTTAATTGAAAATTAATGTATATATACTTTTATGGTTAATTAAATAATTAAATATTTGGTTGCATGTAATATTATGACAAATATTTAATCTATTTAATTTAATATTTTATTAATTACATGTGCATGAATGTGTTGAAAAAGTATTTTCAAATTCAAATATCTCAACTTGATATTAGGAGTCAAAGTTGAGTTGTGGCAATAAAGAATATTTTAATTATTTAATTTGGATTTACTTTCAATTTCAAGTTGAGTTATTTTAGGGATTGAATGGGGAGTTGTCATGAGGGTTTGGACAATTAGGGGAAGTTTATTCTCTTTAGGAGAATTCTCCTCTCATTTCCCACACAATAGGTTTTTGGCATTTTGGAGAGCTCTTGGTGATTTGAGATTTTTGAAGGATTGAGGATTGTTGTGGTTGCTTGTTGTTTTGGAGTTTTTGGGTGTTTTCTTGCTTGCATGCACTTGGACCTCCGTGGATCTCAGATCTATGATTGAATTGGGATTAGAGGTTTTCAAATCTCCTATCTTCTCCAAGGGCACCTTTCTTCAGTTCTTACATTGGAATTAAGGTTGGTTTTTTTCTATATATTTTGTTTCCAACTTTGCAAAAATCTGAAGTTTTTCCATGGTTAGATGGATGCATGTTTGGTATTTTTGCTTCTATATGGTTTTAAAAGTATTTTTAGGTTTTTGGGTGTTTATTAAACCCTAGACCTATTATTTTTATGTTTTTATATTACTTATCATAGTGTCATTATGCTGTCAAAATTTCATGAAGAATTCCTTCTAGATCTCCTAGGGATCAAAAAATTAATCTTTGCTATAGTCTAAACTATAGAGAAAAATAAAATAAATCTTTCCTTTGAAATTGCCTTGGAAAAAATTAAATTAGCTAAATAAATTACCTCCCTGGAAAAAAAAATATAGGCTTGGAAAAATTATCTTCACCAGTCAAAATGACTTGGCACAAAAAAGACAAAAAACAATATAAAACCCTTACCTTTTTCTTTATTTCCGCTTTTTCAGAATTTTATTAAATAATAAATAAAATAAACTTCGTTATAAAAAAAAAGAAAGCGCAGGTTATAAAAAAATTCTTTTTGAAAAGTTTAAAAAAAAAAAATTTAAGAAAGGGTTTGGGGGGGGGTGGGACCCCATCCCCACACCACCCATGCCTCTAAGTGCGCGCAGCACTAAAGCTGCTGGGGGGTGTACCGTCGAGCCGACTGGTCGCCATCGGTGCCAACGGCCATGGAATTAGGAGAAAGGGGGGAAAACCGTGTGGGCCCCCCCACTTAAAAGTTATTTAAAATTTTAAAATTTTGTTTATAAAAAAAAACATAAATAATGCATTGGGTTTATATTAAATGGTTAATTTTTATTTATTTAGATTTTATTTATTATTAAATTTAATTAATGTTTATTTTGTATTATAATTTGTTTTATTAATAAATTTATAATATATTTAAAATATAATCACATATTAATTTATATTATTTGTAGTTCATAATATATTAATCTTATAATATGATTATTTAATAATATATTTAGTTGTTAATATGTTTACGATTAATTTTTATTAATATGTGAATATTAATTTTAATTAAATATGTAATTGTTTTAATTAAAGTTAATCAATGTGGATTGTAATTTGAAGTAATTTGAGACTTTAGGTTTAGACATTAATTTGATATAATTAATGAATATTTTGATTAGTTTACTTAATAACTAGAGGTAGTTCTAAATGGAGTTAATGCAAATGATCTTAATTATCTCGGATTAAGCTATGTTTTAAGTGAAGTTTAGGTTTGAGTTAACTGTGAATGATTACATGTTTATAGTTCATTTTTAGTCCTTTAGGACATTTATTGTTCTATGCATCCTTATGGTTCTCTTTTGCTTAGATGTGTTATTTTTGGGGGCATTAGATGACCTAGGGTGTTACAGAGGCTGGGTATGAGTCCTAGAGACTTGTTTACTATTTATTCTTTGGTGTGAGTGCTTTTGGGATTTATTACCCTAAACTGACCATGTGACCCTTTTTTATTCTATTATCTGATTGTGTACCTGAATGTGACCATTCCTAATGTATGGGATACTGGATTTGGGGTATGCTTGTGTGTTGTGACCTATGCTAGATCTACTAGGATCTGTGAGCCTAGGGTAGGTTACCTAGATGTGTAGGAGGGGGTGGCTTGCAATAAGTTCAGTGTTCGTAAGTGACTACTGGATTGCTTATTGTAGAGTTTACTTAATAAGTGATAATTAAATACATACTGAGAGATTAAAATGAACTAATAAGATATGATTCTCCTCACCCATGCTTGAGTGCTAGTAAAGACTGAGATGGAGGATGAGATAATGCTTTCCCCCTTAGGAGGTGTGGGTTATGGCATAGTTAGTGATCTTGTCAGTTTGAGAGATCATTAGCTCCGTGTATGGTCACTTAAGTGTCAAAATCCATTTGGGATTACTAGGACAAAACTTAAGAGTTAGACATACATGATGATACCTTCCTTTACATAGTCTATATTTCCTACGTGTGTCAGTTGCCTCTGGATTAGTGAGTCTTACCTTTCATGATGATTAGTACACCTAGATTAGAGAGCTATCAAGATCCCTTTCTTAGTGGTTATTTCCTTATTGGTTTTGGATATCCGAATGGGGTCTGTTGTTATCTCCTTAGCACTATGGGGTGGACCTTTATGGTTCCACACGAATGGGTAGTAGTGTTTCTTTACCCATTGAGATTTGACGTCCTTGTACTAGGTGCTTAATGGTTCTTTGTGTTGGCAAGTTGACTCCTAGATGATACATGACTTATTTTGTGTTGTCATCATGGCAACAAAGTCATACTAAGTTTCTATCTAAGATAACTTAGATGATAAAATGACTAAGTATGGAAACAAGGAAGACAAAGATATACAACATTCAGCACATCAACACACATGTGAGACATCAAATCAGAGTATACGCATTGAGATATATATTATATGAGATGTCTACATACTAACTCTAGACACACATAGTATGGAATGATTGTACAAAGAAGTTACAAATAGATCAGTACACCAGCAGTCCAGAAGACAGAGCATGGAAGCCGACTTGTGTTTTGATCAGCGTGAATTATTTTGTTGTGTAACGGCCAAGCACCTTTGATTATATGTTTTTAATGATGTAATTAGTATTGTTGTAAACATGCTTAAGCTGACTTTCTCAGAAGCATTGTGTATTTTGTATTTAAGGCTGACTAGAGTCTTGTTTTGGGTCGCGCCTATTTAGGTATGAACATATAAGTATGTAATGTAAAGTTATGTTACTAGTGTCAAATAATATGTAAGAGAAAGATATCAAAGAGAAGTATGGTGAATTCAATATGAGATAAATCTCTTTAAGAGAGTAAGAGCATTTGGGCATACATGGAACTGATAAGACAACAGTGTCATCATAGCAGTTCATTTTTGATATAGTGTATATCAACTATCAGAAAGTTGTAGCCTTCATCTTATTGGGTAGTGAGCCTAGGCAGTAAGCCATATACCTTTAATAGGGTTTTGTAAAAGACTCCTAACAGGGTCAAACCTTTAACCATGTCATTGTACTTGCATTGTAAAGACTGCTCCTAACAGGGCAAAGGAACTTTAACAGGTTCATTATACTAGTGCAATATTTGTGGGTACTAATTCCCACTGGGGATTTTCTCTGATCAAGGTTTCCCTATAATCATATCATGTATTATGAGTTCTTATTTTAAGCTTCATTGAATGCATGTTTGATTTATTTTTAAGTTTCTAAAAAGTAATAAATAGACAAACACTGATTCACCCCCCCCCTCTTAGTGTTTCTAACAATTGGTATCAGAGCTCTGGTCCTCTAAAAGAAAGTTTAACCACTTGAAGAGATCATGGACTCAGTAGAAGAAAAACATTTGAAAAAGAATCTTGAAGTAGCTCTTGAAGATCTTGACAGATCTGAAAAAGAAAATGAAGAACTTAGACTAAAAGTTGATGGCTCACAAATGCTTATCAACAAATTGAGAAAAGATTTGAAAGATTTTTCTACAAGTGATTTAGGGAAAATAGTCAAAAAGCTCAATGAAGAGAATATTTCTCTGAAAGATAAAATTGAAAATCTGGATGAATAGCTAAGAGACAGTCAAATTTATATTGAAGAAAAGATCAAAGAAAGAAAACAAATAGAAGATGAACTCTTGAAAGAAAACATGAAAGTCTTGGAATTAGAGAACATAAAGAAGAAGATGGAATCTGAATTAATAGAAGCAAATGATAAGAATGATAAACTCCGCACAAGATCTGATTCACTTCAATCTCAGCTTAATGCACAAAAGAAAAAAGGTGACACTACTGGTCTTGGATACAATGTAGCACAAATTGAAGACAATTCATTAGAAGAAAGAAAGAAAGCACATGAAGCATCTTCAGAAGCAAACAAAGTTAAAGATACTATTGAGGTTAAAATAGAACCACCTAAAGGGGAAATCAAGAAAGTTAATAGAACTTGTTATGCATGTAACAAACATGGTCATTTGGAAAGAGATTGGAAAGAGGTAAGAACTTTCAATGGTTATTGTTAATCCTGTAATAAGTTTGGTCACAGGGCTATACATTGTAGAACAAATCAAAGAAATCAGTCACAGTAGAATCAAAGAAGAATGAATCAAAACAATCAGAGAAATCAACCTCAAAGAAATTTGCAGAACACTACATCTCAGATATGTAACAACAATGGACACACAGCAAAGTAGTGCAACATGATGAACAAGAACATCAGACCTCCTATCATTTGTCACACATGTGGAAAGGCTAGACAAATCTCAAGGTTTTGTAGATCCAGAACTCAAAAGCAAGATGATCCTAAGAAATCACTATTTGAAGAAGAAGAAGAAGAAGAAGAAAGTAGAGAGCACCTCTACACCCTCTACCATCATTGACCTAGACTCATCTCCACCTTCTATACCAAGCAAGAAGTCTAGAGGAAGGAAGAAAGCACCCATAAATCACCCATCCTCAAGGAACACTCAGAGGTAAGCAAGGAATATTCAAGCTCCTCCTGAGGTAGGATTTAGACCTAGTCTAAATGTCTTAAAGAATAGGATTGTAAATGAAGGTAGACTAGACACTATTGCCAAGGTCTATGACAAGTATCAAGAGATTGATAAAATTGAGATACACTCTATGATCATATCTCATATTTTTAAGTATAAGAAGTCAGTTCTTGAACTCAAAACAGTGATACCGGATAAGTTATGGAACATACTGGAGATCATGAAGAGACATGCAATTGAGGAAGACATGAGGATAAGAGAAGAAACATTGGATAATCTTCTCCCTGTATTCTCACATGATGAGAAGGAAATTCTATTATATCTGGTGAAGCCTCATCTCAGAACCAAGATAAGGACTCTTCAGATTATGAACAAAGAGTATGAGAAAATAGGAAAAGAAACTGAAAAGGAATTTGCACAAGTGTTTATGGATAGACACATGTATCCATCAATGACACCTACTACAAAGGTAGCTCTAGCTCCTCCCAAATAGGTTACAGATCCAGTGATTTAGATAGCACCTATAATAGGTCCACAGGTTTCAGCACCCTTAGTGACAATAACTTTTGATACGGAAAAAGACTCAGAAGATACTATAGTGGTTGATAATATCAAGATATCCATGACAACATCTGACAAAGACATGGACAAAGTTGATAAAGCATTTGTAAGCACTGAATAGATGTGCACTTATGTTACATCTATACAACAAGATGAAGTTCCCTCTAATGATCCAATTGACTTGAATGGAGAAAAAGATACTCAAGATAATGAGACACCGATCAAAGAGATACCAATAAAGATTGAATGCATGGATACCAGTCAGAATACTATATTATCACCATCCACTCAACCATCTACTTCATTGTTGTCAAGGTTAACTTCTGATTCAGCAAGTCTAGATGCATGGGGAGAAGAAGACCTAATCAAGATCAGCATTCTTGTTATGGAAAAAGAAAAAGAGAAACAAGTGATGAGGAACCCTCACTTTTTGGAATCAATGAATACGTTGAATGACTTAGTGCCTGCAAACAAGAAAGTAGCCAAAGTTCAATTAGTTGAAGATGTGGACAGCATTGTAACAAACTTCAAAGCTCACTTTACAAATCTAGTAGACTCTACTACTAGAATTGCAAAAGATGAATATAAAAAGGAAAGATTGAATGAATTGGTAAATAGTTTTACCTTAGACCTAAAATATTTAAAGATTGGGCAATCCATATTGAAAGAATTGGCAGCTAAGGGTAAGAAAGTCATAGCAAACTACATGGACAGAGTAAATTTCACCTCTGAACATATCAAGAAGATAGAAGAGGTAGAGATCATGGTGGACACTATTAGAAAATTAGTTGAGAAATCTACCCAGGACATGAACATATGTAACAATGTCTATCAAGGTCATTTGGACAAGATTGAAAAAGCTAAGTTGGAGATCAGCAAGATAAGAGTCAGACAAACTTAGTTGAGAAATGCACTTGCACCCTCTCTAGCAGTTCTAAATGAGAACATCAAACAGATTGATGCCACCATTGTGACATATGATCAAGGTCCTTGAATGGATTTGATAAAGATGGAGAAAATGACATATGCCTTATGCGCACATCTTCAGACAGTTGATGCAATGAAAGTATTTTGGTAGAAAGAGATCCAATCTCTTCAGATTGTGTACCCTGATGTTTACATGGAGTAAGTATGTAGAAGAATTACAGTTTTGTATACCTTTGTCATTAATTTCAAAAGGGGAGTAATAGAGAATGTGTGTGTGTGTGTGTGTGTGTTTGTGTGTGTGTGTGTGTATATATATATATATATGTTAAAGAGATGCAATGATATACAGTTTCTTGTGATTAAGTCATTTTGAGAAACTTGGCCACATTCCTTTGTTGCCATAAATGACAAAGGGGGATATTGTTGGAAAGTTGACTCCTAGAGGATACATGACTTATTTTTTGTTGTCATCATGACAACAAAGTCATACTAAGTTTTTGTCTAAGATAACTTAGAAGATAAAATGACTAAGTATGGAAATAGGGCAGATAGAGATATACAACGATTAGCAGATCAGCGCACGTGTGAGACATTGAATCAGAGTATGCACATTTAGATATATATTCTATGAGATGTCTATATACTAAGTCTAGACATGCATAGTATGAAATGATTGTATGGAGAAGTTACAAATAGATCAGTACACCAGTAGTCTAGAAGATAGAGCATGCAAGTTGACTAGTGTTTTGATCAGGGTGAATTATTTTGTTTTTTAATGGCCAAGCGCCTTTGATTATATGTTTGTAATGATGTAATTAGTATTGTTGTAAACACACTTAAGCCGACTTTCTCAGAAGCATTGTGTATTTTGTATTTAAGGCCGACTAGAGTCTTGTTTTGGGTCATGCCTATTCAGGTATGAACATATAAGTATGTAATGTAAAGTTATGTTACTAGTGTCAAATAATATGTAAGAGAAAGATATAGAAGAGAAGTATGATGAAGTTAGTATGAGATAAAGATCTTTAAGAGAGTAAGAGCATTCACACATACACAGAACTGATAAGACAATAGTGTCATCACAGTAGTTCATTTTTGATATAGTGTATATCAACTATCAGAAGGTTGTAGCCTTAATCTTATTGGGCAGTGAGCCATATACCTTTAATAGGGTTTTGTAAAAGGCTCCTAATAGGGTCAGACCTTTAACTAGGTCATTGTACTTGCATTATAAAGGCTGCTCCTAACAGGGCAAAGGAACTTTAACAGGTTCATTATACTAGTGCAATATTTGTGGGTACTAATTCCCACCGGGGTTTTCCTCTGATCAAGGTTTGCCCATAATCATATCATGTGTTATGAGTTCTTATGTTAAGCTTCATTGAATGTATGTTTGATTTATGTTTAAGTTTCTGAAAAGTAATAAATAGACAAACACTGATTCACCCCCCCCCCCTCTCAGTGTTTCTAACACTTTGCAGATGAGCTATTTATGTTACTTCATCATTTATTATGTAATTTCACTATTGTAAATCATGTATTAGAGTATTGCATGTGATACCTAATCTGGAAATTGTAAATTAAGTATATTAGAGTGATTACCACATACCCTACGACGTGTGCAGTGGATGTGAGTTTATGGTGGTTTCATGGTTATCCATGAGGATTGTAATTATGGTTATGTAAGTTGTATTTTCTATACTTAATCAGATGGAATCTTTTGTTATATTGTTAGTTGTGTTTTGCTTTAAGTAATTCAATGTCATGAAAACCTTGAGTCATGTAATCTATGTGAGTGTAAGACATGTGTATAAATGGTATTTGCTTCCACATTATGTATGTCTCTTTATGTAAACTTTAAAAAAAAAAAAAAATTTATTTAGCACACATAGTATCATGTTCTAGGTTAATCTCTCTTGGGTTCCCTGGTGGGGCATTACATGAAACTTGTCACAATGAGAGGAACTTAAAGAAGCACAATCCTTGTGCTCTCTTCTAGGTGCATCTGAGCCCCTCTTCATGCTTTCATCTTGACCACTCATTCTGAGTCCATTTTCCTATATAAGGAACATCATTCCTTAATAAATTTATCCATCTTTTATGCAAACTTATAATACCAGTTTGAAGAAGACCTCTTGAATCTTGGAGCATGCATCATCCTTGAGCTCACATCTCTAAGCATGGACACATCAAAATATCAAAAGGGAGCTTGGATTCTATTTTAGGGAAGTTTGCACTTAATCTGTTATAGTTTTTAAGTTTTCCTTTTCAGTCCAATCATGTATGTAGTTCTGATTTTTAGTTATTGAGTGTTTTAAATTCTTATTATGCTCCTTTGTAACTAATTTTCACTGCTCACACTAACTCATTTATATTTATAACAATATAAATTATATATTTATAACAATATAAATTATATATTTTTACCTTTTTTACTAGATCATACCAAACAAAATATCAGACTATTTACAGAAAAAAACAACACATAAAACTAGTATGTAATGGCTTCAAAAAAAGTTTTCTTTCATTTCAAAACTTCTTCAACCCATTAGTTCTAATTGGGAGGCCATATTTATTCTTTTTAAAAAAATTCCAATTTTTACAACAAAACAAATTCCCTCATTTACAACTTATGACTCTTCACATTCCCATTCTTGCATTTTTTGTTGACAACCTTTACAAAATAAACTCATAATTACGTAATAACCTATTGAATGGCTAAAACATGCTAAATATGGTCTAAATTACCTTATTACATGACCCAAACACAACATAAATAAAATGTTTACAAAATGGCCTCATGGAGGAATAAAGTCCACTAGGTGATCCTGCACCACTATGACTCCAGTTGGTGTTCTAATACTAGTGTGATAGGACCACAAACAAGGATTTAGCTTAATGTTCCAATCTCTACCAAAATCATTGATTATTTTCTTTAATATTTTCAATATTTTCTTAATTGATGCATTTTTTTGACCATTTCCCTAAGGATAGTAGATAGAAGAGAAGTGATGTTTGATGTGTAACTTCTCGCACAGTTCTACATCCTTATTATTGAATTGTTTACCATTTTCAGTGATGATGTAAAAGGGAATACCATATCTAAATTTGATGTATTTAAGGTGAACATGCATATTTTCTTACTGGTAATAGTGACAAGTGGTATAGCTTATACCCATGTGGTAAAATACTCTATTGTTGTGATGATGAACTTATGTCCATTGGATGATGTAGGATAAATTATATCCATCAGATCAAATCCCCAAGTGTAGAAGGGCCATGGGATAGTAAAAGGTTGCAACTCCTAAGAAGGTACATGAATAAGTTTCCCATGAACTTCACATTTTTGGCATCATTTAACAAACTAAAAGGAATCATTTTCCATGTTCATCTAGTAATGTTAATATTATGGAAATAAAAAACTAAGAGGGGGTGGGGGGCTGAATTAGTTGTTTCCAAAACACTAAACCTCAAACCCTTAAGCCACAAAACCCTCTAACTTGTGTACCCTTAAATTTGATCTGAATAAATAGAGTATGAAACATGCATGCATATAAAAATCATAAACACATCAACATGAGTTGAGACAATATTTTTATCATGAAAACCCTATTAGGGGAAAAACCACAGTGGGTTTGATTACCTAGAATAAGAAAATACCTTATTATAAGTATAATCTTATTACAATATATGGATAATGTGCATGTATTCAAGCTCACTTCCTAGAGCTTGCTTTTCAAATGAAAAGCTTTGGGCTACAACCCTGAGGAAGGTTCACTACCTTATAATCTGATCACTACGATGACCTATACAAGTTTTTGTGAACTATATAAGTGACATCTACCTCATGTCTAATACAACTCCAATGTAGAACAATGCATATCTTTTTTCATCCTCATGTTTAAAAACTTATGATTCTCACTGAATTAGGCTCTCCCTTTGGTAGCCACCTCTAGTATTTGCATTCATGATTCACACCATCAATTTTCCCTAATTCATCATTTTATATGTTGACAAAAAACTAATTCACCATTTCTTCAATCAAGGCACCAGATTTCATGATTCAAATCCATCTCCAACTACTAAGTCATATCCACCACCTATAACCACCACCTTGATAGCATATCTCTCCTAAATTTCATGGTTTAGCACTTGTGCAACATGATTTACCAACTAAGTCAACCAAGAAGATAAATAATAATAAAATTATTACCATTGACCAAACACTCCACCAATCTGATCCTTTGGATCCACGTAATACCACAAGCACACGACAGAAACAAAGAGAAACAATAGAAATTTGCAAGAACAAAAAATTGGCTTCCTATTGGCCCCACAAATGTGGAATTACAAACTTTAGAATTATAATATCAAAAGCCACATGGGCATCCCTTACAATAATCTATAGGACAAAGCCTCAAATAACCACCTAGAACTTCCCTAGAAACACCACGGGCCTTCCTTAAATAGGCAATTTTCCACTGCCCGAGAAGGTTCCAGAAATCTAGCCATTAAGGCCGACTACCCTTAGCATTTAATTATTTTTCACTTTTATTACAAAAGGGTCGGCTTTAAATATTTACAAAACATGAGATTAGGTAGCCCAACTTCTGGAAGCCATAACTTTTGAACTGTAGCTCCGATTGGCTATTATAACCACTTTCTAGAAAGGGGAGTTTGCGATCTACAGTGCTTAACATGCGAAGCACCAATTAGTTTGGGGTTTGACCTCGATCCAGAGCCTCTAAGGTCCTAAAAATTGAGCTCAAAGGTTTTGCACCCTAAAATCTCAACAGTAAATCCTTAATAACTTCGCCAATACAGATGATCTGGCAATGAAATTCAA
>MU225789.1:5378625-5421013 GCA_018584345.1 Thuja plicata
CCGAAAGGTTTTCCCCAGGGTATATCATTGTGTCATTCTCTGTTTTCTATATGCATGGTATGTGGTTGCAATATCTTTGTTAAAGTAGTTAACGAATCTGTAATTGTAAGGATTTAAAAGAATTTGCCCAATACTTTCCTGTAGAGATTAGCGTAGGAAGCTGTTTCCGCACCTGAGTTTCCTTACACTATCTTGATCAGTTCTAGTGTATTGCAATCTTTCACTTCTTCTTCACATAGACTTTTGATGAATGAACCAACTCTGATAATATGCTCTATACATCTTTCTTGTCATTTCGTATCATTCACACTTAGCGTGTCACCTTTGACTTGTTATAAGTATCTTCCACATAGTATAAGATCATGAGACCTATAAGACAACTCTTTATTACATTCTTGTTGGCTCTACTAAGCACACAAGCATAATTACAACCGCGCAAGTATAAACCAAATAGACATGACGCTTCACTAAGTTGGCCTCACCAATTTTACTCTAACTTTGTAATCTTCTTGAAACACATTTGGCACCTTTGGATTAATATCATCAGCTCATAACTAAACATGAATATACACATGCATATATAGAAGATAGGCGCAACTCAAGAAACATGTGATATACGTCAGCCCTAAACTATTACACTTCTAGAACTGTAATTGCCAATAACAGAATTACATAACTTTACTGAAACATGATATCTGGGTCTACGTGTATGAACATAACATAATAAACATGTCAACAACATGTATCTATCCATGCAAGTCTTCATATCATCATTTGGATCAGTGCATATAGAATTAATACTGTGTATTATATGTTGTCATCAATGACAAACATATAATCAATCAACTACTCAAAATCAAATCTCCAACACAAACATCACAGAGAAGAACAGTGTGGAGAAAATGTATAAGTGATTATATTGATCAGAGAGGTAATGGACTTACAATAGATCTAAAAATATGCAATTGATATGTATGTATCTATAGATCATTAGTATTTTAGTTTAACCATTGAAGCATAAAGCCTCTTAACTGAGAAGGACTTAAAAGTCTTTTACAATTCAGATACATCTCAAGGAGCATCAAAAAGTTTGATCATAAAAGTAGCATTGGACATGCCTGATACCTATTGACAAGCCAAGTGAGTGTTTGATCAAGGATGATAGCATTAGATGCCAGATACTAGGTGACAATCTATTTCTAAATCCTCTAACAAGGTCACACCTAACAGTGTTTTTGTAACCTTTAACATGGTTGGCTCCGAATAGATCTCACTTCAGAAGAGTGAAAAGTTGGTGTATCCGTCCCAGTGGTTTTTCCCTTAATAGGGTTTCCATGTTAAAATCCATGTGTTATGCGTTTATGGTTTATTACTTTACTATTTTACATTTCACATATGCATTTCTGCAATTGATTACTATACTCTGCATATTTACTGTGTTTCGGTAAATAGTTAATTGTTTATTGGTAATCATACAGAAGAGAGATTAACAAAGCAATCCGACAAGTAGAAAATTGATTAAATTATTTCAAGGCATACATCTTGTAGGACAAAAGATAAATTGAGACATAATATGTGGTTACAAGTTTTAAGGGTTGATTTAAGATTAATTTTTGAGCTCACTGATTCAACCCCCCCNTTCACCCCCCCCCCCCCCCCCTTTAGTTATTACTAACATTCTCTTGCTCTTTGATCCTGATCCAACTTCGCTCCCAAAATTACTCAGGATCTTGCATCCTTCATTGTTGAAGTGTAAATTGTATCCTTTTTTAACTAATTGACCAAAAATGAGAAGATTGTAAGCCAAATCAAAAAAATGCAGCACATTACCTATTTTATTCCTTTCATCTAGGATAACAATACCTCTTCCCTTGATTCTTCCTTCAGTTTTGTCACCCCATCAATTTAGTGAGGTATAATTCCTTGATTGGATTTGTTCCTAAATTGTCTAAATTGCAGTGCACATATGCCCTTACGTCCTCAACATGTAGAAATATTGGAAAGTGTGTAGTATATGTTTGTGTATATGTTTTCATTGATTGAAACACATACCTCTAGTAAGGTTTCTTGGAATGGAGACAAGTTTTGGATAATCAGTTAAGTGAAAAATGCCTAAGTATAGAGTCACTTTGTAGGGTACAGTCAAGCCATTTTGATTAGCGAGAGCATGATACTAATTGTGATGGAATTCAAGCTTAGGTATGTGATATATGGGATGTATTACAACTTCTATTATGGTCTCTTTAATTTTGGTTGTGTCTGGAAAGAGTTACAGGTTGGGGAAGACATGCGAGTGTAGTAAATAGTAGAAATAGGGTATATGAGTGTATGAGACTTTTGGGGATATAACATAAGTTATTTTTTAAATCTAGTTTATGGTAAATAATAGGTCCTTGCCTATCTTAGTGGATGAATGGTCATGTGGGATAGTATTGGAGACACGTTTTGTGAAGATATAGTAAGCTAACAAAGAAATATAATTGATCATGTATATATATCTTGGGATGCAAAAGAATGAGAAGTAGGAATGAAGGCATGATGGTTGAATGAGTAGAGATTCTATGATTATTGTTGCGATGTTCAAATGGAATCAATTTGGAATAGAAGATGCTACTACAATTCATTTTTTCTATTACAAAACTTCTTCTTTGTAATATGGATAGTGAGTCCTTGTAGAGCAGTGAGCTCCATTGCATCACCCCTAACAGGGTTATAGACTCCTAACAGGGCTTGTCTCTTAATAGGGATATGTACTAAATGTAATATTCATCTCCTAATAGATATATCTCTCCTAACAGGGACATTATACTCTTAGTACATATATTGTGGGTACCATCCCCATTGAGGTTTTCCCTTGGCCAGGGTTTCATCGACAAAATATCATGGTGTTATGAGTTATGTGTTTTATGTATATGCTTTTATTATTTAATTTATTGCATGGTTAAGTTTTAAATGGATCATATTTAATAAAAGTATTGCAACACTCATTCACCCCCCTCTTAGTGTTGTTTAACAAGAAATCCATATGGTACATTAGACAATGCGACCTTAGGGTCAATTTCCATTGATTAATATGGGTGTTTTTTGAATTTGGGGTGAGGCATTTTAGTTATATCGACAATAATTGGTGTATCCATTCTTCCAAATTTTTTAGTTTTCTTAATTGATAGAGTTTTGCACAAGTGAAATACCTTCTTTTCATAGAGTTAGGGTTTCCTTGCAAATGGTTGGCAAATCCTTCAAATCACCTTTGTATTTTCTATGAGTTTCATCTTCACTTATTATTTTGAGTGCTTTGTGAAAAATAAATATTTTTTTCCCCTTTTTATGCATTTTTCTATTAAATAGCTACAATATATGCATTATGCCCTAACTTCATCTTTAATCACTAGTTAAGTGTCTAATACTTTAGATTATCATTGTGCACCCTAAAAACTTGTTGAAATCCTCTGGTGAAGTAAGAAAAACTTCTTCCCTAACCTTCTCTAACATTCCCATGCTTGAAAGGATCAAGCACTAACATTTTTAGGGGGTTTCAATTAATTTAGCAATTTTTCTCCCCTTAGGCCAAAGGTCTGTCTTCAGTTCTCAGTGGAGTTGGTGACCTCAGATTATTCCATGGACCTTTTAGATCTTCTCGTAGGCCTTTCAAATTATTCACTTGGAGTCTTCTTGACCCATATTTGCTTCATCTTCTTGCACACTTCTTCAACTCATACTTTAGTCTTCCCTTTTTCCTTTTCTTCAGCCTTTGACTGTCCTTTTCTACTTTGGTTCATGGAACTTCTGTTGTATACAATATTGGTCTAACAATCTTTTCCCTGGTGACCAGATTTGTTGCAGTTATAGAAAACAACATTCCTTTGACCACTTTTGTTTCTCATTGGTCTTTTATTTATTGCATACAGCTTAGCAACATTCCCAAAACCATTTCATGTACTTTATGTTACTAGGGTTGGAAGATAAGTTCCTTACAAAATTTTTGCACTCACATGCCTTATGAACTTGTTTATTGTATTTGAAACATCGATCAACATAATATGTGTTTCTTTTATTCATCCTATTCATACAATGCATGACTTTATGAAAAAATCTATGGTAGATAAAACACTTACCATCATTTCTCTAAGGATTAGGTTGTCTTACAATTGTCATTTTGTTCATCTTTATGTTAGATCTAGGTTTCTTTGATGTGGATTTTGAATTTTCTCCTTCTTTATACTCAATACCTCTTTTGTCACTTATATTTATTTGGCTTTCAAGACATGACTCTAGCTTGGCTGAGATTACCATAAACTTTTCCTTATAGTCATTTTCAATCACAAGTTCACTTCTCAGTTATTTTTCAAGATCCTTTGCATCCTATCAATTTTCAACAAGTATGTTGCGTTCCTCGGATCTCTCTTTCAAGGATTATTATAGGTTTTATTATTTTTTCCTTCTATCTTCAATATATTTTCTCATCTTCATAAGTATTGATTCTATCTCATGCTTCAAGTTAGCATTTTCTTGTCTACGCTTCTCACATTCTACAATTCCCTCCTTTAGATCATGACTTAGTTGTTTATCTAATATTTTTTATTCCTTTTGTTGTAGCTTATCACAAAGTTTTTATCTCCACTACTTGGCTTGTTTTAGTTGATCTTTGAGCCTTATGATGAATTCTTTAGCCTCTCTTACCTCTATTTTAGTTTGATCTAGATCATCAAGTGCTATCATGAGAAGATTTTGCATATTGGATTCCATTTTTCCTTTAGAGATCACCCTCAAGCTATTAGGCTTCCTTCAAGGGACCAAAGATCTGATACCAATTGTTAATGTTATGGAAATAAACAACTAAGTGGGGGGGGTGAGTTAGTTGTTTCAAAAACCTTAAACCTCAAACCCTTAATCCATGAAACCCTCTAACTTGTGTATTCATAAATATGATATGAATAAAAAGACCATGAAACATGCATGCATATACAAATTAGAAACACATCCACACAAGTTGACATGATGTTTTTATTGTGAAAACCATGTTAGGGGAAAACCACGGTGAGGTTGATTACCCACAATAACAAAATATCTTGTTAGAAGTATAACCTTATTAAAATATATGGATAATGCACATGAATTTAGGATCACTACCTAGAGCTCACTTCTTAAATGAAAAGCCTCAGGCTATAATCCTATGGAAGTCTCACTTCCTTAAAATTTGATCCCTACAATAATCCATACAAGTTTTTTTCAACTATGTAAGTGACATCTACCTCATATCGTATATAGCTCCAATGTAGCTCAATGAAAATATTTGTTCAACCTATTGTTGAAACACTTATTACTCTCACTAAATTAGGATCTCCCTTTTCTAGACACCTCTAGCATCTACATTCATGATCCACACCTTGAATTTTCCCCAATTCATCATTTTAGATCAAGAACTAGGGTGACAAAAACCTAATTAACCATTTCTTCAATCAACGCAACAAATTTCTTGATTCAAATCCATATCTGACCTCTAACTCATAGCCATCACCTATAACCACCTCCTAGAGATCATAACTCTCCCTTATTTCATAGTTTAACACTTGCATAACATGATTTACCAACTAAGTCAGCCAAGAACATGAACAAAAATAAAAATATTATCATTGACCAAAAACTCCACCAATATGATCCTTTGGATCCATGTGTATCACCAAATAATAAGCACATACATAAATACAATCCTATAGCATCATGAAATACTCTCAATCATTTTATTCCATCAAATCCAATGGATTTTCTAGCCCTTTTCTATCACACTTGAAGAATACTATCAACAAGTCTTTAAGATCATAAGATTATGCCATGTAGACCTCTGAAGTACAAACCCTCTAAGCTGAAGATACTTAAGCATGTCTCCTACACACTCCTAGGTTCTCTCCATGAAATTATAACTCTGTTGAGCACACCAAACCTCTTTCTATCTTTCTGTTGGTACAGTCTATCACCATGTATGCTAGTCACATTATGCAACTTGGTTACCTATACAAATCATCATGAAACCTTATATAACTTTGGATGAACATAGTAAACATATTCAACATGCTTCCTCTATGTGTGCAACTTCTTCTCTACAATATCCATTTCTCACCAGACCTTCCCGCATCCTGCTCCATTGGCTAACTTGCAATAGTGAAGTTAGCATCAAGAAAATAATTCTTCAACTTGCTTGCTCTGATGAATCCTTTTGATATGTTGACATCAATTCAAATACAACCATCATCCAAATTTTCCAATATGCCAACAAGTAATACCCAATTCATAAGATTTTCTTAGCTAGAGTTAAATTACTTGAATGTGTATCGTAAATACCTTTGTGAACCTCTCTCAAGGATTTTTTGATTCTTCACACTCAAGACATTTAAGTAATGATAGGATTGGCATATGAAATTGCATTTTTGGTTTCAAGATAGGTGAGGAGGTAAGGTATTGTCTTTTATATAGAAATAAATCTATCCATACCTAGAAGAATCATGACCCACAAGTAGGCAAATGACTTGGGAATAAAAGGTATCATGTGCAGGGTTAATCAATTCTTCCACTAGGAAATCATACCAAGCTTGTTGATCTGAAAGTTATAAATGTGAAGCTAAGGTCACCATTGCATATGATCCGCTATTTTTTATTCTAGGGATCTGTTCAAATGTGATATGAGAAAATACTTTTTTAAATCATCTATAATCCTCTTGTAGGGAATTATCTTTCATCTTATGGGCATCATTGATTTGATTTATGACCAGATGTGAATCTCCATAAACTTGAAGTTCAGTAATCCTCCACTCTAGAGACATTTTTATGACGATCAGTAATGTTTCATATTCAACTATGTTATTGGTACAAGGAAACATGATCTTATAATATTTAGGAATGGTATATCATTGAGGAATGATGAATAAGATTCTTTTCCCTAATCTGTGTTGAGTGTATGATCCATTAAAATATAATTTCCATGATTGTGTTGTGATGGTGAGGATATCTGCATCGAGAAACTCCACATATAATGGTCTTTCCTCTTGTATTTGTGTTTTAGCTAGCTGATCTATGATTACCTAATCTTTGATGTCTCTTCTATCAACATTCTCAATATTGAATTCATTGGGTATCATTATCCACTTTTCCAAACTTCCTATGAGAGATTCTTTGCTGAGAAGATATTTGAGTGGATCTATATTTTCTATCAACTTAATGGTATGTGCCAGCATGTAATGTCTCAAATTATGGGATGTAAATACCACTGCTAGAAAATCTCTTTCAATGAATTTATAATTTGGCTCATGTTTCACCAATGTCTGACTAATGTAGTAGATGGCTCTTTCCTATCCTTCAAAATCTTGTTGTGCTACAAGAGCTCCTATTCATTTTTTGTGGCTGAGATGTATAAAAATAGTGGCTTGCCTTCTATTGGGGACATCAAGATAGGTGAAATCATGAGATATTGTTTTAATAGATTGAAAGAATCATCACATTTATCATCCCATCTGAAAGAAGTATCCTTATGTAACAATTGAGTGAATGAATAACACTTTTTTGCTAGTTTGACAATGAATCTCTGGATGGATTGTAATCTTCCTTGTAAGGATCTAAGTTGGATAATGTTTTTGGGAGATTTCATTTCTATGATAGCTAGGTCCACTTCAATTCCTCGAGCTAAAATTGTATACCCTAAAATATTCTTGAAGTAACAACAAATGTGCATTTCTTTGGATTTAGTCAAACCATGAATTTCTTAAATGCTTGAAGTTTTTTTCTAAAATGTTAAGGTGTTCTTCCCTGCTGAATGATTTTATTAGCAGGGCGTCAACATAATTTTCCATGAAGGAATGCATCATGTCATGAAATATAGTGGTCATCACTATCTGATAATTATCTCCTACATTCTTCAACCCAAAAGATGTGACATTCCAAAAGAAATTTCCCCATTGACAAGTGAATATTGTTTTATCTTGATCATTAGGTGCTATCTTCATTTGGTTATACCCTGAAAAACCATCCATAAGAGATAGCATAGAATGACATGTTATCAAGTCCACAATGGCGTCTATGTTGGGTAGAGGAAAGTCATCTTTAGGACAACCCTTATCAAGATCCCTGGAATCTGTACATAACCTGATGCTTTTGTCTGTCTTGGAAATAGGTATAATATTAGATATCCACTCAGCTTAATCAATAGCTTGAATGTACCCTACAAGTAGCTATTTCTTCAATTCATGTTTTACTAGTAATGATATATGTGGATTCATTTTTTTCATTTTGTTTCACTGGTTTAATTCTTGGAGCAATGTTTACATGATGCATAATCAAATTCGGATCTAATCTTGGCATGTCTACATAGGACAAAGAGATTTTTTATTTTCCTTTGTTTAAAGAAAATAGTGAACTCCTATTTCTCTTCTGGTGATATTGATGTTGCTAGATGTATAATCTATGGATGCTCTACTGTACCAATGTTGACAGGTTCTATAGGCTCGATCAAAACTAAAGATCTCTCTTGATAGTGCTTAGGGAGAGTGTCAAGTCTCTCATCCTCTGGTGACTCTACTAGGTTTTCACTATTGGATACACCCTTTATTTTTCTTTTTATAGATCTAATATTGTTATATTATGGTTTTCACCATTAAATCTTTGATTTTTTTTTTTTTTTGTGTGACTAAGAGACTTGGAACCCTCTCGAGTTGAAGCATCATTATTGAGTTCACTAATGGAAGAATTTTTTGGTTCCAGTGCATTCAGATACAAGGCTATGGAATGATCATTAGGAAAATTGTGAATCTCAATAGGTAAGTTTTGTTGCCAATCAATAAGTTATGGATATACAAGTGGCAAGGAGTCATGTCTATAGTTTACATCAACAGTCATAAGGGTCCTAATAGAAGCGTGGTCTAGTTCATAGGTAATATCTTTGAGGTCTATAATGTGAGTTTCCTCAAAATGATTTATCGTGTATGGAATTGGCTTGTCCTCACTAGAGTCATTGTCAATATTTGGTGTTCCATATTCAGGCGGTCTATTCTCTGAGCTTTGTCCCTCATCAAATGTGGGTATATATGAATTACATCAATATCTTTATCTTCCCATGAATCTTATGAAAATGAATCCCACACCCATTTTTTGGAGTCTTCGTCATTGTATGATTGTAGCTTAAGGACTTGCTGATAGATGTTAAGTGAAACCTCTTCAATATATCCCGATCCTATTTTTTGTCTATTGGATCATAAAGTAGGTTGTATTGGTTCTATGATGCCTTCTTTTCTCTTTATGATAGGACACAATCCTTCATACCCCATCTTTTGCATGATTTGGAAACCTTTACCATATTGATGTGTTGGTATGTTAATATTTTGCACTCTTTCCTCAAATTTCTCTTCTTCTTTATAAAACCGTTGTAATATCTCAGTATCATCATTATATCATGACTGTGTGATGTATTTAACAAAGGATCCATTGTATATTTGTGGAAGTTTAGGTACTTATGGTTGTGATGTTGATGGTTTTCCGTAGGACCTAGGAGAAAGTGGTAAACTTTCCAATAATAAAGTATACCATCCTAGTCCTTTGTCATTCAATTACAATTTGTTCTCAAAATCTTTCATCAAGTTTGAGGAATTAGATGAATCACGTTCTTTTTCCTTTCCTTTGTTAGATGCATTTGTAGTAGAAGAGTTAGATGAACTTGCTTCTTTTTCTTTTCCCTTGTCAGATGAACCTGAAGTAGAAGCCTCTCCCTTTGTTCTTTGGGAAGCATCAAAGGCTTCCCTATTATTGGTATAATCACATTAGTTAGAGGTTTGATGGTGTTACAATACTGAAATGGATTTGAATCCTCACTGATCACAATCTCTTGTCCCGTGTATGGAAATTTTATACATTGATGACATTTAGAGGGGACTACATGCATTTCATGTATCCATGGTCTACCCAATACTATCTTGTATGAAAGATTCAAGTCTAAGACTTGACATGTTATGTCTTTTTGAATAGTTGCCACTCTTATTGGAAATATTACAAGTCCCTTCAAAGATCTCTTCATTATCATAGGCTTTTATGGTTATATTTATTTTAAGGTCTACTGCATTTTATGAATACCCAAATTAGACTCCTTGTGCATTTTCTAAGCACAAATTAGACTTAATGTGTAAATGTTTAGGCCAACCACTCCATCTATCAATACACTTTTGACTCAGTTTTTATGGATCATAATTTCAATATGGAGTAGAAGATTATGTGGATGGTTTAATGATACATCATCACTCTCTGAAAAGGATAAATGATATGGAGTTGTTAGGTGTCTAACCATGGTTTTGAATTGTGTTGATAGTGCCTAGATTTGGCTCCTTTTGTATAGTGGAGCAATATATTTTTTACTTTTCAATCGCTCATGTGTTTGTGCGATAGGTGATGGAAATTTTGAGTATAGGCCGGGTTACTAGCTAAGTCCGTGAAGGTGGGTATGATTGCACAAGATGAAGTGGACATTAGGGATGATGCAAAAATGTGGATACCAATGGATTAAGTATTCTTGAGGACGCTTTTTATATTGTATGAGACATTGGGATGAATATTTATTCAGGGTGTCATAATGAGAAAATATTTAATATTAAAAAACTTAGTATAAAAATTTAATGAGTGTTAGAAGATCGCAGTTTAGAGGCGTGAGATTTATACAATACCATTTAGTGGTTCTATGCAAGGTTATTTTTATATAAGACAACACATGATTATTTGTTGAGATTGACCTATGTAAGTATAAAACATTTTTATAGGTTGTATATATAAGTAGAGAAAGTAGGGATTGGGAGGTGTGGCTAGATGGTTCTCATTTTTTTGTTTACATGGTGGAGTGCAACTAGGTACTTGTTGCTTTAGAGGTCCTTGCATGAAAATCTAATGTATTATAATCTTGTTCTTTAGATAATATAGTGAGTGTGTGGATGCTTTGGAGACCGATTTTTTTCTATTGAGATGGTTTTTCTAGTGTCGTGTTGTTAAATATTTATTATTCATATTCATTGTATATTTTGAATACTAGTTTTGCATATTTTTCTCTCATTAGAGTCATGTGAAGATGGTATATAGCACTACAATTTACTTTTCAAAATGCATGCCAAGTTTGTTACAACTAGTGCAAATATTTGCAAAGTTTAAAATTAAAATATAAATGTGACAAAATGACTTGGGTGTCATGTTCACAACCACAAATGTGATCTAGGGCTATAAACAAGAAAACTACGGTCAATATCAATGTATAAGAATGTGTTATAATGGGATTGGGGTACGATGATGTCATGATCTACAATCACACAAGAATATGTCAATTTTAGACTAATTGTTGTATTTAAGACATATTGATTAAAACATGCCAAAAATATAAGAAAAAAATTATAAACATATTTTTTTACTAGTACAAAAATATATTAAACTCATTATAAATCTATTATCTGTCCTTAAAACAAACTATATCAAAACTTACGTAAGAATTATAAATTTCCACAATTCAAACTATCGAAATAAAATATTATTTAAATTCTTATACTAAAGACATTATTAAATCTCATCTCAAAATAAATTTTATATATTTAATACAATAAAATAAGTA
Source organism: Thuja plicata (assembly GCA_018584345.1). Classification (NCBI taxonomy): domain Eukaryota; kingdom Viridiplantae; phylum Streptophyta; class Pinopsida; order Cupressales; family Cupressaceae; genus Thuja; species Thuja plicata. Next base: position 5,390,246 of record MU225789.1, read on the forward strand.
TGATACAATTTCATTAATAAAGTAAAAGTTAATATATTTGATTTAAATTTTAAATTATTAAAACTTATTTAATTTTATTTAAATTTAATCAACTTGACATACACACACACACAAATAACATAGATTACACTAATTTATTTTTATATTAATTTAATCTTAATAGATGAAAACAACAAATAGTAGGTCTACTAAAGCAAATAATTATAGTTTTAGTAGTCAATGCATTTTTAAAATATATTAAGTATTTATTCATCATTGAGAAAATCCAAATTTAGATATCATTTTATTTGATAAACGTTTTTAATAGTGCATAAAATATTCTTAACTTAATACATGCAAACTGGTATCTATTTTATATAAAGTGGAACAATAAAGTTAATAATTATTTTAACGGGACGATAGTAACAACATTCTTGAAAATAATAAAATAACTTTAACAATGGAATTAAATCTAACCAAATTCATTTATATATTTTAATAAATAAATAATTATTATTATATTAAAAACAATAAATTTAATAAAGTATCATATAAAACCATGATGTTTGCTTTAAGGACACTGATTGTTATTTGATTATAAAATTATATGAAAAAATAAAGTTGTTTTTTTTTGTTGTAGATTCTACTCTTGCAATGTGGAATATAATATAATATACATATTCTATCCGCAATTTAAAAAGTGCATAAACATTTGTTTATTCTAAACCACTTTATATCTTATCCTTCATTTATAATATTATTATTTTAAACCTTTGTGGTCAAGCTTGGCTAGCAATTTAATACTAAAGATTTGTCTTTCTAGTGATGCCTAACTTGTTTAATGTTTAAAATAACATGTAAGCATTTATATCTTTAAAATAATAAACGGGGGCTTAAATAACGTGCTATCAAGTCAAATAATATTAGTTTAGAATGATTGATTGCAGCTAGGTATACCTTCCCTAGGAAACATTGGGGCTACAATTGGATATAGAGATCCTTTCACATGGGGACAAATATATATAAAAGTTGAATCAACCACTTTAAAAGAGTAAAAAAAAACTATTCCCTTCATAATGGTTTGGTTGCAAAATAAAGTACAACACCTTCAAATTGACCCATAAATAAATAAGTTAATAATTAATAATTAATAATTCCAAGGATTGTTTCTTTTAAAGGAAAAAAGAGCTCAATGAAACATGTATTTTCAAAAGCTACCATATTTCATATTATAAAATCTTCCAACATTGTTGATTTATAATTGTATAGGGACATGCTAATTAGATGGCATTATTGAGATTTTTTATTCTTTTGATGGTGATTAAAGCATTACATTTTCATCTCCATTTGACTTTTGAGTGCTTTTTACTTCTTTTCTTCAACATCCTAAAGATGAATCTTTTTTCAACATCACGGACCTACTCTTTTTTATTGACATTATGAGAATTAACCTCATTTCACTATCACTATCATGAAGCTTAAATAAAATCTTAGATCAAATGTTTCTTCTACATTTTAAGTTATTTATATAGTAGGGCCCAATGAACATACTAGTGTTCCCTCTATCCAATATGTCTTCTTTAAGACAAAGTATAGAACTAGAGGGCCCTCATTAAACTTGAATGACAATGAATAAAAGTTGGAGGGTACACTCTAGGGTAGTATCTTGGGGCTTCTAATGGCTATGGCAATTTAAGCAAATGATTAGTCAAATGTGGTTTATATAGAGGTGATTAATAAATATTTGTGTTAATTTAGTCAATATAATATTAAAGCTTTATTCACTAAAATGGTATAAGCATGATTAGAGTTTTTTATAGTGATGACATAGGCATTGCGATTAATAGAATAGTATTGTCGAGATTCTTATGTGAATATCGCCATCTATTTTTTTATTAAAAAAATCAGCATTACAAGGTGTTGACCCTTACATAGCAACAACCCTAAGGGTGTACATATTGGTCAAACAAATTAGAACAAAAACAAAAGTACCAAAAAAGAAACAATTAGCCAACTAATGAAGGAGTGGTGATTTTTAATCGATTGACAACCCATGCATGGGATATTAACAACAGAGGAACAATTTGCAAAAATATCAAATCCTCAAAAGAGTACATCTATGGGACTCGGTAGAGCTAGGATCTAGGGCCACACCTAGCACTATGCATAACTCTAATATAGTATTTCCTAAGTAAGTTAAGAAGCTCACAATTATCTCGTTCATTGTTGTCATCAAGATTATGTTACATAAGACAGTGTAGTTGCAACACTATACATCACCCTACAACTAAACCTTGCAACACTCATTGTTCACTCCAAATTCATAAACATGTTCATCAAGAAACTCACCTTATTCTTCAACATCCTAACCTCCTCTAAAAGAGAAAGAAACCACACACACCCCTTAAAGGTAGTGGAGGCATCATCCTCTTCCTGGGCCTCCTCTTTAATAACCTTCAGACTTGTTAGAGCTATTTAAAAATTTTGCTAGTTGTGTGCCTTGCTCCTGCCTCAACAAATTGTTTTAGGTCTGTGGCCTAAAAACCCTAAGTCTTTGTGCAAGGTCTTGGCTAAAACCCCTAAACCCTCATGGAAAATTCTATTTTGAAGTTACTTTTTGTAACTTAAAGTCTTAAGTTGTCATGTGTCTTTTTGTCATGATCGGGCCCCCCTTTTATCTTCCTAGGCTTGTCATGGTCTTGCACTTTAATTTTCCTTATCTTTCCTAAGTCCCGACACGCTTTATTTATTTTACTATGCTCTGCTAAGGAATATTCTCTATTTATCTTGTGACTTGGCGCTGCCTTTATCTCTTAATCTCCGAATGGGATTGAATATGCTTTCAGGATTGTGAGATTATGTGCAGGGCATTGATCTTCTCAGAGATGTGTGGTTGGTGTTGAATCGCTAGATAAAGTCAAGGTCAACTCTTTTATTAATAGATCTAGTGAGGACCGTGGATGTAGATCTAATCGCGGGGCTTGCATTTAAGCTCTAAATAAACCAAGGGTTAAGTAATGTATTCAACGACTCAGAGACAAAAGGGAATTGATTGCTCGGGGTTAAAGGCTAGTTAAGTGGAAAAGTACCGAGTAAGGTTTGATCCGACGGCCAGTGCTTTCCCTTGATCATGAAGATGAATTTCTTTATTCATCAAGGCATCATCATAGACAACCACATGGAAAGTGGCTGGAGCTTAAGAATAGGTAAAGTTTGATCAAATCGAAGGAAGATCTACGGTGGGCATAAAGCCTTAATCATGAGATGTAGTTGATTTACCCTTTGAGGCATTGCGCCATCTCGACGCATGGCGAGTTGTTAGATCTTGGGGCTCGTCAAAGATAAGGTTAATGGTCATGCAGATCCGAGTTGATCCTGTGGTCAACACTTTTCCTCAAAGAATAGATGCACGACAAATAGTGATCAAGGCATCGCGTATGATCGCCACATGTAAAGTGTTTGAGGCTATGGACGGGTTAAAGACAAATCGGGTTGGATTTCATCCAACGGTTAGCATAAAGCCTTGAAGTGGAGATACAAACATTAATCATCAATGCATTGTGCTCTTACACCACATGTCCCAAGTGGGTCTGGATCAGCAACAAGGTAATAAAGGTAAAGGTCAGACAAGTTTGAGATGATCTAGCAGTCGACATTATGGCTTAAAAGAAAGATAATTGAGTTTTATCAATTAAGGCAACGTGCCTGCCTGAAACATCGCAAGTCAATTTTGGTCAGTGCTGAAGGATAGCAAAAAAGTGAAACAAGTTTCATCTGATCAGATGGCTGGTGCTTTGCCTTAATCTGAAGGTGATCAAAGATTAGTCTTTGAGGCATTGCGTCTAGCTGGCACCTATCCTCCTGTGATTGTGGGGCCAGAGAAAGGGAAGGTTAAAAGGAAAGCTGATGTGATTGGATATGAAGGTGGATGTAAAGCCTTATATCAAGCATGATAGTTAGATAGTGTTCGAGGCATTTCACTTGCGTGACACATGGATAAAAGATGGGAACCAGCCAATAGTAAAGAAAGGATAAAAGGTTGTCATTTTTAAAGGATCTAGTAGTTATCGCAAAGCCTTAAGCGATAAGTGATTGATATCTAATGATAGAGTCATCGCGATGGAGCGACACTTGGCAGAATCTAGCCAGAGGCCCAGGTAACTAAGGGTTGATCCACGACTGTGTTTTAAAGTTGGATAAATTCTTGATCTCGGTCTTTGATGAGGGTTTCATGTCAGGGAAGTAGCCATTGCAACTAATTTTCTAATTTTTAAATCCTTTCTCAGGGTTTTCTTAGACTGTTGGACCTTGTCATGTACTAGAGAGAAATAACTATTAAATATGATCTTATGGGTTGCGTCTACATATCTAAGGATGGTGTCTGGATAGGGATTGGGTAGCTCAGTGTTGCATTTATGAGGAGATACAACAATTGGGGTTTTTTTTAATAAAGACTTGTAGATCTGTCAAACTCTCATTTTGGCTCTTGTCCTCTCTTCCTTAAATGTGGACATTGTTTTCCATCATCCCTAGGTATTTGTGGTTTCCTGTCAGGGCATGATCAACATGAAGTATGGAGGAGGTTCTCTGATTGGCGGGCATGACAGTTTTGGGGATCATAAATTTAAATAAGATCAAATCTTTTCTTGATCTTTTGGAGAAATATCAATCACTTGTTTGGCTCGAGAAAAGGAGGTTGCAGTGCATTAGATAGATGAAGAAGGACATGTGTCAGATGGTCATCATCTTTAGGGCTCTCCTTCTTCTATATATCTCCTTCTTTTCTTTTTGTAGGGGTTCAGAAGTTTTGGATTCCAAGTGCTGGTTCCAAGCTTTAGTACCAAGGGGATATAGAAGACTGTATCATTTTGTATTTAGATAAAATAGAGAGTTCTTGCATCTTTTTGATATTGGCGAAGTGGTATATTTTATATCAGATTAGAATATGTATATAATTCATCATACTTAATGTAATTATTTGAGTTTCAAGTCTCTCCTTGGTGTCAATCTTGTGAGTTTTTGGATTTTTTGATTCACTGCATAGGCTTACCTATGTATATGTTTTATTCCATAGTTTTTGATCTAAGGTCAAATGAAACATACTTTGAATAGGGCATAGACTCATTTGACTTGTCTACAAAAGGATCTTATAAGTAGTAGTTTTCCTGGATTGATTGTGTTTATGGATTTGAGTCTTTGACAGTAGTTGGTTCATGTTTTCTGTATTTGCATTTGAGATATGCCCAATGGATGAGGCACTGATCAAGGATTAGTAAATTCTGTTGAGATACATGTTTGATGGCTTTTGGGCTATATTCTGCAACTTTATACATCAAAAGCATATCCAAGTTTCCTATTTATTTGTGGTTGTTGGTTATATGTCCCAAATAGTAATGGAGAGTCAATGAGTGTCTAGTTAACACTTAGGACTTTCTTACTATCATCTATTGCTTGAATCTAGAAGTATAATGTATTGCAAAGAGTTGAGTTTTGTCTGGATTAGGTGTACCCACCTTGGTTTTGCAGAGCTAGAAGTGCAGAGGGAAGTCTTATCCCTATAGTTGGGCCAGTTACCTTGCAGAGCTCTCACACTCGGAACTAACCCCTCCTAAAATCAGTCTCGAGTTATATTGGTGGCTTCTCAAAGCATAAACATTTTCAAACACAAAAAAATGGTGACTCTGCTGGGGATACATAAGAAAAAGTGATTAGTGATTGTAAGTGAGTTGTTTCCTTCCCTTGTTAAGTCAATCTCAGATTCTAGTTATAGAGTCAAGGTTTTCAAATAAATATTCCTCATGTTATGTAAAGTGAGTTAGGTCTATTTTGTCTATCATTGAAAAGTGTCTGAAAGTCCAGGTTCTTAAAGAAATATCTATACTATCTCATATGTGGTGAGTGGCAACTCTGAGTTCTCTGATTTTCACCAATGTGCATATTTGAAGAAAGACTACAAAGAGGAGGTGGACTTGCAGTGATAGAGGCAACAGATGATAGGACTCTTGTGACTATGAGCATTGTCAAGAGAGGAATCAATAAAAGACCCTATGTTTGGGGTGTGTTGTAAGCTAGCTGATTTAAAGATGGTCAGAGTTGGGAAAGAGATCTCAACTAATTCATGTTTTCCTCTACAAGGAGGTGGTGACTCTACCAAAGTTTTGAAGGTGATTTGGAGGTGACTTCAAATAAAATAGTTTGCAACAGCTTCATCACATATAGGTATTTTATTTTCATTGAATGATCTTTGTTCCATGAAAATAAGTTCTTAACTTTTTCCCTATTAAGTGGTCAGCACTAATTGAGAGGGAAGAGAGAGGCAGTTTGTAACTATCCTTCCTACTAAGATGTCACAAATGTATAAGAATAGGTTGTATGGGGCTATCAATTTCAATGGTTTCTTGGGTTACCCCATCCTACTCCATCAGTATCAGAAACCACTTACCTATGTTTAGTGGTATGAAAGAGGAATCAACTAAGAAACATTTAGATAATTTTAGTATTTTGATAAATTATTATGAGGTTGATCATGAGGACATTATTATGATGTTATTTTTACAATATTTAATAGATGATGCAAGATATTGGTTCTTATTTTCGCTACCTCAGTCTATCAACTCATGGGAAGAGTTGCAAATAGCTTTTATTGAACAGTTCAAAGAACATGTAAATGAATATGACTTGATCACTAATCTTTTTAATATGCATATTGGAGATGAGGATCTTGTACCTACATTTAATCTCAGATTTAGTTGAATATTGAAGAGAATCCCTAAGAAATGTAGATCCCATGATACAATGGCTTTGGTTGTTTATTTAGGTGCATTTGGAAACAAGATGAGTTACATGTTGATAGATAAGGAGCCCGAGACTTTGTATCAAGCTTTTATGGAAGCACTAGATATTGAGAATAACTTAAATTATGCAATCATCTCAAGGAATTTTAGAAAATCAGTTGATAGGGATCATTGTCATAAGATAAAAAAAGAAGTTGATAGGTGTGAATCGAGAAGTGATAGTCATTGTCAAGATTTTTCTAACTTCATTGATCCTCCTAACCATAATACAGATTATGTACCAAGACAAAATGTGACTGAGGAGTGTCTTCTAGAAGAAGTGGTTACCCTTCACATTGAGGTTAACATGGTTAGGAAAGAATTGTCTAATGTGACTTCCCCTCACATATATACATATAAGGGCTACACACCAGATAAAATGGAAACTAGTTTTTCTATTCATAAGGCTGTAGAGATGAATTGTTTGCAGTTAGGTGTGGAAAATATAGAGGAGGTAGGTTATTCATCAGATGATGATTGTGAAGCCTCAAATGATGAAGTTTCATTAGACTTTGCTGATACTGAAAACAAGTATGAGGACTGCATGTCATGGAAAGAAGAGGATGATGTTTCTCAACCCATTTCTTTGTCACATGAGGATGCACAATAAGATATGTGCAAGGAACTGGTTGAGGAAGAAGCTCCAGGATGTCAATGTAGCCCTGATTGGTTTAAGGAAAAGATGATGGTTAGTATGAAACCTTGTGAAAAGGGTGGGACTTTGTCATCTCTTGGATTTGTCTGTGAGGATGTTGATTCATTGGAAACAATGATGAATTTCATAGGCATGTTGGAAAATGAATGCTCATACAAGGAATTTACACCAAAGAGAAATCAAATGAAGTCTTGTGATAGTATTGATCATTCAACCTGTTTGTTTGCATCATGTGATTTTCCATATGAGCAATAGTTGAGGGACCATGCATCCGATGAAAATGACACTCATGTGTAAAGTTTTGATGCCACTGTTTCAGTCTCATCTGAATTAGTTTCTTATAGTGACTCTAATGAGGATGAGATGAGTGATTTAGATATGGAGCCTCAATGTAGTCATGATGATGAGATCTCCTCTTGTTCAAAATATGATATTTTTCCCTTTAAAGATGGTGAGTGTGACAGATGTGGGCTGTCATGTTAGTATTTTCTCTAATGTTCTATTTGATATGGACATTATTTTGGATCATCCAATCATTTCTCATAATGATTATAATAGATATATGCATGTGGTTTGTAATCCTTTATTTGAGGATTGTGACGAGGAACCAGACATTATAAATGTTACTAGCTATACAACAGAGTATGAGTACTTCTCTTTTCAACTAGATGATTTTTTCAGGATGTGTCTGTGGATCAAAGGATGATAAAAATTGGATTATTTCTAGTTTTCCTTTACCTAGTGAATGTAATATTCTTATACCACATCAATTTCCCTTTCAAGATTTTCCTGATATATTTCTGAGCTTCAATGGCGAGTATGCTGATACTATTTTATGTAGTATTGAGCTAGTGAAAAATATTTGCAGGTGTGGTCAGGAAGATGAAAGAGGCATGTTTTACTTGCTTCTAGTACAAGGGGTAAATAAGTTTGTATTTGATAGAGGCAAGTGAATTCTAAAATTTTGTGATGGTGTCAGGCCATCAGAGCTAGTTTGATCTCTTCAAATCAGAGAATAAGTTGCAAAGATGTTGTCTTTGCTAGTAGGAGTAGGTTTCCCTTTCTATTTTTTATCACTGCTTTAGGTTAGGTTTCTTTTTCCTATTGGTGGTATTCTTTTCCCAGGGTTCTTGAATCCTTTCTATGCCTGCAAGAGGCATACATCCCCACATGCAGCCATTGTTAGACCTACTTCAAAATTTTCCTAGTTCTGTTCCTTTCTCTTGTCTCTACAATTTTTTTTAGGTCTCTGGAAACCCTAAGTGTTTGTGCAAGGTATTGGCTAAAACCCCTAAACCCTCATGGAAAATTCTATTTCAAAGTTACTTTTTGTAACTTAAAGCCTTAAGTTGTCATGTGTCTTTTTGTCATGATCAGGGCCCCCTTTTATCTTCCTAGGCTTGTTGTGGTCTTGTGCTTTAATTTTCCTTATCTTTCCTAAGTCCCAACATGCTTCATTAATTTTACTATGCTTGGCCAAGGAATATTCTCTATTTATCTGGTGACTTGGCGCGACCTTTATCTATTAATCTCTAAATGGGATTGAATATGCTTTCAAGATTGTGAGATTACGTGCAGACCATCGATCTTCTCAGAGATGTGTGATTGGTACTGAATCATTAGATAAATTCAAGGTCAGCTCTTTTATTCATAGATCTAGCAAGGACCATGGATGCAGATCTAATCATGGGGCTAGCATTTAATCTCTGAATAAACTAAGGGTTAAGTAATGTATTAGCGGCTCAGAGACAAAAGGGAATTGATTGCTCAGGGTTAAAGTCTAGTTAAGTGGAAAATTATTGATTAAGGTTTGATCCGATGGCCAACGCTTTCCCTTGATCATGAAGATGAAGTTCTTTATTCATCAAGGTATCATGATCGATAGCCATGTGGAAATTGGTCAGAGCTTAAGACTAGGTAAAGTTTGATCAAATTGAAGGAAGATCTACGGTGGGCATAAAGCCTTAATCACAAGATGTAGTTGATTTACCCTTTGAGGCATGGCACTATCTTGATGCATGGGGATTTATTAGATCTTGGGGCATGTCAAAGATAAGGTTAATGGTCATGCAGATCTTAGTTAATCCTCTGGTCAACACTTTTCCTCAAAGATTAGATGGATGATATATACTGATCAAGGTATCGCACCTAATCGCCACTTGTAAAGTGTTCGAGGCTATTGACGGGTTAAAGAAAAATCAGGTTGGATTTCATCCAATGGTGAGCGTAAAGCCTTGAAGTGGAGATAAAAATAGATTAATCATTAAGGCGTTATGCTCTTGCACCACATGTCTCGAGTGGGTCCAGATCAGTGACAAGGTAATAAAGTTAAAGGTCAGACAAATTTGAGATGATCTAGCAGTTGACGTTATGCCTTAAAAGAAAGATAATCAAGTTTTAACCATTAAGGCAATGTGCCTTCCTTCCAAATTGCAAGTCAAATATTAGTCTTTGAGGCATTGCGCCTAGCTGACACCTGTCCTCCTATGATTGCGGGGCCAGAACAAGGGCAGGTTAAAAGGAAAGCTGGTGTGATTAGATCTGATAGTGGGCATAAATCCTTAAATAAAAGATGATCGTCAAATAGTGTTTGAGGCATTGCACCTGTGTGACACATGGATAAAAGATGGGACCCATCCAGAAGTAAAGAAAGGATAAAAGGTTTCCAATTTAAAGGATCTAATAGTTATCGCAAAGCCTTAAGGGATAAGTGATCAATATCTAATGATAGAATCATTGCAACGAAGTGACACTTGACAGAATCTAGCCGAAGGCCCAAGTAACTTAGGGTTGATCCATGAATTCATTTTAAAGTTGGAGAAAGTATTAAAATCAGCCATTGATGAGGGTTTCATGCCAGGGAGGTAGCCATTTTAACTAATTTTCAAATGTTTAAATCCTTTCTCAGGGTTTTTCAGAGCGATGGACCTTGTCATGTATTGGAGAGAAATAATTGTTAAATCTAATCTTATGGGTTGCATCTACATATCTAAGGATGGTCATCCCTAGGGATTTGTGGTTTCCTATTAGGGCATGATCAACATGAAGTGTGGAGGATTTTTTCAGCTTGGCGGGCATGACTATTTTGGGGATAAAAAAGTTAAATCAGATCAAATATTTTCTTGATCTTTTGTAGAAAGATCAATCAGTTGTTTGGATCAAGAAAAGTAGGTTGTAATACATCAGATAGATGAAGAAGGATAGGTTTCAGATGGTCATCATATTTATGGTTCTCCTTCTTCTATATATCTCCTTCTTTTCTTTGTTGTAGTGGTTCGGAAGTTTTGGATTCCAAGTGTTGGTTCCAAAATTTAGTCCCAAGGGGATATAGCAGACTTAGATAAAATAGAAATTTCTTGCATCTTTTTCATATTATTGAAGTTGTTTGTTTCAGATCAGATTAGTACATGTACATGATTCATCATACTTAATGTAATTATTACAGTTTCAAGTCTCTCCTTAGTGTCAATCTTGTGAGTTTTTGGATTATCTGATACGCTAAATAGGGTTACCTATGCATATTTTTTATTCCTTAGTTTAATATCTAGAGTCAAATAAAATATACTTTGTATAGGGCATAGACTCATTTGACTTGTCTACAAAAGGATCTTATAAGTAGTGGTTGGCCTGGATTGATTGTGATTATGGCTTTGAGTCTTTGACAGTAGTTGGTTCATGTTTTTTGTATTTACATTTTAGATATGCCCAATGGATAAGGCACTGATCAAGGATTAGTAAATTCTATTGAGATACATGTTTGATGGGTTTTGGGCTATATTCTGCAACTTTATACATCAAAACCCTATCCAAGTTTCCTATTTATTTGTGGTTGTTGGTTATATGTCCCAAATAGTAATGTAGAGTCAATGAGTGTCTCGTTACCACTTAACACTTTCTTACTAGCATCTTTTGTTTGAATCCAAAAGTATATTGTATTACAAAGAAATGAGTTTCATTTGGATTAGGTCTGCCTACCTTGGTTTTGCAAAGCCAGAAGTATAGACGGAAGTCTTGTCCCTATAGTTGGTCTAGTTACCATGCAGAGCTCTCAAACTTGGAACTAACCCCTCCTAACATCAGTCTCAAGGTATATTGGTGGCTTCTCAAAGCATAAACATTTTCAAACACCAACAAGACTGTCTGAAATATATGAAACATTGCCACTTCCTTTATCCTTTCTCTCTTCACCATCCTTCCTTCCCTCTTCATTTTACCAGTGAGTTGTCTTCTTCTAATATCTAACAACACCTCTTACAGTTGAATCAGCTACAAATTCTTTGGCAATCTTTGATGGTCCCATGTTACCTTGGGTGGACCCTTTCCTCTTTAGACCCATTTGCCATCTATAAAAATTCCCAAAAAATCTCTTGCTTCCTGTAATACTTTCCATAGTGTCACTTTTATGCCCCCACCACTTTAGCCAGTTTCCTTTTTGGGTATGTTTCTCTCCCTACTACGACTGACCATTAAAAATTTTCCCTCTCAATCAATGATATTCCCCCTCCTTTTGGAAATGGTGCGACATGTGCCCATTAAACATACCATAGCCCCAACTCTCCTTTTACCATGTCTTTTCTCGACCTACACCATCATGGGGTTTTTGTTAGACCTGAGATCAGATTACTAAGAGGGGGTGAATCGATAATCTACCAAATAAACCAAATTTATAATCTCTTTCCCTTAATCACCATTCACAAGATTAACTTTAATAGAAGCAAATAAAAATCATAAACATCCAATATCATCCACAAATTTAACACAGATTTATCTTGTGCAAACCCAAATAGAGAAAAAAATCATGATGTAGATTAGTACCCACTAAAATGATGTACTCTTTTGAAGTACACCCTATGAGAAGCTTAACCTTGTTACGAGTTTACAACAACACTATTAGGTGATACCCTATTAAGGAATTTACCTTAGTCCTATTACAACCTTTACCCTGCTAAGAATAGCCTTGTTAGAGGACATAAAACACAAGCTAATGTGTCACCTTGTTAGAGGATTTACAATAAAAATCTATTAGGATCTAGCATGTTGTATGCGTGAGAATGGGTTTCTGCCTGCAAGCTGCAATAGACACACACTTCAATTAACCATTACGGGGTTAGCTTATTATAAAATGATGAAATCATAATACTGAAACAATCTAGGCTAACCAACATCGGGTCATTTCCTTCTAATAGGCATGAGTTTGAATCTTTCTCTCAGGTCATTGCAAGAAATAGTGACTACACCATATCCTAAACGAAGGATTTGAAATAGCTAAATGAAATTATCAAAATGAATACGCAAATAAAAGATTGATCCCAAGCTAATTATAAGATTGATTTTATGCCACCAATTTGAAATGTTTTGTTCTTTTAAAATCCCAAATTGAAAGTGCTCTAGATTATGAAGTTTGCATTCAACTAAAAAAAATTAACAAATCTAAGTAAATGAAACTAAGAATGCAAAATGCTTGAATGCTAAAAACAATATAATAACGATAGCTAAAACTGGGATCCTTGTGTAGGAAAAGAGATTCTCTTTTATAGAAAATCTCTCCCAAATCGATGGTCGAGATTAGAGGAAATGAGTGGCTTAGATTCGATTTGAGGAAGCACAATCCATGTGCAAAGAATGTGACTGGTCGAAAGATTTAGTTGACTGAACTAACTAATCATCTTTTTGGAAACTTCCAAAATTATTTTCAGTTAATAGATTTGTTTCCAAAATGATAAATAGATAAGATTAAGTTGACTGAATAAAACAGGTTTGTTTCCAAAATGATAAATATATAAGATTAAGTTAACTAATTAAAAAAAATTTATTTCCAAAATGATAAATAGATAAGATTAAGTTAACTGAATAAAATAGATTTGTTTCCAATTCAAAAATTAGTTGATGACATCATATTAATTTTAAAAGATTTAATTGATTTTAAATGCATATTTTAATTCAAAATCAGTTGATGACATCATATGCATTTTTAAAGATTTAATTGATTTTAAATGGATATTTTAATTCAAAAATCAGTCGATGACATCATATACATTTTTAAAGATTTAATTGATTTTAAATGCACATTTTTTTTTATTAATTAATTTAATTCCTTTTTGAATTTTATTGACAATTTAGTAATTTTATTTTATTAATATATTAGAATATCAATTAAATAATTAACTTAAGGTTTATTTGCCAATATATTGTATTTTTAGGAATTAATTAATCAATCAAGTATGATGGTTAATTAGGAACTAGGATTCATGTCAGATTAGCTTGAAATTGATGAATTGGTTATTTGGTTTAGGACTTAGAATTATAAAGATTAGGATTTTTTGATATGAGACTAAGATTAGGGGTCTAGGTTTTAGGTGATCACTTTAAGGTATTTATATTTGCCCCTCTTTGAATTAATGTACGATCAACGCATTGATTCAAAGACCTATTAGCGAGAAGACTAAGAATAGTTTTATTTGAAGTGATGAAACCATTCTTTTGAAGAAGACCAACTTCGAGCTTGATTGGATGAAGATCGATAAAAAGATATAAAATAGAATGCTCAGTTTGATTTGAAGCGATGAAATTGTACATCTATTAAGAACTGTTAAACCTTTTGATTGGTTTGAACAAATAACCAATTTTATTTGAAGTGATGAAACTGATTATCATTAAGAGATTTTATTAGCAATAAAATTGACTTTATTTGAAGTGATGAAGCCAATTTTATCAATGTATCTAGTTCTAATAATGAATAGCTCATATAAGACCGATATTTTCTAGTTTTGAGTGCATTCATCATTGTATAAGACCATTGATTAGGTTGCCTTTGATTTTAAGATGATCTCAACTTGATTTGATGTGATGAAGCTGAGATGCCCCAAGTGATGAAGTTTTGATTGAGGATGTGATCACTAGAATGTTGATGTCATGATTCCATTTTAGAATTGAAATTGAAATATGAAATCATTTTAATTGTCATTTATGATGTTTCACTTTTTCAATAAACTGCAGCTGACCACTTGCACAATCAGTCTCTCTGGAATCCAAACTAATTTCTTCTAATCAATCCTCCTATCATAATTTTGGTCAAATCTAGTCAAACATGACCTCCCATCAAGTACATCTTTTGTTCTAACCGCTTGGGACCTATTTCTAATCAGATCAGCTTCTTATTGCATCATGTTATCAATCAAATTGTTTCTCAGCACTAGGGTACCTAGCCATATTTCAATTTCACTCCCGAGGGGGAAGGATCAGGACATCAACATTTCAGTGATCAAATCCTCAATCAAAACCCCATCACTTCTGGCATCTCAACTTAATCGCATTAAATCAAGTTGAGATCATCTTAAAATGAAAGGCAACCTAATCAATGGTCTTATACAATGATGAATACACTAAAAAATAGACAAGATCAGTCTTATATGAGATATTCATTATTGAAACAAGATACATTCATCAAATTGGCTTCATCGCTTCAAATCAAATTCAATTTTCTTGCTAATAAAATCTCTTAATGGTAATTAGTTTTATCACTTCAAATCAAACTAGTTATTTGTTTAAACCAATCAAAAAGGTTTAAGAGTTCTTGACAGATGTCTAGTTTCATCACTTCAAATCAAAATTAGCATTCTGTTTAATATCTTTTTATTGATCTTCTTCCATTCAAGCTTGAATTCGGTCTTCTTTAAAAGAATGGTTTCATCACCTCAAATCAAACTATTTTGGGTCTTCTCACTAACAGGTCTTTGAATCAATGCGCTAATCACACATCAGTTCAAAGAGGGGCAAATGTAATGACCTAAAAGTGGTCACCTAAACCCTGGACCCCTAATCTCAGTCTCATATAAAGAAACCCTAATCTTGATAATTCTAAGTCCTAAACCAAACATGCAATTCATCAATTTCAAGCTAATCTAACTTGAATCCCGGGTCCTAATTAATCGTCATACTTGTAATTAATTCCTAAAAATAAAATATATTGGCAAATAAACCTTAATTTAATTATTTAATTGATATTCTAATATATTAATTAAATAAAATTACTAAATTGTCAATAAAATTCAAAAAATAATTAAATTAATTAATAAAAACAAAATGTGCATTTAAAATCAATTAAATCTTTAAAAATGCATATGATGTCATCAAAAGATTTTTGAATTAAAATGTGCATTTAAAATCAATTAAATCTTTAAAAATGTATAAGATGTCATCAACTGATTTTTGAATTGAAAATAAATCTGTGTTATTCAGTTAATTTATTATTATCTTTTCTCATTTTGGAAACAAAGTTGTTAACTGAAAACTGATTTTGGAAGTTTCCAAAATGGTTGATCAGTCAGTTCAATCAACTGACTCTTTCGGCCATTCATCATCTTTACACATGGATTGTGCTTCCTCAGATCGAATCATGTCCACTCTTTGTATTTTAATCTCGATCATCGATTGGACATAGATTTTCTATAAAAGAGAGTCTCATTTCCTTCACAAAGGATCCCTATTTTTAGCTGATGTTATTATGCAGTTTTCATTTCTTAATCTTTCAAGTATTTTAGCATTTCATATCTTTTTGATTGAATAATTGTTAGTTTACTTTCAATCATGCAAACCATAATCTAGAGTACATTTCAATTTTGTGCTTTAAAAGGAATAATCACACTTCAATTTGGTGTCATAAAATTAATCTAATTAGCTTAGGATCAATCTTGCATTTTCATATCATATAGATTAATCATTTCATTTATCTATTTCAATTCCTTCGTTTAGGATATGGTGTAGTCATTGTTTCTTGCAATGACCTGAGAGCAAGATTCAAACTCCTGCCTACTAGAAGGAAATGAGCCGATGTTCGTTAGCCTAGATCATTTTAGTATTATGATTTTATCATTTTCTAATAAGCTAACCCTGTAATGGCTCATTGAAGTGTGTGTGTTTGCAGCTGTAGGAACGAAGACCCAAATTCACGCATACAGGTTGTATAGCTGAATATAATGTTGAATATATGAGACTAGTGATTCAAAATCAAGATGTGACACCTTATCTATAGCTACAACTTTATATCAATGGACTTAATGAATAAATTAAACATGATGTTTGTTTATTGGAACCTTATATAGTTTGAAAAGCTAAGCAATAGGAATTACACATTGAGAAATGAAACCTAAACACATAAAAGATTAACATAGGTCCAAACAATGGGATGAAAAGATAAAATTGTCACTAGTTCTATTAAAAAGAACGGGGCCAACTTATTTATCTCAAAACAAATAACTAATCTCTCTCCTCAACAAGATTTAGACAATAGACAAAGGTCTATGTTTTCATTGTTATAGTAAATGGTCTAGGGGCCATAAATGTGGTATTAATGAGAAGAGACTAATGATTATTTAGAATGAGGTTAAAAAAGAGGAAGAAGTATATACAGAAGAACCAAATATAGAACTAAATCATTAAAATTTAGAGGAAGAAGACAATCCTACTATCTCCTTACATGCATTAAATAGAACAAAAATACCACAAACACTTAAAATGTTTGGTTATATAAAAAAGAGAAAGGTGGCAGTATTGATTGATATAGGTAGTGAGCAATAATTTATTGATAAAATATTAACTCATAAAGTTAATTATTTTGTGTATCTAGTGTCTAACTTCCAAGTCATGATAAGTGATGGAAAAAAATCACTTGTATTTGTAACTATGATCATATTAACTTTCAATGGGAAATTACCATCTAGATTTAGATATATTTTCTATTCCAATAGGAGGAATAGATGTGGTTTTGTGAGTACAATGGCTCAAATTGTTGGGAATGATTTTCTTTAATTTTCAAGAATTATTTATGAATTTTAACTATAATTGAAAAAAATTATAAACATATAGGAGTATAATCACCAAGACAATTTATTAGCTCTCATAGGATGGAAAAATTAGTTAATAAGGGTTGTTATGATCTTGGAACAACTAAACTTTGTAGAAGCACAAGATGTGAGAAATCAACATCTAATAGAACTTGAAAAGATCATTCAAAACCACCAAAAAAAATCTCAAGAATCCAAAGATGTACCTAAATTTAGAGACATGTGTCATTAAATTTTTACCTAGATGTATTTATCCTAACATTAGACCTTATCATTATCCTTATAAAATGAAAATTGTATTAGTTAAGGAAATGTTGAATTTAGTAACTATTCATGTCCTTGGACATTAAATTTCTATATCCATGTTAAATTTCATTTACGCTTCTAGATTTTAACTATGTTTAATTTTTACATCAATGTTTCAGATCATACTCCACGATCCATCATCAATATAGTGAGCTAGATAAGAGAAAAGAAATAATAAATAATTAGAGCCAAGTTTGTCAAAAATGATAAGAATCAAAGAGGTGTTTTTTTTATAATTTCTATTGTTTTAAGTAAAATCTTAATAATTTCAAATTTATGAAGAAATCTCAAATGGTGTACAAAAATACTAGGAATTAAAATAATGAGTTAATTGTCCAACTAGTGACCTCTCATGACATATTGAACCCCCAAAAAAATTGCATAACTTGATCCAAATTTTGTTGCAATTATTTAAAGGTTTAACACAAATTAGAAGCTTGGTAGATAAAGACAAACACAAAAATCTAGAGGACTCATCATAGTTGTTAAACCATTTTATTTTATTTTCATCTATGATGATCTCTACCTTTGTACCCATGACTATCCTAAATAATCATTTTCTTTGTAGCAAGGACAATATTTATAATTTTCATTTCTTTGTAACAAGACCAACATTTTATAATTTTCATGCTTAGTACTTTTAACTGAATTCATCAACATGTTGAGAGCGGAGGAGGAGGACTAGAGTGCGGAGGGTTCCAGATTCAAAATTTGAACTTGAATTTGGGCAGGACCGATAAGGCAGGGGCTAATGTTGATCCTTCTGTTGTGGGCACGAATCTTGGAGATACTAAGGGAAATCGGGTGCAAGGTAAGGATCCCAATGCTGGTCAGGCGCCTGGGGACTAGGGGGGGGGGAATTTGTGAGTCAGTGGTTCATCAGGATGGCAACAAAAAATGTTCTTCCCTTTTTGGTGTCAAACCCACCGGTAATTCATCTTTACTGCATGTTAATAACATTTCAAACCCAGCACAAGGAAGTTTTGCCATTTCATTCCTAGACCAGATCATAGATCACAACATTGAAAGAATAAAAAACTCCCTGGTGGGAAGATTCCTAGGTGTAAGGCCAAACATTGAGGTGGTTCATGCTTTTTCCACGAGGAAATGGGTATTAAAAGGGCAAGTGGATGTAGTTTCTATGAAAAAGGGATGTTTGTCCTTTTTCTTTTCATGTGAAGAGGATCAAATAAAGATCTTATGTAATGGACCATGGATGATTGGTAAAAATACTCTGATCCTTCAAAAATGGTGTCCCAATCTTGTTTTTGAGGATCAGTCGATGGTCCAAGCTCCGGTTTGGGTTAAGCTTCCTAGACTTCCTTTGGAGTATTGGGAGGAGGATGTATTTACTGGGATAGCCAACTCCTTTGGAGAGCCGCTATCTATTGACCCAGTTAAGACATCTAGAAGAAGATTAACTTATGTGAGAGTTTTTGTAGGAGTGACGGAGGATACTGATATGACAGAAACAATTAGCATCAATTATAATATTGGATCTTGTGAGTAGAAGTTAGAATATGAATCGATTCCTTTTGCTTTCTTTCATTGTAAGAAAGCTGGTCACTGGGTGAAGAAATGCCCAAGTAAATTAGTCCAAAGGAGAATGGGGTAGACTCTTCATGGAGCTCTCATCCCAATAGTGTGGAGGGAGATATTTAGAACTCAGACACTATTGAAAATGTTAAGAAGAACATAAATACCAAGAGTGGTAATGAGGTAAGCATTGGATCTCCACAAGGGAAGGAAGGGGAGAGTGGAAATAGGTGTTTGGATAAAATACAGGGGTAAAATGAAAGCTTTCAAGAGATGATGGTGAAATATACCTTGGATGAGGATGAGAAAAACTCAAGTTTAAAGGGTAGTTATGATTTAAGCTTGGTAAAAGATGTGAGGCAATCTGTGCAGAGTCTTGTATTTGATTTGCCTCATGATTATGTGAGGGGTGCTACTGAGGGTTAGGATTCCCAAAAATGCATTGTTCTAGGACAAGGATCCTTATATTTATAACATAATTCTCCAGAAGGTGGTCATGAGTACTTTTTTTGAGATCCATACTCCGAAATGGGGAGATGTTGAAACTATTAGTCAGGATTTACAAGGGTCTTAGAGTGGACATGATGATGGAGTCTTAGCATCTGAGGATGTTAAAAAATTTAAGAATTATAAGATAAAGAATAATATTCCTATTAGAAACACAGGGAGCTCAAAAATTGGGGATGTGGGAGAAATCAAAAAGAAAGAGAGCCATGGAGGCTAATAAGAATATAGCGGATGGAAGCCAGATTATCATCCTAGAGGAAAGACCCTTTATCATCGTATGAAGATTATCTCTTGGAACATACAAGAATTAAATAATCCTCATAAAAAAGATCTTGTTAGGAATATGATTAGAGATAACAGACCTGATATGTTTTTGATCTAAGAAACTAAAATGCCTAAGGCAAAAGTTGAAAAACTTAGTTTCTTTAGAAATGGCAAAATTTGTGGGGGGGACTGTGAAGGGGCTTCAGGGGGTATTTCTACCTTATAAAACTATGATTTTATTATAGGTGATGTTATTTACTAGGGGAAAAATGTGGTATGTTTTAGATTTAGTTACATTAAGGATGGAACTTCCTAGGTTTTGACTAATATTTATGCCCCAAACACCAAATCTGGGAGAGAGTCGTATTGGATTTTTTTATCTCATCTACGAAGAAGTTTTGATTCTAAAGGTTGGATTTGTTAGAGTATCTATTTATCTTCACTTATTAATTAGATCATGTTGATTTAATTATTAAGTTTTCTATGTACTCTATTTTCACTTAAGATGTCTCTTAGGTGCATATAATTAATATTTTATATTAATTATATTGCGCAACCTAGCTTTTACCTTTTTAGGGTTTTGTTCACCTTTAAGGTTGAAATTTTGTAATTATTTTTTTCATTACCTTGGAATAGAATTCGATCTCACTCCACTAAGATTTTCCAAGTCTTTGCTTCTGTCTCTCTAGTTTCCTTTCAGCAACAGGTTATTTGCATGCAGGTGTTCTTGGCGATATGTGAAGTTGGATTTCTCAACTTCTACATGGTATCAGAGCTTCCTTGCTGTTGCCTGGTCTGAGGGTTATTTGAAGCCATGATTCACAGCCGAAAGCCATAGCTTCTCTGGGTCTTTTCCTTCATTTTGGAGGAGGCGCTATTTTTTGGAGCACTTTGAGCCAAAAAAGACTCTACCATTGCGCTCAGAAGGCTTGGGAGAGTCAAAAATCATATAAAGTTCACTGGTTTTGGTCACAGTGACCCCAGAGAAATTTTTTCTCCCTCCTAGGCCATACAGCACGAAAATAGAGACAAAAAAACAAATAAAAAATAAAAAAATTAATTTTTTAAGGGTTTTTTAAACCCTGCGTAGAGTAGCTAGAGCGCAACCGGAGCGTGCCACCCCTGCGCGGCCCGCGCCTGACCCCAACCGACGCACCACCCACCGGCGCTGCCGCCTGGGAACCACCCAGGAGCCGCTCAGCCTCCACCTCCGCCGGCGGCCCACCACCAGCATAGTCAGTGGTGATGTCACTACTGACGTCACCCTGCTGGATTTTTTTTTCCGGCCAATTTCAAAAATTTCCGGCAGCTTTTCCACTTTTTTCGATGACGGAAAATTTTTCTGGCAAGATGGGCATACGGTGGGCAGACGACCATCAATTTTTTTCCCACTGTCTGTGATGGTCATTTGACTATCAAATTTTTACCTGTGATTGGTTTTTTCCAGTGAGCTTATTTTTAGAGGAACAGTTGGTTTTTTGGCCGTAACTTGTGCATACGGTGTCCATTTTTAGAAAAAAAAATATCATCAGAAAGGTGTTTCTGAGCCAGATGCAATGGTTCTAGTCTTTCTTTCTAATTCGGCCATTTGATCTCTCATTTTTGGTGTTGAAGTAGAGGCTTCCATTTCCTCTATCTCTACATCTAGCGTCCAAGTTTTCTTCTTATTTTTTATGCTTTCAGTAATTGTTTCTTTACTGTACGGGGGATAGAATTATACATTGTGGGGGGGTACTTTTTCTTTCTATCTTTTAAATTTAGAAATGACCCTTCTACTTTTGTCTTCTTCTTCTCTCAATGTTGGACCCCTCTGTGGCCCGGCTGACGCCATACAATTATCACACCTGGAAAGAACACATGACCAAGCTACTCATGTCACGTAGCTTATGGTCATGTCTAGATGAAAACCAACCTGTCCTACAGCATCCTTTTGAGGTTCTTCAGCACAAGTACAAAATGGATGAAGCCATGGGCTTGATTACACTAAACATCTCTGACAGTCTCCTTTTTCACTTGGATGGTTTGACAACTCCTAGGGCCATTTGGAGAAAGTTTTCAGATTTTTTTGGCACAATGAATGAGTTTTGGGCACTACATCTTGACACAGAGTTGACCACTTTGACTCCTACCAACTTTCCCACTATAGAGGACTTCTTGATGAAGTTCAAATCTCTAAACTCAATTTTGCAGGGATGTGGGAGAAACAAGATAGATGATTAGTGTATCTTCCTAATACTCTCAAAGTTGAGAGGATAGTATCAGATCTTTTCTTCTACTTTCTAATCCACCATGGATGCTTTGTGTACTAGACACACCATGCCTTCATTTGAGACATTTTGTGATCGGTTGACATGGGAACAGGAAAAGATCCAATAGATGGATGCTTCTGGCTTTTCTAGCCAAGCATTGGTTGCTTAGTCTTCACAGGGGAAACCAAAACAGAAAGCCAAACTGAAGAAAGATTTTGCAGGCAATGAGTATTCCTCCAAACCTGCACAGAAAACTGATTCCAAACCTCCAGCTAAACCTTCCAAGGGTAAATATTCTTCAAAGTCTACTGAGTCTACCTCCAAGACTAAGAAGAAATCAGTTAAGACCTACAACTTTTGTGGAAAGGATGGACATCCTATTTCTAGGTGCTGGAAATGTTTGGAGGCTTTAGAGGAATCCATGCAGGAGCATCACATTTCAGCTCCTCAGTCCACATCCTCCCCTGCAGGGAAAGGTCATGCTCTTACTACATGAGAAATGACTTCTGGGCCCACCTGGATTCTTGATTCCAGTGCCTCTCACCACATGACTCACACTCAAAAGTTGGTCACCTCACTTGCTCCCTGTGCTACTTCACAGATTGCTATTGGGAACTCATCTCATCTTTCAGTTTTGGGTTCTGGTTCTGTTGCATTAGCTGGGAGCTCTCTTCAAGATGTTCTTTTTGTCCCTGACATTTTGACGAATGTATTGTCTATCTATCAGATTTTCCACTCTGGCTCTAGTAAGATAGTTGAGTTCTCACCACATGATGTGGTTATTCGGGACTTATATGATTTTGATATGATTGTGGCTATTGGGAGTGTTGACACTGCATCCTGCCTATACAGATTTGATGGATTTGAGTCTTCTGCTGGCACAGGTTCCTGTCTTATAGCACATGTAGATTCAGCAAGTAGACTTTGGCATGAGCATTTGGGCCATGTCATTTATAGATATCTTCAATAGATGAGCACACAGGGACTTGTTCTTAAGCTTACACAGATTACTTGCACTGATGGGGTTTGTCAGGGTTGTGTTCTTAGAAAACAACATAGGGATCCTTTTCCTCATGGACGAGCTACTCGTGCTTTGGCACCACTGGAGTTGATTCATAGTGACCTCATGTCATTTCCTACTCCTTCCTTTTTTGGTGCGCGATATGTTCTTACTTTCATTGATGACTTCTCCAGGCGCACATGGGTGTACTTTTTAAAGTACAAGTCTAATGTCTTTGATTCATTTCAAGTCTTTAAGACATTTGTGGAGAAGCAATCTGGTCTTTCTATTCACTAGATATGCACAGATAATGGGGGGAGTATGTGAACCAAGCTTTCAGGGTTTTTTTCTCTAAACATGGTCTTCAGCATAAGTTTTTATTTCCCTACACACCTCAGTAGAATGGTGTGGTAGAGAGAAAGAACTGAATACTTTGGGAGATGGCTAATTGTATGATACAGTCTAGGTCCATGGATTCATCTTTTTGGGCAGAGGCAGTCAGTTGTGTCAACTATATTTAGAATTAGATGCCTCACAAGGCAGTTCAACATATGAATCCTAAGGAGGCTTGGTCTCATGTCAAGCCTAATGTATCTTCATTCCATGTTTTTGGTAGTGAAGCATGGGCATTTATGCCTAACGCTCAAAGGAGAGAAATGAAGTGGAAGAGCCAAAACCTCATTTTTGTTGGCTATTGCGAGGATGTTAAGGCATACATGTTGTTTGAACCTGATTCCAGAGAGGTCCTATTTTGATAGGATGTCTAGTTGGATAAGCGCCTTCTTGCAGTAGATACCCTACTTCCAGAGTCTACTTCACTTACCACTACTCCCTCATCTCTTCCAGTTTCTTTTCAGGATGATGAGGATGATGATCTTGGTGATCCCCATTTACCTCCACCATAGGATCCTACACCAATGCCTTGATGGGCTCATGTTACAGTTGATGCTACAGGATCTCTGGCTGGTGACCATTCCACTTCCCATCACACCCAGTCTCATATTGTGGGTTCTAGTCTTCTGAGTCATGCTATTTCTGGTGATCCTCAGACATTTGCGGCAGCGACATGACATACTAAGTGGGATAGTGCTATGGAGGAGGAGTATTCTTCTTTGATGAAGAATCACACTTGGGATATTTGTTCTCTTCCTAAGGGAATAAAGTTAGTATGATGCAAGTGGTTGTATCGTACTAAGTTTTCTACTGATGGTTCTATTGATAAGTACAAGGCACATCTTATTGTGAAGGGTTTTTCATAGGTTGAGGGTATTGATTACAATGAGACATTTTCCCCTGTCACCAAGATGAACTCTATTCACCTTGTCTTATCCCTCACAACTTCTCAGGGATGGCCCATTTTTTAGATGGATGTGAAGAGTGCATTCTTGCATGGTGATTTTACTGAGGAGATTTACATGTAGCAACCTCAGGGATTTGTACAGGATTCCTCCTTGGTTTGCAGACTTTGGCATTCTTTGTATGGTCTCAAATAGGCCCCTCAAGCTTGGTATGAGAAGATGGACTCCTTTCTGCTTTCTACCAGATTCACACACTATCATTCTGATCCTACAGTCTACATTCAACATCTTGAGGATGAGGTTTTGATCCTTGTGCTATATGTTGATGATCTTCTCATCAAAGGTAGCTCATCTTCTATGATTTAGGATGTTCAGCGCACATTGATGGAGTAGTTTGAGATGACTAACCTTGGTCTATTACACTTCTTTCTGGGTCTACAGATTATTCAGTCCCCTACTGGGATATTTGTTTACTAGTAGAAGTATGCTCTTGCCATGCTTTGGCGCTTTGATATGCTTGATTGCAAGCTTGCTCCCACACCTTTTCAGTTGGGTGTTACTTTGTCTACCTCTTGCACTTCATCTTTAGTGGATCCTACATTATATCAGTAGTTGGTTGGTACTTTTTTATACCTGACACACACTCGTCCTGATCTCTCCTTTGCAGTTGGTCTAGTCTCTCGGTTCTCACATGAGCCTCATGAGAGTCATTGGCAAGCTGCCAAGCATATTTTGAGATACATTCAGGGCACACTTATGTATGGCATTCATTACACATTAGGGGCTCCTCACATTGTTGGCTTCACTAACTCAGATTGGGCTGGTGATGTTGATGATCATAAGTCTACTTCTGGCTTTGTCTTTTGTCTTGGCTCTGGTCCTATCACATGGTCGTGCAAGAAGCAGAATGCTCATTCACTTTCATCTACAGAGGCTGAGTACAAAGTGGTAGTGCATGCTAGTTAGGAGATTCTATGGCTTTGATAGTTGATAACTGAGTTTGGATTTCCTCCTGATCATCCCACTATTCTGTGGTGCGATAATCAGAGTGCTATTCACATTTCCCGCAACCCAGTGGAGCATCAGTGCACTAAACACATTGAGCTTCATATGCATTTCATCTATCAGTAGATTTAGGATGGTGTTCTCACTTTGGAGTATATTCCCACTGACACCCAGGTTGCTGACATCTTCACCAAACTTTTTGCATCTCCACGCTATCTTCAGTTGTGTTCTATTCTTGGGGTGACGAAAGTTGTGCTTGAAGGGTCTTGTTGAGGCCTTCCTTCCTTCATATTTTTTTTAGCATGTTCATTTTATCTCTTTTTGGAGAGGGGTTTTTCCCATTGGGTTTTCTCCTTTATCTCTGGTTCATAGAGATTTCCTTGTATTGTGTACCTGCTCAGGCCTTGTTTCCAGGACCCTCTTTTCCTGCTTTCATAGCTATGCTAGGTTGGCTTACCTCTTGAGCTTCGCTTAAGGGGGGTGTTAGAGTATCTATTTATCTTCACTTATTAATTAGATCATGTTGATTTAATTATTAAGTTGTCTATGTACTCTATTTTGACTTAAGTTGTCTCTTAGGTGCATATAATTAATATTTTATATTAATTATATTGCACAACCTAGATTTTACCTTTTTAGGGTTTCGTTCACCTTTAAGGTTGAGATTTTGTAATTATTTTTTCATTACCTTGGAATAGAATTTTCTCTCACTCCGCTGAGATTCTCCAAGTCTTTACTTCTGTCTCTCTAGTTTCCTTTCAGCAACAGGTTATTTGCATGGAGGTGTTCTTGGCGATCTGTGAAGTTGGATTTCTCAACTTCTATAGGATTATTATGGGAGATTTTAATACACCCCTAAAAGAGGATGAAAAAGTGGGGGGAGTCAATCCAATATAGAGAGTAGTTCATGAATTTGATGAACTTCATTGATGAGAAAGCCCTCCATGATGTTGAGATGCAGGGAATTAACTACACATAGACTAATAGAAGGAATTGAAAGGATCTCATTCAGGTTAGACTTGATAGAGCATTGATGAGTAATGATTGGTTTCTGCATTACTTTTGTACTTTGTCTTCTCATGTGAGGGAAGTGTTAGTAATAACTGAGAGTGGGGTGAATCAGTGACCTCAAAAATATTCCAATAATCAACCCAAAAACTTAGTACCACAATATTAATCCTTTATTTATCTTCAGTCCTATAAGATGAATGCCTTTAAATACTATTATAAAAATACTACTGCTCGGAATGCTTTGTTAAACCTTCTACTATATGTTTACCGAATAACAGTCTGTTAATTTACTGAAAGATAGTAAATTGTCTATAGTATAGCAATCAATCCAGTTAAGTTATGTGTAATACAAAACACTAAAGTAATGACTCATAAACACATTGACACATGGATTTTTAACATCAAAACCCTATTAAGGGAAAACCACTTGGGACCGATAACCCAAAATTTTCACTCTTTTGAAGTGAGCTCGGTGAAGAGCCAACCCTATTAAAGGTTACAAACACACTGTTAGGTGTGAACTTGTTAGAGAATTTAAAAGTTTAGTCTATTGCTTGATATCGGCCATCTATATGCTACCTTCCTTGATCCAAAAATCACTTGTCCTATCAATAGGTATTTGGCATCTCATGCTATCTTCATGATCAAACTTATTGATACTCCTTAGGATGTATCTCAATATAGAAAGGATAATTAAATCCCGCTCGGTTAAGAGACTTTCTAAATTAATGGTTAGAATGAAACAATATGATTTGTTCACATATACAACTTATACTTTCAAATTTTTAGATCTATTGTAATCTCATAAACTAATCTGATCAATATATCCCATTTTATACCTTTGCTCCACTTTGATTCTTCTCGGTGATGCTGTGCTATGTTGCTCAGTGTTCGCAAAAAACTTTAGCTCTTTCCTCAACTTGATTGATTAGGACTATATGAAGTTTCTCTTCATCTATTTTTCTTTAGCATCCTCTTTTCATTCATTGACCCACTCAATTGGTAATGAATTAAGTTTTCTCTTTTATGGAAATGATATCACCATTGTTAGGTTCTTAATTTTCTTGATCTTGACATGATCCATAATTCTCACCAATTATATTTAAAGCAAAACTCCTGTTTTATCTCACAGAGATCTTCTTGCCAACTGGACAAAATAGCTTAAATCCTTTATTTGTCTCTGGCTTTATCTTGTCTATGAAAACAAAGATAACTACCAGTTAAGTTCATATTTAGCTCTGCCAGCTAGATAGTTTGTCATTTTTGAACTCAAATTAATTTAAGTGTTTAACTCTTTGATAGCTTCTGTCAACACTCCATTTCTCCTCAGGCTTCTCCGTCAGTTTACACTATGTTTTTGGCTGTCGATTATGCTTGTGATTCTTCTCGTTGGTGTTCTTGCTTGGGAATCATTGTGACTTGACTTTCGGTGATCTATGTCCGTCAGTTTCCACTAACCGTTGGTGTTTGAAGTCTCATTGTGAATTCTTGTCTTTTATGCATTACTGAAAGCATAATCTTTATCTCTCTGATTGTCTGAAGTCTTTGATACTTTGATTATAACTAATTAGATTATATCAAGTTGACATCAATGACAATAAAATCCATTAACTAATTTAATGTCTTGCATTATGTTATGCCCTACATCCCTGTCTCTACATTTTGTGTGCAAAATGTTGGGTCCCCCTTTTTGTTTCCTGTTTTGGCTCTTGCCTTGTCTTTCCTTTGTTTCTTTGTTTTGCTTCCCTAGGTTTTCTTTCCCACAGTGTTGGTTTTTATTTTTGTCCCTTGTGTCTCCGGGACCCAATCCTAGAGTTGGTCATTCTTTGTCTAGGAGTCAGATTCTGGACTCCAGGATTCTTTGCCACGATGTCTTCTTTCCGTAAGAAGATATGGTCGCACGGGATCCCCGGGCCTAGAGTCTGAAGGTTGGCTTGTTCTAGAGTTTGCGGAAGAAAAGGTAACTTTCTTTTACCTAGCTATAAATACAAATCACCTATTATTTTCACAATTACCATGATTAAAAAACTTAAGCAATCACAACAATTTCAGAGCGATATTACAGCGATTTGAGAAGAGTCTAGTGCGAGCTATTCTAAAATGTTTTGAGCAATTGCAGGTGGTTTTTGGTGTGAAGTGGTGATCCTTTGAACGTAAAAGTTGTTGTAGAGCGTTCGCGGGCACCTTACCTTCCTGCCTTTCTCTGGTTTTCAGGTTGGTGTCTGGTTTCCCTCCGTCTTCTTGCTTTTTCATTGTGTTCTGTTGGCTTTTATTTGTGTTTCTTTCCATCTTGTGTTTTTGTTCTGTTTCTGCATTTGGTTCACTGCCCGTTGGTGGGTCGGCTCTGCCAGAGGGTTTTTCGCCCTCTATGCAGGTGTAGTATATTCTATAGATAGTGTAAATCATGTATATGCTTGTACTTTTTTATGCATTGTGGTTTAGGGTGGTCATTTCATTTCGGCCCTGTTGTGTATTTAGTGTATTTTAATGTATATCCTTCTATTCTGCATGTATATACCTTTCAGTCATAATGCATATATGTTATATATGATGTATATTTCATGTATATCCACCCAATTTTGTAACAAGTTTTTCGTGCTTCCTCTATTCTCATTCACAAAATTTGCGAGCTCATTCCATGCAGGATACCACCTGGTTGAAACTCGGCTCTCATCTCATTTCAACAAGGCAATTTTCTCTCTCCTCATAAACCAGCCTTAATGACTATCTGATTTACATCCTATGTATGCATTCAAAATGGTCCAAGTGGCCTTCGCTTTTCACGTGTTCAGACAGTTGGCTCCGCCGCCATCGCCATAACTTCTATTTATTGCATAGCCACGTGACGCCCATGTGGGCCTGATAGTTCACTTTTTGCACACCTTCCAACGATTAGTTTTTCAGACCCTAGGTCTCTTACCCTCACCCAACCCACATTTTTCTTTTGTTAAGTATAGTTAGACCCCCAAGCCCAGATATTGGTTAAATTTCAAGTTTGTAAAATATATATATACTTTCCAAGATTTTTGAATTAAACTAACTTCTCAGGGGAAACAAGCGCCATGGTGGTAAGATCTCTGGATCCTGGAGTATTATTTATCTATACATTCTAATGGTCACCCTGCCTTGTAGGTTTTCAGAATAATATACTTCCATCATGTCTGAGGCTTCCACATCTTCACCACCCGGGAGTTTGGAACTTCCTTTCGCGGCGGTCACCAGGGCAGCCGTAAAATCTAAAATGGAGAGGGCCTTGGAAAAATTGCCCCTTAGTATGAAATATGTGAAGGACAATGCCATCATGGGATCAAGGATTTATTCCAAAGTTCAATTAATTACTGACACCAGCGTCAGGATGTGGGCCGAGATGCAAGCCTTGGTGAAAATAATATACATTCAGCGGCAGTCAGAGGATCCACTGGAGATCAACATCGGGGATTCTGGGATCCTTAAGGCCGCCTATTTTCCATGCTCAGTGCAGTATCCAGAGTTAATCCTCACACTTGCAGCACATTACAACTCTTTTGTTGAGGCTGTCATGCTCACAACCCTGAAACCCACCGGGTATCCTACCCCTATGGTGTCTCTCGATGCCACTACCTTCTAAATGGGCTTGGGGATCCCTCAATTTGACAAACCAACTGTGGTTACCAGAGAAGATGCCTTAGCGCAGTTCAAACCATTGGAGGAAGCAGCCTGAATATACATAAATAACAACTGGCTTAAGACCCCAAAGAGGGATCTAAAGAGAATGAAGCTAGAACTCCCCCAGTCTAAATTTAAGGAAAGTATCTAGATGGAGATAATAGCACTATCCTAGGTCTTTGGGCAACCTCATGCCTGAGAATTTTCAGCATGGATGTACTATTTTATGCTTGGCATCTCCACCAAGGGAGAATATTTTGATTGGGCCACCATCATCTCCAACCATGTAGATTCTCAGTTTCTACAGGTGGTTCAAAAGAAAAAGTTCTATATGAATTTTTATGTTCTTTACGCCCTGGCGCAACAATGGCCTACCATGAATGGATTACTTACATTGGGCGTACTCATGATTGGCCTAGGTTAGAAGGCTCCCTGGAAATTTTTCCCACAAATCCAATGGGAGGCTAGTTTCTCTAGTTTCTACCATGTGAATGATGCCTTTATCTATTACTGTGTGTGTGTAAATGGGTACCTGTCAGAATAGACACAAACACTCAATAAGTCATTATATTAGCATCAAAGGGGTTAGTGAAAACATGAAAAGCATAGAGAACCCACTAAAATCGACTTATTGCCTG
>MU225789.1:5438266-5454436 GCA_018584345.1 Thuja plicata
TAAAAATCACCTAGGACATTAAATTGATTAAAAGAATTATGCCAAGCAGTAACAGGGTCGTTTGGACATAAATTGAGGGTATGATCATACTTAGGGCAAATAGGGTCCATAGTTGCGACAGACCAAATTCAGGTGGTTACAATTACAACCTACTCATACCTACCCGGGATGCAGGATACCGCCTCTCCATAGAGGTGATGAATCTAGTCAGAAGCTACGATCATTATTATATATAGTTCTAGCAACATACATACATAAGAGTAACTGACTTCTCCTGGAAACCTTACTTGTTACCCAAACATTATGGGAACAAGATAATTATTTTAGAATATTGCAGACAAATGATGGAGCTACATGCCTTCTACACCTTGAATAAGGTGACAAACACCCCATTTCCAATTACTTGTGGGAATAACTCATGTAGTCTAGCCGTGGCCAAGGAAGTAGACAACGAGCTCAAAAGCTACAACTTAGCAGAATTCTACTTGGCGCAGAAGAATTTTGATCCACATGAAAAAATTTTGTCGGCACTTCCCCGGGCATTAGAGCCCCACCAATACCATATGGAAGACTTCTGGGAAGATTTCTAGGATGACATGGAAGTCCAGAGCCAGAATTACATCCAGATGACCATGGGAATGATGGAAAGGTTAAAGCTCCAAAAATTTCCAGATGACTTCTCAGACTCTGGATCCACGATAGATCC
Organism: Thuja plicata; assembly: GCA_018584345.1. Lineage (NCBI taxonomy): Eukaryota > Viridiplantae > Streptophyta > Pinopsida > Cupressales > Cupressaceae > Thuja > Thuja plicata. The sequence goes on from MU225789.1 coordinate 5,438,973, forward strand.
CCAGTACAAAGTAAAGGGGATTGATAAGTTGGCCCTCCCACCAGTGGACTAGATTGCCTAGGAGGGGCCCACCATTGAAGAGTTCACCCACAACGTGGTCGAACGTAGCCATGCCTACTTTAAGAAGGTGTGCCCCGGGAGTGTCCGCAGGGCTGCCCAGCCGATGCCAAAGTTAACCCCGGGGGCCGGAACTTCTTCATAGAGAGAAGATAGGGGAAAAGGAATAATGAAGACCCCAACTATGCAGGAGACCCCAATAAAAGAATAGCTGAAGCAATCAATAGCGGCCTCCCAGAAGATTAGGGAGAATTTAATCACACGGCTGGCTACTCCGGTACTCATGACCAGACCAGTTCATCCTCCCTCCTCCCTTTCACTAGTAGCCCTAATGGTTAGGGACACAGGGGTAGATCTAGAAGAACAATTAGTACTAAGGGATGCGGGGCCACCCTTAGTCACTAGGAGAAAGAAAAGGCTTAACCCAAAGCCCAAGGCAGAGCCAGAGCTGGGGATGCCTAAAATCCCACAAGTTGAAATTTTTTCTTCCTACTCCCTAGAGCCAGAGAGGGAACTAGAGCCTGCTCATGTCTCGGCCAATCCTCCCCTGCAGGATGAATTTGATGATGTTTTTACAATTGACAAGTTCAGGAATTTACAGGGGGACATTGAGCAGCCGGAGGCTGAAACCTGAGAGCAAGAAGAAGCTCTAGAATAGGAACCTGCACAAGAGCAGGAGGAGCAGGTAGAAGAAGAGAAAGAGATAGAAAAAGAGATTGCCTCTGAAGTCTCTAAGATACAGGATATGAGAGTGGACCAAAAAGAAAAAAGTGAGCAAATGGCATCGGCTGGGGAAACTAGACATTCAGGAACAACCATGATCCCAACTATCGTGATCCAAATGCCACTCCCAAAGGTAACCTTTGGGGAGGTAATCACTGTGGCCCAAATGTTAAACCTTGTCCCATTGCCTCCCCCACTATTGAAGGATGTACCAATAGAAAAGGACACCCCAGCAACAGAGGCTGAGGAAGAATAGTAGCAAGAAGAAGAAGAAACCCCTAGGGTGACCGATAAAGACCCAAATATGGCCAAAGATATAGATGGTGGATCAGAAGAAGTAGATGTCACTGGGGGAAACATTTCCAATGAATCGGAGGATACAAGAAAAGAGATGGGAAAGACCCACACTACTGAGGAGGTGCAGCAGGATATCAGGGAGAGGCCACAACAACAAGCTTTGACTAATAAGCCACCCCTATCGCCACAATGGCTAATAGAAACCAAAAAAAGGAAGGCTCCACCAATGCTTAGAGCCCATCTTTCTCTAGCTGAGATGATGTCTTAGGACTAGAACCTGCCAAAGGCTAAAAAATCTCAGACAATTTACACTCTTCGAACCAGGCCAGGTGGAGAAACAGTTGTAGTGATAGCAACACCTCCCCCAGACACAGATGAAGAAATGGCTGAAGCCAGAGATTATAATATCATAGAGGTGTCACTGGGGAAGAGGGGAAAATAGGGTGAGGTAGACCTATTAAAAGAAGCAGCCAAGGCTGTAGAGGCTCGCTATGAAAAGGAGGCTCAAAAGCTCAAGGCAGAAAAAGAGAAAAATGCAAGCCTTATGGGGTTGCTAACTAAGCTGGCCCAGCCTATCAATGTTATACCTCTGGAGGCCTCTACATCTGACACACCACTACCATAGAGCGACATAGACTCACTATGGGCGATGAAAAAGAAGGCCTAGGCAGTCGATGAGTGGGTCACCCTACAAATGGGAAACATCTGACATTTCCTAGTGTCCACTCTCCCATATTTATATGCGGCTCACCATGTTTTTAATCAGGCTGAAACTATTATCAACATATGGGAGGGTGACATAAAAAATTATGAGGCATGAAAAGTTGAATTAGAAGAGCTCCTTGGCCTCGGAGAAGAGATTGTTTCCGAGTCCAAAATTTTGGGGGAAGAGTCCTTTGATTTTGTGAGAACCCAACACTCCAGACTTGACCTCACATTGGGGGTAATCAAGCAACTGGTGGGGACTCTATGGGATAAAGTTAATGTAGTACAATATTCTTTCAACTTATACAAGTCTTTTTTTATGAAGGTCTCCGGAGCTGATACATTTAGCAATGACAAATGCATGCCAAAAGAGTATGTTTTGGGGAAGTTTGATGAGCTAATGGAGTCAAGGTATCAATCCCTGGAGGGAATAGATGGAGCCCAAATGATTAGAATAACTTGCATGGTACTTAGTGGCCATGATGTGGCAAAGATGGCTGATGAATTTAAGGGGAATATTCCAGACCTGGGGGAATAGATTGAGGTGGCTAAGTACCGATGGGATGGCCTTAAAGAAGTTGATGAAGATGGAATCTCCCATCTCCTCCAGATCTTCAATGATAATAAGCAACAATAAAGATTCTTCAGGGGCCAGAGAAAACCTAAGTATTGTTGTATTCATTATTCTTTTGGAATGTAAGTTCCTGGATTCCAGAGTCCCGGATCCTACATTTTTGTATTCTTTCGGTGATCTGCATCCCAGACCCCAAGGCTGACCGGTCACTTTCAAAGCAGTTAATAAAGGTTGTCAAAGGGTAGTTAGCTACATCAAGGCATGTCAGATCAGCGAGAATGTTTTTGATAGTTGGTCTCCCTGAGGTGCCATTTCAAAAGTACACCTACCACATTGGACACAAGGCACCACTTTTCTCATTTATGAGGCATGTAGCCTCGATACCCAGGGGATTAAATTTCTTCCTTCTCCTTCTAGGCTCTCTTCTCAAGGCCAATTCTTCCACTCCATATTCTTGTCTTATTCTTCTGACATGTCAGACCTTCTCCATCTCCAGGTCTTTTGTAAAGTGGTGCAGGTAGTACCGGCCACCGGATAATATATTTTATGGCAAGATGTAAAATAGGGTTAGGGTTAGGGTTAGAAGGAAAATATGTATAAATAATAAGTTCAGCCATATTCCAAGGGTCAGCAAAATTGATGATTTTTCAATAATAGAAAAGTAGTATTTTCATTTCAGTTGCAGAGCTCAATGCTCCTTGGTCTTTAAGCTTTCAGTAGTTAGATGCTCCCTGGGAGCCACCATTGTACCATGCACTAGTGATTACTAGAAGGAATGTTAATGAAGAAGAGGGAGTTCTTGCAATGACATTGTTGCCACTTTGTCTTCTGAATTAATGGTATTTTATGTTTAATGTTCTTCATGTCTTCTACTCTAATAGTTTAAGTAGATTAACGACCTCCTTTCCCTTGCTACTGATGAAATATGAATTAATGGTTGTGTATTTTTTCGGTATTTAGTGTAGTATATTAGAGCATTATTGATGTATTGAATGTTTAGCATAACTATAGGTAGATCAAATATTTCTAACTCTACAGGATCTTTTTTAGTTTATTTGCTAAGTGTAAGCATGCTTGGAGAAACCTCACCTATTTGAATCTCCAGAGAGAATGAGTTGAAGAAACATGCTATCCCCCTCAAAAATAGTCACATCTCCCAACTGAGCCCCGCACCATTGAGACCCGACCCTCAGGTACTTGGGCGCCTGAGGAATCTCATTTCCCTGGATAACCTTTGTAGGCAAAGTTGGCCGGTACCCTGGTACCCAGTGACAACTTACAACTACTGGCGGACCCGGTAACCAAAGTCCCATCAATAGAAACTAGAGCTAGAAGGAGGGCATGAACTTGTCCCCCTCTTGAGATTCTGATTTTACACCTCCCAAGGGTTCCCCAAGCCATATTTTTAGGAGTCAAGCCTTTAGTGGGATTGGGTCTTTCTCCCTAGAAAAATTTGAGAGGATCCTTAGATCAGCCCCTAACCCTGGAAGGTTTTTCGAACTCGAGCCTCCTGCTCAAAAGAAACAGACCCTAAAGACTGCACTAGCCACTATTGTCTGGGGGTTTAGCACATGTTAGAATATCCAAACTTCTCAGATAATCTCAGGAACTAGCACTCAAATTACTCAAAATCTAGTTCCCCAAATGGTTGCATACTTTGGTAAAACTAGGTCCCCTATGGGAACTTTTTCGGGCGCATCCAATGACTTACCCTCGCACCCAGAGAAGATTTGCTTTCTATATGAGCACTTAGGCTCACAAACTGCAGAAGAACACTTACAGGCATACAAAGATGCCATGAACTGACACCATATCCAACATGAAGATCTTGTGACCCAGATGTTTCCCCTGTCCCTGGGATAGGGTGAGATGAACTGGTACCTAAACATTCCTGCCAACTCCATCAATACTTGGTAGGACATGGAGGATGCCTTCTTGGCTACCTTTCACATACATGTGGACCCAGCTTGGTCCCATAGCCAGTTCATCTCCATCAGAAAGGAACCTAATGAACCCCTTGCAGCATTCAATCATCAGTTCCAATGTACCTTGAAGCAGTGCACAAGCTCTTTTATTCCATCCCTAGAAGTAACCATACATGCCTATCTCAACGTGATGGACTCCTTCGTTTCCACTCTCCTCTAGAGAATAACTATCGTGGGAAACTGGGATACTTTGACAAAAGTTTACAACCTAGCCTTAGAACTATCTCATGGACTCAACAAGTCCCCGGGTGGGATTGGGCAAAGCACACCTTTTAACATGATCCCCGATGGAATAGCGTACGCCAAGGGATATAACCCCAATTTGGAAATGGGTGCCCCCATGATGGCAATGAATTCACCACCACCACCAATATACTAGCAGGCATGGTACGTTTATCGATCACAGACTCAAGAAATACTGGGTCTGGAAGTATTCCCTTGGAATCAGCTGTAGCAGGCACAACAACCTTAGACATAACCACCTAGAGTGCCCTTCTTTTAGTCATCCACGGCTGGAGGATTTCTGCCCTCGACTCTGGCAAATATTGTTGCCTTCCTACGGAACCAACAACAACAACCATCACACTGTGATGCAAACACTCAGTTGACCACTGAGGTTGAATCCCTCTGGTGAATGTTGTCCACCCTAACTATGGACATGGGTCAGCTGAAGGCGGGGTCTTACGTAGCCCAGAATTCTAATTCCCAAAGAGGGAATATTTTCTCCGACCAACGAAATAATAATGCCGGGGGTAGAAACTTTAACAATGGGCCTCGGCCCAACTAACAAAAATGGAACAATAACGCAAACACCAAAGGCCTACCTTCGAACCAAAATGCCAATCAAAGTGGTGTTGGACCATCACATTTCACACCAGTCGCAGACTTCCAGCCCATGACCAATTGGTGTAGATTGCACGACACAGGCTTCCATAATGAGGTAAACTATGCCAGGCTAGAGAAAGTCATCATGATTTCCCAGCTGGATAGGCAACAATCGCATGATGCTACTCCCCTAGAACCTTTGGTGCAAGAGCCAACTCATGGTGCATTCACCTATGAGACCATCTTTTTTGGATCATCTGGAGAAGATGAAGAAGAATCTAAATTGTGTTAGAGTAGTCTTAGTATAGCTAATAATTAAATCATTTAATTATTAGTCTATTATGCTCTATGCTTAAGTTATACTTAGGCAACTTTCTAATTCTTTAGGGTTTTCCCCTTTAGGGTTTTGGTATCCTTTTATAAGGACTCACCGCTTTACTTTTCATTAAGATTAAGGAGATTGTATTTTGTAATTCAGTTGTTGATAATAGAAGCTTTTTTTCTTTCAACATGGATTTCATGTCTCTAGCTTTTTGGCTGCCATAGCTCTCTATTCTTTTGTCTTCTCTTCTGTCTTTGCTTCTAGTTTGTGACAGTCTTGCATGCAAGTGTTCTTGGGTAGATTTGTTTTTCTCAAATCTAACATGGTATCAGAACCATCCTGCAGCTAACTATTCATTCTTTGTTGAAGCAAATGAGGGTTTGAAGTTTGCCAGTCTTTTTCAGCATTTTTCTTTGGTTCTGGGGGGTCTTTGTTTTTTGAGGCACTTTGGACCAAAACCGACCTCACGGTTCCCTCTAAAAGACCCAAAAACCATAGAATCCATATAAGGCACATCCATTTTGGACACCAGAGCCTCAGGGAGAAATTTCTTGGCCTTCTAGGGCCGTACAAGCATGGTTTTCGAGAAAAAAATAAAAAAAATCATTTTTTAAATGATTTTAATGCATTTTAAAATGCAGTCTTTGCAATTTTTTTAGGCCACTACCACGCCACTGCCGGGCCACCAGTGCTCCACCGCCGCCGGTCGGTGACCGGCCCGCAACCCTTCACTCTGCATGGCCCGACCTCTACCACCCTTCGTGGCCCCTGCTGCTCAGCTCCGCCACCCCAGCGGCCCACTCAGCCCCACCACCCATGCCGTCCGCTCCGCCGCCCGCTCGGCTCCACCACCCCTGCGGCCCGCTCCGCCGCCCTCTCAGCCCCGACGCCCACGACTGCCGCCGCCGCCCGGTGGGTGTTTTAAGCCCCCGCGGTTATTTTGTTTAGGTGCCCAGTCATATGCTGGACCAGGGGCTTTGGCCCAGCCCCCGACGCATGCCATGCACCCAGGGGCCCATTTTTTTTGAGCCCCTAGGCTTAAAACCAAGCCTTTAGGGCATTTTTGAGCCTTTATCACCTTTTTGGCTCTATCTGGAGCATACGGAGGCCTTTTTTAGACTTCGTTATATCGTCGGAAAGCTCTTTCTGAGCTCTTTCCAACTATGATGATTAGGAATTTTGAGTCTAGTATTTTGATAGAGTTTTTTTCTGTTGAAGTCTGATGTTTGTTTTGCCTTCTGGTAGTCATATCTGGCTCATCCGGACTCCATTTTTGGTAAACCAGATATCGTCAAAAAGCTGGTTCAGTGAACTATTCAGTTGCAGGGGTATTTTTTTCAGATTTTTCTCTGAGTTTTCTCTCCTCTGAGTTTGGCAATATTTTCACTCTAGTGGATTGCTTGGGTTTACAGGTCCTGGGATCTCTTCTTATGATCATCTAGCTCACTCTTCTTTCTAACTTCTGAGTATTGTATGCTTCTCCACTGTTGCATATTTTTTCTGTAAACGCACTGAGATAAAGTGCCTACTTCTATATATCTGGGATCTTGTACACCTTGTATAGTTTTTGTACTTGCACTCTGTTATAAAGTGCCATGGGGGGTTATGATGATTATGCCATTTTAGGTGCATCCACCTTTGTCAAGTGAGCATACCTTCCATGACATTAGCCCATGCTGTGTGTCAGTGACACCATCCTTTATCCTATATTTGTACTTCTATTGCACTATTGGTGTTCCTGGTTTTTTCTTCTGCAGATGTTTCTGGCATTGCATTTGAGTGTTTCTGTCACCTCTCCCTATTCAGCATTATGGGGGGTTCACTGTTGGTTCTATTGCTTCCTAGTTTGATTGATCAGCTCTTTAGACATTGTCTTCTCTACCTGGTCATGCACTTCAGTGGGGGTTCCAGCAGTCTCTTTTGATAGAGTTTTCAGCTTCATGCTTCGAAGATGCTTCTTTCTCTTTCTTGTTCCTCTCTCTGGGACTTTCCCTAGATTGAAGGCTTAGTTTCCTTCATCTAGTTAATTTCTTGTACTTGGGTACCTGATCAGGCCTTGTTGCCGGGACCCATCTTTCCTACTTTCTGTAGTAGTCTTTAGCTGTTTTGCTTCTCCCTAAGTTACACTTAAGGGGGGGTGTTAGAGTAGTCTTAGTATAGCTAATAATTAAATCATTTAATTATTAGTCTATTATGCTCTATGTTTAAGTTATACTTAGGCAACTTTCTAATTCTTTAGGGTTTTCCCCTTTAGGGTTTTGGTGTCCTTTTATAAGGACTCACCGCTTTACTTTTCATTAAGATTAAGGAGATTGTATTTTATAATTCAGTTGTTGATAATAGAAGCTTTTTTTCTTTCAACATGGATTTTATGTCTCTGGCTTTTTGGTCGCCATAGCTCTCTGTTCTTCTGTCTTCTCTTCTGTCTTTGCTTCTAGTTTGTGACAGTCTTGCATGCAGGTGTTCTTGGGTGGATTTGTTTTTCTCAAATCTAACAAATTGTAGGGATTCTTTGATGAATCAATTTTGGCCTTTGAGGACAATGCCTTCACCAACTCACGAGCTCCATACAACACATGGAGCCATGCTAGTAAAGGACCAGTTTACACACCAACACCTCCTGCCAATGAAACTCCTCCCCAAAATAATACAACTGATCGGCCCACCCCTCCAAAAGGTTCTAGCTCTAACCAAGTGACAGACCTAGCCGAGGGAAGCCACCAATTCTTGAGAGGAAGGTTTGACATTACAAAGGTGTTAGAACAAACAACTACCTCCATGACCTTGATGGAGGTTTTGCTAAACTGTCCTGAGAAGAAGAAGTCTCTTTTGAAGCTCTTGGGAAACCTGGAGGTTGTCAGTCGCCCACCCAAAACTGTCTCTTTTAAGGACACAAATGCGGCTATCTTCCAGGGAAAAAATGAGGATCCTCCCTTCCTACTAGGTCTAAATATCCAAGGTAGAAACATACAAAACTACCTAGTAGACTTTGGAGATTTGGGTAACATCATGCCCTTATCCATATGCCAGAAGCTCAGATTCTGTCCCACCCCATCTAATGGCGCGGTGATTCAAATAGATAAAACTACTATGAAAATGGTGGGGGAATTGAAGAACATCTGGATAGAGCTTATCCAGGACCCCAGGATAGCCAGCATAATTGATATCCAAGTGGTGGACATCCCAGAGAGTTATGGGATGTTATTAAGTCAGAATTGGTCTAAGTCCTTAAACGGATACTTTTCGACCAACTTCTCCCACTTATGGCTTCCCTGGGAAGGAGAATCAAATAAGATCCAGGTTGAGAGTGAGCCCCAGATGAAGTAGGACCTTATCAAATTTAGGAGGGTTAGTGAGGTCTTCTTCTCTGCGATTTCCCCCGGGGTGTACCGACCCTTTGAGATCTTAACATTCAATTTCACCCCCGGGGAGGATCCCATGGTCTTGTAGAGAACCCAGGACCTAGAAGAAAATTTGAGGGTTGAGGTTAACTCTTAGGGTGCCATAGCGACCCCTGCTAAACTCTTGTCCTGCACTTGGTACCGAGTGCACTATCAAAAATATTTAGTGTTGGAGTGCGAACCATGCCTTTCCATCGCTACCTGGCATATTGATGCCTTCTAGAATAAAGAACATACAGTTGATTCCCCAGAGCCTAGTATTCCTATTGGAAGCACTCCTTCAGTGCAATTTCCCCAGGGGTCTCAATTCCAAACCCCTTCAGAGGAAAACCTCACCCATTTGCAATTGGTGCAGGAGGAAGATCCTTCTAAGTCTCCTAAAAGTAATTCAAAGACTACTCTTTCTCCCCAGTCCTAGACTACAAACAATGATCTATGGACCCTTAAGTTCAACGGGTCCCTGTCCAAACAAGGCTATGAGGCCAGAGTAGAATTAATCAACCCACAAGGTAAATCCTTCCTTGCATCCTACAGGCTATAGTTCAACTGCACAAACAATGTTACAGAGTATGAGGCTTTGGTCCTTGGACTCCTATTTGCATTAAGGAAAGGGATCACCCACCTCCGAGCTCTGGGTGATTCAGAGTTGATTGTCAAATAGGTCCAGAGTCAGTATACATGTCATGACAAAGGCTGGCTGCATATCACAATCAGGCATGGAGCCTTATTGAAGATTTTGATGCCTTCATCATTGATGTTATTCCTCGGTAATGGAATTACGTCCTGGATGCCCTCGCTGTTTTCACTAGCACATCGGAGCCCATGGCTGGCTCACAACTATGGAGATTCTCCGTTGACATGATCCCCACCCTATCCATCCCAGATAATGTGACCAACTTTTAGGTTTTTAAGGATGATCAGCATATCTTGGCCTTCATGGACAATGTTAGTGTCTTTGAGGACCAGATAGTAGAGGAACAAGACCATGATGATACTAGATAGGGTGACGAAGATGATGGGATCATGGACCTACCTACCAACACCATCCCTAAGGGGATGGTCACACTTGAACGTATCTTTGACTCAAACCCTCAGGGCTGGGAAAAGATGTCATCCTCCTCTAAGGGAGGAAAATTTGGGAAAGTAAACATCGGCCAGCCTAGTGAAGAAAAGATGATACACATTGGCACTTTCTATTACCCTGAGGAGAAGGAGAAGATTCTCATGGTTCTCTAAGAATACATAGATGTAATTTCATGGGGATATGAGGATTTAAAAACATATGACACATCCATTATGACTCATACCATCCCCCTAAAACTTGATGCTAAGCCTTTCCAACAAAAGCAATGACCAGTCAACCCACTGATCGAGCCTCTAATTCAGTTTAACTCTTTCCTTGAAAACTTTGCAACTATCAGATCCATCTCAACATGTTTAAGCTCTTCAGGCATTTCCTCTTACGTTTCTTGATGTGTTACAAAATTTTTCCTTGTATTTCCCATTTGTAGCAATTGTTCTGCTACCACTTTCTCATCCATGTGTAAAGGAGATTGAGAAGGGGAGTAAATATTCTACAATTATTGTCCTTCTTCCTCTATTAATTTTCTCTTTGGGAAGAGCACTGATCCTGAATCTGTACTCATTGGCCTTTTCCCTCTTTAGGTTGAAACCTCCTTATCATGTGTTTGCATTACAATTTGGATTGTATGGGATGTTTCCCTTCCTAGCATGAAAATGTTGTATCCCTGCTTCTGGTGTAAAACATATTTCCCTAGTGGGATGATCTTAGCATGTTTAGATTTACTTAGGATAGCCATATCCCTTTCTGGTTCCGCCTTCATTACAACCTCTTTCTTTTGATTTAATGTCTGCATGAAATCTTAAAAGAGTTTCATTAATGAATCATTTTTATTTTCCCAAGGCTTGAAATCCCTCAAGGCATCATATCATTTATCAAAACATTGCACAAAATCTAGGGTCTTCTTACAAACTGTAACCACCTGAATTTGGTCTGTTCCAACTATGGACCCTATTTTCCCTAAGTGTGATCATACCCTCGATTATGTCCAAATTACTCTGTTACTGCTTGGCATAATTCTTCGAATCAATTTAATATCCTAGGTGATTTTTTATCACTGAATTATATTAACTATTATAGCCATACAATTTAAATCAATTCAACCATTTAAATCAAATCAAATTTGAATATGGCTATAGTATTTAATTATAAAGGAATTAAATAAACCCCTAAATCAATTACCCACTTGAAAAATAACCCATTCCCCTAGCCTATTTAATTTAATTAAAATGGCTATAGTCCCCTTAATTATTAAAAAATAATTAGATTCCTATTTTTGAATGAATTAAATAAGTTTAATTCATTTAATTAATATTCCCTTAAACCCCAACCTAACCTATCTCAACCACTTCTACCCTGGGTTCTAACCCTTCTCAACCCATTCACCCTTGCTAATCTAATCCTAATCCTAATTCTAACCCTAACCCACCTCCTAATGTTGTCATATTCCATTAAGGAATGATTAACAACTCAACCCACTTGAGAAAGTCAACTTTCTCAAGCATGAATTTCCTAAGGGACCAACTTGCCAAGTTGAACCTTACACCCTTCCCATGCTTCTTTAAGGTTATCATTAATGAAGATGCCTTAAGCCCATGTCTCCTCCATGCCTCATTAATGCTCAAGGTATTAATGGCTCTTACACCACCATTAATGAGTCCCTCAACTCATTAATGAACCTTGTCTCCCCCCTCTCTCTCTCTCTCTCTCTCTCTCTCTCTCTCTCATTCTTCTATAAATAGTATGCATTTTGGAGCACAAATAAGCCTTCATCCCATATTGTAAATGCATTGTTATGCTGGTAGAATAGACTTAGACTCATACTTCATTTCATAGTTTATGCTTGTGCATTGTTATTATCTCCATTTTTAGACTAATATGCATTGCTCATTGAATAATAGCTTGTTTTAAATGAAATCTTTCATGCTAGGTTGTTTATGTCACTACTATTTAGCATAATCTGAGGGCTTTTATGTTACATGCTACACTCATCCTAGTTAGAAAGAAATAGGTCAATATTAGTTGGTTTTACATGCTTATCTAACCTCTTTTTGAACTAATGCAATGATCTATTAAAGTGCAGTGTTGCAGATAATAGGTGCACAAATATACACACACATTTCTGGCGCCCACCGTGGGGCCCGATTTTCAACTTGGCCTCATTTTCTATCACTTTTTTCACTGATTTGCATACCCAGAATTCTATTACAGGCTCATTTTTTACCATTCTGGATCGCATCCAAGATATGCCATCGCACCGTAGAAAATGAGGCTCACATACGAGATTTCCTAGATTGTTTTTAGTTCAGGCTCGCATCTGGGGAGCATACTATCACATCTGGTAAGGAAACTCACATACAGTATACTACATTGCATTCAGTAAAATTTTAGGCTCGTATCTGTTTAGAAATTTTGTGCATTTCATTTTCCTAACTCTAACATTTTGACAAGTTGTATTTTTGGTATCTTGCAGCCTAACAAGTGTTTGTAGGTTTTTCTTGAAGGTTTTCATGGGAGTTGAAATAAACAGATACTAACTTGATTTTTTAGGTTTCCAACCCCCATCTTGATCTCTGTTTACTTGCTTTCAAACTTAAGATACCTATTCCAATCTATCACTAAACTGACGAGAGGATTATGCTCTTTTCCTTTTAAGGAAAATCAGAAACTCACACATCAGTTTATGGGTTGAAGGAAATTTAGGGGTAAATGAACAAGAAATCTCATAGTTTAATTTCATTTGGGATCTGTAAATGAACAACAAAAATCACTAAATCTTGTGGTTCAATGAAAAACTGCATTGTATAATTTCTTTTGGAATCAGAATTTGGACAATCAAAGCACTAAATCTATGAGATCAAAGAACAAGTTCAAATCGTTTAATTTAATTTGGATTGGTAATTGGACAAGCAACTCACTAAATCTTGTGGCTAATTGAACGAGGAAAAATCTCTTTTTCAAGCAATCTTGTTTTTCTTAACTAGGAACAAACTAAATCAAGCTCAACATAGCTTTAGAGAATGAACATTGCTTTACATGTTTTGGTAGAAAATGGTTTAGATTAGGAGAGTATGCTCTTCTTCTTCAGAATAATTAGAAATCCAGACATCCAAAGCTCGCCAATCTTGGGTACATATATTTAAACAGTAGAGGGCTTGTCGGTTGAGGAAAAAATCTCTCAGGAATGACCCAAGTGAGGACAAGTTTTACGCCAACCCTTCCAAATCACTATAAATAATTGCTTCCTCATAGGCTAAAGCATCAAAAGATGGAGTTGGTTTTGTTCTTGGAATTTTGACATCATTCCTTGAACATTCTAGGGTGTATGTAGAGCGGAGCTACTTGACTCTTGCTTGTGAGACCTCATATGTTCAGGTACTCATAGGGCTATATGCCTAAATTTTTCCTTGTGCAACTCTATGGGGGACAGTTTCGAATAGATTGCCCAATAATCTACAACAACTTCAACTAAAAGAATTCCTGATTCATCCCTAAAAGGGTGATAATCTTTGTGCAAGGCAAAAAGTAATTTCCCCAAGACACTCATCATATTGTGCCCTCACATGCATTTGGAGTCAGCTAATACAGCATCATGACTGGAGGCATTGCATGCTTGATGATGGCTGTATTTTGATTAGCATTTGAGTGTATACCTGAGTCAACAAGCAAACATTTTCATCCTCCACCTAGAGAATAGGAAAAGATGAGTGTTTATTTCACCCTCCTAACAATGCAAATTTGTTTGATGTGTTTGAAAGATCATTAAAAAGATAATCTCCTCAAAACAATCAACAAATTTCAAACCCTGGAGTACAAGTGTTTTTCATACCTTACAACACCTCTTAATACAATCTGGAAACAAGCAACTTCACACACTTCACAAATGAACTTTTTAGAACTGACCAACATTGACAAAGACATCATAAGATCGTATCCCAAATTTCCCAAATTGCATCTGGTATTTGGGATCGCATCCGGTGTGCTAGCTCACATTTGGTTAGCACATAATCGCATCCAGATTCTAGGCTCGCATTTGGTATCATTAGAGGCTCACATCTGGGACAGTGGGCATTTACCAAATAGTTTCTTAGAAAGTCTCAGTTGATTAAGATACCCTTTTGGCTCTTTAGCTGGTTCCTGTTGTCTTTTCTAGTCTCCCTATTGAAATTTCAAAAATCTTTCAAGATGTTCACCTTGCATGCTTAGTCAGTCTTTCATGATCAGTTCAATACGTGTAGTCTACCTGCTTTCTACCAAAAACTTGGTTTCCACCACACTATTAGGGCATTCTAACCCTCTGATGCTGGAATCATTTACATCCACCAACAAAAAATAGTTACTTCTACCTAGACACGCTCACTTGAACGGTTCAAAACACTTACTAGCACTCTTAGAAAATGTTGATGAAGCAACAAAACAACTTCATGGTTAACACAAGACGTAACAAATACGCAACTGAAGGATCAAAAGTGCCTCCTAAAATATCACACTTTCAAGGAGAAACTTCCTGTATTTCCCTTCTCGATCTTGATTCTCCTCAAATGGATAGTGACACTCACAAATGGAGTGAGGCTTTTAAGGACTATAATGATGGAAAACACCAAAAACCCGAAGATATTGATGAAGAAGAACCTAAGTTCAAATGACCTTTATTTGAATCTAGTAGTGAGGATGAAATCACTAAATAAGAATACGAAAAGCTCAAACAAAGGAAGAGATTCCACCAGACAATGGAAAGGATGATTGATGAATATAAAGAAAAGTACTTCCTCCATCTAGCGTCCATAGGTGTTAAAATACCTAAGGATTACGATGTGGAAAAACTCAAGGAAAATGAGGTACCAAATCCTATATCTATTCTCACCAAACAACTCAGTTTGATTCAAATGGAGCTCACAAACCTCAAATAGGAGAAGGAGAAACCTAAACAAATACTCTTTGGACACCATTTGTCTATTTACTTTCGATAAAAGTATCACTATGGTCCCATTTCCTCCCAATATTTCAAGACCTAAGTATGACAAGTACACGGGAGAGACTAACCCACACGACCATGCGAGGGAATTTTGTGATTTTAGCATAGAATACATGCACAAACCTACATACCTAAAGCAACTACTTCCAGGAAGTCTAGGAGGTAATGCCATGGAGTGGTTCTCAAAAATAAATCCTAAGGTTAAGACATTCGAGGAGTTGATCCAATGGTTCATTCAACATTACTCCTACAACATCCAACATGATGTAACTATGATGGACCTATGTAACACCAAGCAGCAAACTGGTGAATCATTTACACACTTCCTACAAATATGCATTGAAAATGCAAGACTCTCCAAGCTTCGACAAAATGATTAAAAATGCCCTCTATATTGAGGAAGTCATGGTCAAAAGGGGAGAGATCACCCTTCAAAATGAAAACAAGACCAACAACTCCAACTCCAAGCCTAAATGGTGGAAACAAAACAAAAATGTTGTTAATGATGGAGTGGTTGAT
>MU225789.1:5472811-5483335 GCA_018584345.1 Thuja plicata
AATATGAGTTTGATTTTGTTCCCGATAGATCAAAGATTTTGAGAAGCATGGGTATTAGTAATAAACTTGGATTTTTGGAAGAAGATAGAAAGCATTTTTGAGCTCAAAATTCCTTATGCTGTTATTTCATTTATAAATGTACCATGCAATCCCTAAATACAGCTATATGCAGACTCTTAGGACCTTGTCACTGATTAGCAAATATTACAACATTTTTATTGTCATTGGGTGGTTTTGGAACAGATACCATCTGATAGTACAACCATCACTAATACCCACTGATATTATGAAAGTATGAATACTATGTTTTAATGAAATGGTTGAAATAGACTTAGGTACCAAGGCATAGAAGCCAGGATAAAATTAGTCACCTTCCTTTTAATATACCAGATTCTGATTAAGGCAAGATATTGAACCCGCAATGACCTTGAAAATTCATATCCTTGGGTACATTATGATTCGTATACCTTAGTGAGAATCTGGATCAGAAAATAGACAAGGAAATTGTTTCAAACTCATCATAGTTTACACATAACAAAGATCAAGATATATGCGGCTATTCACCCATAGTGGCAACTCTTACCATAAACACCCAAGTTAGGCAAAATTTATAGGATCATTTGGAACAATCACCATACACAGAAAATCAAGAAAATATTATGCCTCCTATCCTTGTGACTCTTTGTCTTTGCACAGACATCATTGAGTAACTAAGAAGACATAATAATTTATCAATTGTGAATCAATCCAATAAAATTTATAATTACTTAAATGCCCCTAGTTGAAAACATCATTAGGACATTAAAGAATCATTATCAAACTGTGTGTTTAAGTAGTAATTGTTCATTCATCTGTCAAACACAGTAAAGATTCATCAATTAGAAAATTAGAATATAAGAAATATGGTGTTCCATGTCTGTGTATTGATAGGATAATCCATTCATGTTTGCGACCCAATATAACCTTGTAGAAATGTTTGTATTGTCAATGTCGTGTCTGAATATGTGATGTTTAGAAAGACACCCTTGGTTTTTGAAAAAGTGACATTGTTTTGCATGTGCCAAGAAAGATTATGTCTGCGAGGCAAACCAACCTAGAGAAACCTAGCAATCATGACCGAATATGCTAATAAATATGCCCCTAGTGCAGAATGACCTATTCCAAAGACGTAAAGATAGACAAATCCCAAGCGAGGATAAGATAGTCATGTAGGAAAAATGAAGTCAGCGTACAAGCATAGGCAAAATTATGAAGGCCTAGTATCAGTAGTACATTGATAGATGGAGTGCAGAACACAAGTGACACCTGATTGCTAGGTTTTCACCACTTGGCAAGATCTTTTTCTTTCTTTTTGCTACCAAGATGCCTGTTTTACCAGGTGCTCATCAAGGCACTTTTTCTCTTTTTCAATTTTTTTTGCTATTTTTTTCTTTTTTGAATGTTTTTGTAGTATCAAGGCGCTTGTTTACCAAGTTTTTACCAAGGATACCTATTTTTTAGGACCTTTTCCACTATTTTTGGATTTCTTCAGGATCAATTTTTTGAATGTTTTTGGTATTTTGCAAGAACTATTTTCTATACAGGCTTTTCTAGTCGAGCATTAAGCATCGAACCACTTCAAATGTAGCGTGTTGATAAGATCTGAAAGAAAATCTCCCTCAGGTGTAGCTAATTGATAAGCTCCAGTCCCAAAAGTAGCAGTGATAACATAAGGTCCCAGCCAGTTAGGTTCAAACTTTCCTTTTTGCTCTCTATTAGGCTAGTTCTTAGGATTCTCTTTCAGGACAAGGTCTCCCACCTCAAACTTGTGTGGTTTAACCTTCTTGTTGTAACCTTTGGACATTATTTCTTAGTACACTTTGAGGTGATTGAATGCTTGTTGTCTGCGCTCATCTAGTAGGTCCAGAGAATTGACCCGATCAATGTGATACTGCTCATTAGTAACCAGTCCTTGTAAAGATATCCACAAAGATGGGATTTCAACCTCAATAGGTAGTATTTCCTCAGTGCCATAGACTAGAGAAAATGGTGTGGCTCTAGTTGGTGTTATGATGCCTGTTCTATAGGCCCATAGTGTCAGATTCAGTTGTAGATGCCAGTCTCTACTAGACTTGCTTACATTTCTGTGTAGAATCTTGAGAATGTTTTTGTTCGATGCCTTAGCCTGTCCATTACCTTGAGGATAATAGATTGAGGAGAAATGTTGAGTGATATGGAACTGTTCATAGAGGTCATCAATGTCTTGATTTTTAAATTGGCCCCCATTATCTATCACAATTGAAGAGGGTATCCCATATCTATAAATAATGTAGTTCAGAATGAACATAGCCACCTGTTTGCCAGTGGCTTTGATTAGTGGCACGGCTTTGAACTATTTCATGAAATAATTAGTGACCGTAATGATGAACTTGTGTCCATTTGAAGATTTGGGATATATCTGTCCAACCAAGTCAAAGGCCCATTGCTGAAATGACCAATGTGTTATGAAAGGTATCGGTTCTTTGGCAGGAGCATGAATAAGGTTTTCGTGTGTTTGGCATTTAAGACA
Source organism: Thuja plicata (assembly GCA_018584345.1). Taxonomy (NCBI): domain Eukaryota; kingdom Viridiplantae; phylum Streptophyta; class Pinopsida; order Cupressales; family Cupressaceae; genus Thuja; species Thuja plicata. The sequence goes on from MU225789.1 coordinate 5,475,360, forward strand.
TGATTTTGAAAATTGAATAGCATCCTTTTCCATGGTAGGCCAATAATATCCTACTCTGATCATTTCTTTAGCTAATGAAAATTCATTCAAGTGTGATCCACATACACCTTCGTGGACATCTTTTAAAGCTAGATCAGACTCTTCTAGTTATAAACACCGAAGAAGTGTACCATCAAGACTGCGTCAATATAGGTTGTTAGTTATGAGGACGTAATGTGATGCTATCCTAATCAAGGATCTTTTCTCATTTCTAGATAGATTGACAGGAATGGTTTGGTCAGAAAGGTAGGCAATGATACTGGCATATCAGGATTGATCTAGGGTATTCAAGGCACATATTACCTGGTATTTAGGGTTAGCAAAGGAAGGATAGGATATTTCTTCCACCAAGAAGTCATAGCAGAATTGATGTTCCTCCAGTTGTAACATGGATGCCAAGGTAGTCATAGCATCTACTACTTTGTTCTCTGATCATGGAATCTGCTGGAAGGTGATGAAGACAAAATACTTCTTTAGATCATCAACTAGTTGTTTGTAGGGCATCAAATTTTCATCTTTTGTTCGATATTCCCCATTGAACTGATTGATAATCAGTTGAGAGTCACCATACATGTGTAACTCTATGATCTTACATTCCATAGCTAGCTTGAGGCCATTGACCAGTGCTTTATACTCTGAGATATTGTTGGTGCATGGAAACATCAATTTGTAAGATTTGTGAATCTTGTATCCTTGTGGAGTCATGAAGAGAACCCCTGCTCCATATCCTTGTTGAGTAAATGAACCATCAAAGTACATCTTCCAAGGATGCTTAGTGAGATGCATGATTGTTTCATCAGGAAATTCAATTAGTAGAGGTTCATCATCTTGGAGTGGTGAATCAGCCAATTGATCTGCAAGTATCTATCCTTTGATATCTCTTTATTCGACATACTCAATGTCAAACTCACTTAGAATTAGGACCCACTTTTCCAAACGTCATGTTAATGTTGTTCTGCTCAAAAGATACTTTAGAGGGTATATCTTAGAAATGAACTTTACTGTATGAGAGAGCATGTAGTGTCTCAATTTCTGTGACGCAAAGACAACTGCTAAGCATGCTTTCTCAAAAATGCTATAATTGAGCTCATAAGTCACGAGAGTCCTACTAATGTAGTAGATAGCTTATTCTTTCTTTGTGTCATCTTCTTGTGCCAGTAAGACTCCTAGGGATGTATATGTAGTTGAAATGTATAGGAGAAAAGGTTTTCCATGAATAGGTGTCATAAGAATAGGTGGTGAAGCTAGGTATGCCTTCAATTCTCTGAAGTTGGCTTCACAATGTTCATCCCAGTTGAATGCAACCCTATTATGTAGTAGCTTAGTAAAGGGTTGTGCCTTATCTGCATGTTGGAAAATGAATCTCCTGATAGACTGGAGTCTCCCTTGTAGTGTCCTCATTTGACTGATATTACATGGGGGAGTCATTTCTAGAATAGCTTTTACTTTTGCAAGATCTACCTCGATTCCCTTTGCTGATACTATGAATCCTAGGAGCTTGCCTGATTGAACCCCAAAGGCACATTTCTTGGGATTGAGCTTGAGCTAGAATTGTTCCATGTGATCCAATATCTTTCTTAAGTCAGCAATGTGAGTACCTCATTCTTTGGATTTAGCCAATGTGTCATCGACATAGTCCTCCATGTTCTTGTGCATCATGTCATGGAATATTGTTGTCATATCTCTTTGATATGTTGCACCGACATTCTTTAACCCAAATGGCATGATGTTCCAGCAAAATGTGCCCCATGCGCATGTGAATGCAATTTTCTCTTGATCCTTAGGGGCGATCTTGATTTGATTATAACCTGAGAATCCATCCATTAATGAATACATATGAAAGCTAGCTATAAGGTCTATGATCATGTCAATGTTTGGCAGAGGGAAGTCATCCTTCAGACATGCTTTGTTGAGATCTCTGAAGTCCACGCAGATCCTGATAGATTTATCAGTTTTTGAAATAGGGACCATATTGGAGATCCAAGCTGCATAGGAAATGACTTGAATGAATCTATCTTTTAACAATTTTTCTAGTTCTTCTGTCACCAATAATGCAACATGAGGATGCATTTTTCTAAGTTTTTGTTTCATGGGCTTGATCCCAGGAGCTATAGATAATTGATGCATAATGAGATTAGGATCCATCCCTGGCATATCAGTGTAAGACCATGCAAAGTTAATCTTCTTCTCCTTTAGGAACTCTATGAGCTGTACCTTATCATCTTCTAATAAAGATTGTGCCAAATGAACTATTTGAGGATTCTCAACAGAGCCCAAGTTTACTGGCTATGTTGGTTCAATCAATACCGAAGATCATTCTTGAAAGTGTTCAAGGAGGATATCAAGATTCTCATCCTTTGGCACCTCTGAGAGGTTTTCACCATCAGATACATCTTTTTTCTTTACTATTTTGGGATTTGATACTGCCATAGAGTGGTTTTCACCATCAGTCTACTTTTTCTTTTTCTTTTTTAGTTTGTGACTAAGAAACTTGATATCCTCCTGTGACATGTTCTCGCTCCTTGCATTGGTGGAAGAAGGGTAAGGTTCACAAGCATTAAGATAACAAGCTAGGGAGTGGTCATTGGAAAAGTCGAGCATATGTGTAGGATCTATTTCAGTCCAATCAATTAGGTCTAGAAGTACCAATTTTAGGGAGTCAGATTCTAAGAAGGATAGCATTGTGTTAGCATCAAAACCGTTAACCGACATGACATGGTCTGTTAAGTTAATATCTTTGATGTTTAGATTAATAAGAGTGAGATCATTGTTAAAAGGGTCATTGTTAGTCATATATGGATCAAAATCTAGCGACTCATCAGTAGATAACTCATCATCATCTCTTTGTAAAAGGAGGCTTCTCGCTTGTAGCCTATGAAATTCTTCTAGAGTTATGTATTCACCAGTGTCTCCATCAATGATCAGGGGAATGAACTCTTCTTCTACTTTGGGAGGGTCAGTATCATTAAAAGGAGTGTTAGGTCATCTACTAGGAGATGAGGTAGCTACAAACATGTGAATTGTGTCTATCCCAATTTCTTCAGAGGCAATAGATAACTGATCATAATCATAGTCATGAGAGTCCGTGACATCATCATTAGATCTATTCAAATATTCAATAATATTTATTTGGACTTGGTTAGCTGCTTGTAGATCAAAGTGAGGTAGATCTAGGACATGTGAAATTGTGACTAATTGCCCCTAGTTAGGATGTAAATTCTATGGTCGGGGTTCTTCTTGAGTGATTGTAGCTATGGTATCTCCTACCTCTTGAGTGGGAGGTTGTGCTATTAAAGGAGTGTAAAGATCATGTGGTACCTCAAAGCTAGGTACATAACATTCTCCTTGATATTCAGGATTCTCTATACCAATATGTTGTAATCTCTCATAAGGCCATGGTTCCAATATTATCTCATCTATTTTATCACTCCCTGTTTCAGAAGGTGTACTCTCTTTTGAAGTAGGTTTGTTGGATTGAGTATTAAAACCTAGTCCTATTTTATCTTTGTTGAGGCGGAACTCCATGGGTATGGGTTCAATGATCCCTCATCTTGTGTCATTTAGAGGTCCCTTTCCTTTGTAACCCATTTTTTTGAGGAAATCATATCCCTTTCCATACTACTTTGGGGATATCTTCACATGTTTGACCTCAGAGTCCACTGGTTCTCCTTTGTAAAGCCAGTCCAAGACTGCCTGTTCTTCTGTGTTATCTGAGGAAGGTGTGGATGCCTTTATCATGCTAGTTGCCTTGTGTACTTCTAGCTCTTTGGATGCTAGAGGTGTGAATGTTGATGATGGTTTTCCATAGGATCTCGGTGATACTGAAAGTTATATCATTAAGGGATTCAGGTCCAACTTGTACTCTCCCATACCTATTTCTTGAAGTTTCAATATTTTGCTAAAACTTTTCATAACCATGTCCTTGGTCATTTCAAGAGTAACTGCATCCATAGCCTCTTTGTTGTGTGGGACCATGCTACCTACTTTGATATCATTGAAAGTGTAGTTGGCATCGGTAGGGATTGTCACTTCCACCCCATTATGTGGGAATTTGATGCATTGGTGATAAGTGGATGGTACAACTTGCATCTTGTGAATCCATGGTCTGCCGAGTAGAATATTGTAGGCCAGGGGTAAATCCAGAACTTGACATATGACATCCCTTTCAATCAGCCCCACTCTGATGGGTAGACAAATAATACCTCTGGAGGATCTTTCTTCCTCATCATAGGCTTTGATGGTTATCTTGTTTCTAGAGTCAATTGTTTTCTCTGAGAGGCCTAGCCTCCTAACTAAATCTAGTGTACATATATTCAATCTGGTGCCTCCATCTATCAATACACGTCTAACACGGGATCAATGAATAAGGACTTCGATATGGAGGGGTTGATTGTGTGGATGGGTCAATGACTTGTCATCTTCTTCAGAGAATGAGAGATAGTGTGGCACTAAGATATGATTGACCATCGCTTGGAACTTGTCAATATCTATATCCTTTAGAACATTAGCAGCGTGTAGAGCTTGTTATAGGATTTATCTATGCATAGTGGATATTTTGAGCAATTCAAAGATGGAAATTTTGGCAGCGGTTCGTTGTAGTTGGTCTACCAAGTCATATTTCGCTCCAGGGATAGTGACCATGTGTTTTTCTGCTGGTTTAGGAATAGTCACAATAGGAACCTTGGGTGTTGACACTGGTGTCAGTTTTGGAGGTCCCTTGATCATAACCTATGCTTGGCTCTGGGTTACAACATTTGAGGAGGATGAAGCACCTTTAATTGTGATTACGTTGATGGATTTAGTTTTAATATCAAGCATATTGATCACATTGTCATGTTTGGAATAGGTGTACTTTACCTCATTACCTTTCCCTTTGGATGTTTCTCCTTGATTGTAATTGGGAAAAGGTTTCTTGAATGCTGTATGGTCCTCATTGGTAGTATGTCCATCTACCTTGATCTTACCTCCTTCGATGAGGTCTTGGATAATGTGCTTAAGTTTGAGACAATTATTTGTCTTGTGTCCCTTGTTTTGGTGGAAGACACAGTAAGAGTTATCATCCCACCACCTAGGTTTGACCATTGGTTCCCATGGTTTGGAATCGGGAATTGTAAGAACTTTGTTATCCACCAATGTTTTCAAAACCATCTCAAGAGGTTCCCCCAAAGGAGTGAATGTTCTTTGGGGTTTTGAAGTCCATGTGTGTCCCTTGTCATTGTCATTGTTCATTTTGGGGATGGGAGGTGTTACTTTAGCCTCTTTGCTTGCTTGCATGCCATTGGTTAAATTGAATGCTTCAGGTTTAGAGTTAATGCGAGAGGCATCAACTACTCCATCATTAACAACATTTTTGTTTTGCTTCCACCATTTAGGCTTGGAGTTGGAGCTACTACCTTTGTTTTCATTTTGAAGGGTGATCTCTCCCTTTTTGACCATGACTTCCTCAATACGGAGGGCATTTTTAATCATCCTATCGAATCTAGGAGAGTCTTGCATTTGTAGAGCATAGCTCAATTCTAGCACGAGATTATTGATGAAGATTTCCATCTTCTCTGTTTTGAGAATGAAACTTGAATAGAATGCAAAAATTTTCCTCCATCTTTGTAGGAAGTGTGTGAATGATTCTCCAATTTTCTCATTGGTATTGCATAGGTCCATCATAGTTACGTCATGCTAGATGTTGTAGGAATAATGTTGGATGAACCGTTGCATTAACTCCTCGAATGATTTGACCTTAGGATTCAATTTTGAAAACCACTCCATGGCATTACCTCCTAGACTTCCTAGAAATAGTCGCATGAGGTAAGTGGGTTCATGCATGTACTCAATGCTTAGAGCACATAATTCTCTTACATGGTCATGTGGATCAGTTTCTCTAGTGTATTTGTCATATTTTGACCTTGCCACATTAGGAGGAAATGGGACCATAGTGATACTCTTGTCAAAAGGAAATGGACAAATGGAATCCAAAGAGTATTTTGTTTTAGGTTTCTCCTTCTCTTATTTGAGGTTCATGAGCTCAGTTTGCATCTGATTGAGTTGTTTGGTAAGGATAGATATGGGGTTTGGTACTTCCTTCTTCTTGAGATTTTCCACATTATAATCCTTGGGTAATTTGACACCCGTGGATGCTAGATGAAGGAAGTAATTTTCTTTATCATTGCCAATTATCCATTCCAATAACTTGTGGATCCTTTTAATTTTTTTGAGTTTCTCATACTCATCTTCATGGATCCCTTCTTCACTATCTGACCCAAACAGATTATGTTCAAACTTGGGTCTTTCTTCTTCTTTCGTGCCTTCAGATTGTGCTTATTTTACATCATTATAACCCTTGAAGGCCTTACTCCAATTGTTAGTGTTACTATTGGAGGTGAATCTAGATAAAAAAGGGAACTACAAGAAGTTTCTGCTTGAAAGTGTGGTGTTGTAGGAGGCACTTTTGATCCTTCAGTTGTGTACTTGTTGCGTCTTGTGTTAACCATGAAGTTTGTTTCTCAACTTCGTTAATGTTTCCCAATAGTGCAAGCAAGGATTTCATATCATTCAAGTGGGCGTGTCTAGGTAGAAGTAACTGTTTGTTGTTGGTGGATGTAAATGATTCCAGCATTAGAGGGTTAGAATGCCCTGATAGTGCGCTGGGAACCAAGTTGTTGATAGAGAATGGGTAGATCACACGTATTGAACCGATCATGAAAGACTGACTGAGCATGAAAGGTAGATGTTTCAGAAGTGTTTGAAAATAATAGTAGGGATACTAGAAGAGACAAAAAGGACCAACTGAAGAGCTAAAAGGATACCTAAAACAACTGAGACTTCCTAAGAAAAATTGCTAGAAATGCCCACTGTCATGAATGTGAGCTCCCAGATACGAGCCTCTGATTGCACCAGATGTGATCCTAGAATCTGGATGTGACTATGTGCTGACTAAATATGATCCAATGCACCAGATGCAATCCTAAACCCTGAATATAATTTAGGAAAAATAGGATGCGATCTTATGATGGTCTTGTCAATTTTGGTCAATTTTGAAAATGTGTTTTTAAAGAGCGTGAAGTTGTTTGTTTCTAGATTGCATCAAGAGCTATCATGAGACGTGAAAAACACTTGTACTCTAGGGTGTGAAATTTATTGAATTTTTTGAGGAGCTTATTTTTTAGTGATCTTTTTGACACATCAAACAGTTTTGCATTGTTAAGAGGGTGAAACAAACACTCTTTTTGTCTTATTTTCTAGGTGGAGGATGAAAATCTTTGCTCGTTGACTTAGGTACACACTCAAATGCTAATTAGAATACAACCATCACCAAGCATGCAATGGCTCAAGTCATGATGATGTATTAGCCGACTCCAAACGCAAGTAAGGGCACGATATGATGAGTGTCTTAGGGAAATTACTTTTTTCCTTGCACAAAGTTTATCACCCTTTCAGGGATGAATCGGGTATTCTTTCAGTTTAAGTTGTTATAGATTATTGGGCAATCCATTCGAAACTATCCCCCATATAATTGCACAAGGCAAAATTGAGGCGTATAGCCCTCTGACTACCTGAATATATATAGTCTCACAAGCAAGATTCAAGCGGCTCCACTCTATATATACCCCGATATGTTCAAGGAATGATGTCAAAATTCTAAGAACAAAACCAGTTCCATCTTGCAAGGCTTTGGCCTACAAGGAAGCAACTATTTATAGTGAGTTGGAAGGGTCGGCATAAGACCTGTCCTCACTTGGATCGTTCCCGGGAGATTTTTTCCTCAACCGACAGGACCTCTACTATTTAAAGATCGGTAACCAGGATTGGCGAGCTCAGGATTTCTAGATTTCTGATTCTTCAAAAGAAGAAGAGCATACTCTCCTAGTCCATGCCGTTTTCTCCTCAAACACTTAAAACAAAAATTCTTTCCCTCAAGCTATGTTGAGCTCGATTTAGTTGTT
>MU225789.1:5485160-5501479 GCA_018584345.1 Thuja plicata
ACTATAGCCATTTTAATTAAATTAAATAGGCTAGGGGAATGGGTTAATTGCAAGTGGGTAATTGATTTAGGGATTTATTTAATTCCTTTATAATTAAATACTATAGCCATATTTGATTTTGGTTTGAATTGATTTAAATTGTATGAATATAATAGTTAATATAATTCAGTGATAAAAATCACCTAGGACATTAAATAGATTTGAAAAATTATGCCAAGCAGTAACAAGGTTATTTGGACATAATCGAGGGTATGATCACACATAGGAAAAATAGGGTCCATAGTTGGAACATACCAAATTCAGGTGGTTACACTCGAAAGTATCTTTTGAGCAGAAGAACATTAACAGGATGTTTGGCAAAATGGGTCCTGATTCTAAGTGAGTTTGACATTGAATATGTAGAATGATGAGCTATCAAAGGACATGTCCTTGCAGATCAATTTTCTGATTCACCACTTCAAGATGATGAACCTTTACTCATTGCATTCCCTGATGAAACAATCATGCATCTAACTAAATATTCATGGAAGATGTACTTTGATGGTTCATTCACTCAACAAGGATCTAGAGCAGGGGTTCTTTTTATAACTCCTCAAGGATACAAGATTCCCAAATCTTACAAATTAATGTTTCCATGCACCAAAAATATCTCAGATTATGAAGCATTGGTAAATGACCTCAAGCCAGCTATGGAATGGAATATCATAGAGTTACACATATATAGTGACTCCCAACTAATTATCAATCAAGTCAATGGGAAGTATCAAACAAAAGATGAGAAGTTGATGCCCTACAAGAAACTAGTTGATGACCTGAAGAAGTACTTTGTCTTCGTCACCTTCCAACAGATACCAAGATCAGAAAAAAAAGCTACAGATTCTATGGCTACCTTAGCATCCATGTTACAACTAGAAGAACATCAATTCCGCTATGAATTCTTGGTGGAAGAATCATCCCATCCTACATTTGATACCCCTGAACACCAGGTAATATGTGCTTTAAATACCCCAGACCAAACTAGGTATGCCAATATCATTGCTTACCTTTCTGACCAAACCCTCCCTAACAATCTATCTAGAAATGAGAAAATATCCCTAATTAGGATAGAATCACATTACATCCTCATAACTAACAACCTATATCAACATAGTCTCAACGGTACACTTCTTTGGTGTTTAGAACTCAAAGAGTCTAATCTAGCATTAAAATGAGTCCATGAAGGTGTATGTGGATCACACTTGAATGACTCTTCATTAGCCAAGAAACTTCTCAGAGTAGGCTATTATTGGCCTACCATGGAGAGAGATGCTATTCAGTTTTCAAAAGCATGTCTTAAATGCAAGACACATGGAAATCTTGTCCATGCTCCTGCCAGAGAACTTATACCTTTCATATCACATTGGTCATTTCAGCAACGGGCCTTCGACTTGGTTGGAGAAATATATCCCAACTCCTCAAATGGACACAAGTTCATCATTATGGCCACTGAGTATTTCAAAAAGTGGGTCAAGGCCATGCCGCTAATCAAAGCCACTGGCAAACAGGTGGCTATGTTCATTCTGAACTACATTATTTGTAGATATGGGATACCCCCTTCAATTGTAACAGACAATGGGGGCCAATTTAAAAATCAAGATATTGATGACCTTTGTGAACAGTTCCATATCACTCAACACTGCTTCTCTATATATTACCCTCAAGGTAATGGACAGGCTGAGGCATCAAACAAGAATATTTTCAAGATTCTATATAGAACTGTAAGCAAGTCTGGCAGAGACTGGCATCTACAACTGAATCTAGCACTATGGGCCTACAAAAAAAGCATCATAACACCAACTGGAGCCACGCCATTTTCTCTAGTCTATGGCACTGAAGCAGTACTACCTATTGAGGTTAAGATCCCATCTTTGTCGATATCTTTACAAGGACTAGTTACTGATGAGCAGTATCGCATAGATAGGGTGAATTCTCTTGACCTACTATATGAGTGCAGACAACAAGCATTCGATCATCTCAAAGTGTATCAAGCACGTATGTCCAAAGGTTACAACAAGAAGGTCAAACCACACAAATTTGAAGTAGGAGATCTCATCTTGAAGGAGAATCCTAAGAACCAGCCAAATAGATAAAAAAAAGGGAAATTTGAATCTAACTGGCTAGGACCTTATATTATCACTACTACTTTTGGGACTGGAGCTTATCAACTAGCTACACATGAAGGAGAAATTCTTCCAGATCCTATCAACACTATACATTTGGAGTGGTTCTACACTTAATGTTCAGTAGGCTGAGCCTGTAGAGAAAATTTTTCTTGCAAAATAATAAAAACAGTCAGAAAATTGATCCTGAAGAAATCCAAAAACAATGGAAAAATTCCTACAAAAAAGGGTATCCTTGGTGAAAACCTAGCAAACAGGCGCCTTGATACTACAAAAACATTCAAAAAAGAAAAAATAGAAAAAAAATTGAAAAAGAGAAAAGTGACTTGATGAGCACCTGGTAAAATAGGCATCTTGGTAGCAAAAAGAAAATAAAAGATCTTGCCAAGTGGTGAAAACCTGGCAATCAGGTGTCACTTGTGTTCTGCGATCCATCTATCAATGCACTACTGATACTAGGCCTTCATAAATATAACTGTACTCAAACGCTAACTTCATTTCCTAAATGGCTATCTTATCCTCGCTTTGGATCTATCTACATTTATGTCTTAGGAATAATTCATTCTGCACTGGGGGCATCTTTGCTAGCATAGTAGGTTGCGGTTGCTAGGTCATTCTAGGATGGTTTGCCTCATGAATGCAATGTTTCTTGATACATGCGAAACAATGTCACTTTTTCAAAACAAGGGTGTCTTTTCAAAAAAATATCACATATCCAAGACATGACATTTACAATAATGTAGTTTCTACAAAGCTATATTGGATCAGAAACATGAATGGCTTATCCTATCAATGCACCGACATGGAACACCATATTGCTTGCATTACAATTTTCTGATTAATGAATCTATTACTGTGTTTGACAAATGAATGAACAAGTACTACTTAAACACAGAGTTTTCTATTGGTTTGATTATGATTCTTTTATGTCCTGATGATGTTTTCAACTAGGGGCATCTAAGCAATTGTAAATTTTATTTGATTGGTTCACAATTGATAATTTATTATGTCTTCTTAGTTACTCAATGACATCTGTGCAAAGACAAAGAGTCACAAGGATAGGGGGCATAATGTTTTCTTGATTTTCTACATATGGTGATTATTCCAAATAATCCTATAAGTTTCACCTAACTTGGATATTTATGGTAAGAGTTGCCACTATGGGTGGATAGCCGCACATATCTCGATCTTCATTATGTGTAAACTACAGTGAGGTTGGAAGGATTTCCTTGTCTATTTTCAGATCCAGATTCTCACTAAGGTATATAAATCATAATGTACCCAAGGATATGAATTTTCAAGGTCATTGCAGGCTCAATATCTCGCCTTAATCAGAATCTGGTATATTAAAAGGAAGGTGACTATTTTGTTATCCTGGCTTCTATGCCTTGATACCTAAGTCTATTTCTGACATTTCAATAAAACATAGTATTCATCCTTCCATAATATCAGTGGGTATTAGTGATGGTTGTACTATAAGGTGGTCTCTAGTCCAAAAGTTCCCAATGATGATAAAAATGTTGCAATATTTGCTAATCAGTGACAAGTCTTAAGAGTCTGCATATAGTTTCATTTAGAGATTGCTTGATACATTTATAAGGGTAGTAAACGCATAAAGACTTTTTGTGCTAAAAAATTCATACTGTCTTCTTCTAACAACACCAAGTTAATTACATCCATCAATATTACTAATATCAAATATCATTGCACATTCACAGCATACATTTTGCATTCATTGAAAAGAAGATAGAAAGAAAATACAAAAATAAAGCATCCATGTATTGCATTTTACTTTTACATCCTACATGCATCCATACATTTTAACTTTTGCATCAAGAAAATCAAAAACATACATTTGCATCTTCACATACTTATCATTTAAAACATATTTATATTAGTAATGACTCAACACATACATTAAAATGATGGCATCATCTACAAATCTAACTCATCAAGAGACCAAGATATCATCACATGTGCAAAGTACATCTATCACATCTATGAAAGCAAAGGGAACTCATGAAACATGTCAAAATCAAGAAACTACATCATATATATATATATATATCATCCCAACATGGTACAGATCAAAATATGGAATAGTATGCATAAAGCGTATCAGAGTATCAGTGAAGCCAAATAAATTAGATATACATGTATGAATGTCATATACAAAAAAGGGATCTTAGCAGGATCCAGATATACAAATGTAATGTCATGATATACATATAAATGGTACAAATATTAACTCTACCCCGCCTCCTCTCCCTGATCAGGAGGAGGAGGAGGTGGTAAAAAGGAGCTGTTGGAGGTGGCATGGCCCCCTCTGACTGCTAGGCCAATTGTGAAAACAAAGGTGCTCTCTGACCCTCCAACACTGCTACATGATATAGGGCATAATAATATGTGGCCCACTACCCCTAATGAACCACTATCCAAGCATGTACATCTCTCTCGGCTATGAGCATCTCACCCTACCTATCCCTCTTTTCTCTTAGTCTCTCCAGCTGTATATCCCTGTCTGCAAGTAAGGCATCTGCAGTAGTCACCCGGGCCTCTAAGGCAGTAATCATAGCTTGGAGCTTCTCTCTCTCCTCACATCTAGATAGAGGATCTCTGTCTCTACCTGTATCCTGCTCCTAAGACCGTTCCTATCCTTTATCTGGTGGTCTATCTTGTGACCCCTACTGCCTTTGTCGCTGCTGCTCTCCTGTAAGCAATGGACCAGTATCTCTCCAAGGAGCCACAAATCTAAATCTCTGGCACCTACCCTGCCTACTACCATTGGCTCCACCTATGTCCATAGCCTCACCACCACCACATCTATCATCTCCACCATGACCATCATTGGGAGGAGGATGCTTTCCATCTCTACCATCCCTACCACCATCATGACCTCCATGTCTTTGAGGAGCCCTATCTCTTTGCACTCTTCCCCTACCACTGGCTGGTCAATCATCAGGATCATAGTCTAAGGGCTCCTCTATGCGAGGAATGATATCCTCAAGAATAGTGAACCAAGGAAAGGGGTACTAAAGTATCTTAGCAGCATATCCATCAGACACACTTACATTAGCTACATCAAGGCAGAGATCCTAGTCTACTCTGACCATATCCTGAATCTCCTATTGTGTCATCTCATACTGTAACTGCACACCCCATAATGGTATCTCATCTCTAGTCTGGGCATATACAGTGATGTCCTCTATCCTACCCTACCGATGACTATACTGTCTCAGCACTTTGGTGATCATGAACTACTTTATAACATATCTGGTCCTGCCAATAAGATACTAACTCTGACATAAGTAAGGAACCTATCGTGCATCTGAGGTCCACACCTCGCAATATAAATATGGCCGCCAAATGACCTTAGTCATATCATTGAACAAACGATGCCAATACTCAACCTTGCCTAGATGGGGTTGCTGAAGGAGGCTTGCATACATATAAACATAAGGCTGCTTTGGTGCCCTCTGTCTATCTACAATTGGCCATGTCACAGGGATGTGCTCCCAGGCCTAGATCTAGAGAATAAGAATACCAAAAGTCATACTTCATGTATAGTGGTATACTATCTCGTGAAGCTCTATATACGTGTGGGCTAAGATACAACTACCCCATGCAAATCTTTGTCGGTGGGTAAGCATATGGTCTATCATATCTACCCAATTGACCATAAATCCATGCTGACCCTTGTCTGGCATCAGGATGCTACCTACTAAACCTGCTAAATATACAAATAATCGATCATAATGATTGACCATGTAATCCTAAAACAAATATCTCTGATCAATGGTGTCATCCTAGAAATATCTACGTGTAGTACCAATGGCCATGGCCACCGTCGACTCAAATCGCACCTCATGCTCGATCATCAGCCCCTGAAGTATTCACCAGACATCCTCAAGAGTCACTATGATCTCACCAGTTGATAAATGAAAGGTGTTGTGCTCTGAGTGCCATCTCTCAGCCAGAGCAGTCAACAATCCATGGTTTACCCCAGTCTCAGGTAAACCCATCAATGAATGCATTTTGCATCAGATCATGGTAGTCTACTCATCATTCGATAGTCATCTAGACAATGCAAGCACACGACCCTGGTAAGTGCCACAAAATTTGACTACCTCAAACTGGGCATGTTCTGGAAAAAAATGACAATACATCAATATCCTATCTATAATAAAAGGGTAGATTCCTCATCAACTATGTAATTCATAGTTCACAGCACGCCAATAGGTCCAAAAGATTAAATTTCTAAGTCTCCTAACAAGATACAATTTTGAAACAGAAGGGTGTGATCCATTTTACCAGATGCGATCTTGAAAATATAGGATGCGATGGAGTTTATAGGATGTGATCCCTGAAATACGGGATGTGATCCTAAATATGGGGTATGAGCCTAAGTAGACATGGTATGACACAATGATGAATTTCACCTAAAAACAAGACAAAAATAGATGCTATCTAGGGTATCCTAGATGTGACAGAGGAATCCAAAAAAAAAGGATGTGATCTGGGAAATACCAGATGCGACACGGGATTTGCAAGTTGTAATCTGGAATCCTAGATGTGATTCAAAATTGCAGGGGCTGTCAAAAGCTATAAAAATGCATAAAATTGAAATTTGCAAAATTTACAAGGTAGTTTGTCGAGCACTTACTGGTGGTGGGTAATCAGTTGGGCGCTGATGTCGATAGCTCATCTTGAAACAATGCTTCCTCACAGGAACTACCATCTTCTCTACAGAGCTATCTGAATTACTATGGGGGAAAGTGAAAATGAATAGTGAAATGGTAATTTTGAGGCTTATATTGGTCTTTTGAGCCATTAAGGAGTTCTTAAACTCCTCCCAGACAAATACAACTGCATTTTTGTTCTCTTTTTGAGTAATCGGGAACCAAATCGAAGGTGCATAGGATGTTTTCAGCAGTAGAGTACCATTCTTATGAAAATTTCCAAAACTGCAGATTTGCTTCATTTGTTCCAAACATCAGTCAAAATTGCACATTTTATCATAAATCTTGGTCTAACATCATTTTATTAGTCTTATCACTCATATTTTCACATAATTAACTTGGTACTCATGTGTTTATTTTTAAAACACATGTTCTTTTCTCCTTCTATTTCCTTCTTTCTTTCCCTAACCGCTTCCTGTAAGTGATACATTCTTTCAAGTATGGGATTTTATTATTTTCCTTCAATTTTGTTCCCGAGGGGGCATGATCACACTATCATCAATTAAATTTTTTCTTGAAACAACATTAAAAATGACTTTGTTATCAAACAAACTAGGGGCATAACAGTTTCCTTGACTAAAGTCTGAACTGTTGGATAGAAAGCTTTGGTTCTCATAAGCTAGATATCTTGTGTTTCCTCATTTTAAAAGATTCTTATTAAGCTCCTGGCAGCTTCTTATTGACTTTTGGACGACAACCAAGTTCAGAATCAGTATTATCAATCTTTGGACGACAACCAAGTTTAGAATTCGTATCTTTAAAATCTTTTATTGATCTTTGGACGACAACCAAGTTTAAAATCAATTCTATCAGTTTAGTTCAATCAAGTGCGAGACTGATCTCATCAACATTTCATTCAACAACCAAGAACAGGATTCTCAATCTTTCTGAAGTCAAAATTGAAAACTTTCTTTGAATCAATGCGCTACTCACACATCAATTCAAAGAGGGGCAAATGTAACTACCTAAATTTGGTCTGTTCCAACTATGGACCCTATTTTCCCTAAGTGTGATCATACCCTCGATTATGTCCAAACGACTCTGTTATTGCTTGGCATAATTCTTTGAATCAATTTAATGTCTTAGGTGAGTTTTTATCACTAAATTATATTAGCTATTATAGCTATACAATTCAAATCAATTCAAACCATTTAAATCAAATCAAATTCAAATATGGCTATAGTATTTAATTATAAAGGAAATAAATAAACCCCTAAATCAATTACCCACTTGCAAAATAACCCATTCCCCTAGCCTATTTAATTTAATTAAAATGGCTATAGTCCCCTTAATTATTAAAAACCAATTAAATTATTTAAATAATTAAATTCCTATTTTTGAATGAATTAAATAAGTTTAATTCATTTAATTAATATTCCCTTAAACCCCAACCTAACATATCTCAACCACTTCTACCCTGGGTTCTAACCCTTCTCAACTCATTCACCCTTGCTAATCTAATCCTAATCCTAATTCTAACCCTAACCCACCTCCTAATGTTGTCACATTCCATTAAGGAATGATTAACAACTCAACCCACTTGAGAAAGTCAACTTTCTCAAGCATGACTTTCCTAAGGGACCAACTTGCCAAGTTGAACCTTACACCCTTCCCATGCTTCTTTAAGGCTTTCATTAATGAAGATGCCTTAAGCCCATGTCTCCTCCATGCCTCATTAATGCTCAACGCATTAATGGTTCTTACACCACCATTAATGAGTCCCTCAACTCATTAATTAACCTTGTCTCCCCTCTCTCTCTCTCTCTCATTCTTCTATAAATAGTATGCATTTTGGAGCACAAATAAGCCTTCATCCCATATTGTAAATGCATTGTTATGCTGTTAGAATACACTTAGACTCATACTTCATTTCATAGTTTATGCTTGTGCATTGTTATTATCTCCATTTTTAGACTAATATGCAATGCTCATTGAATAATAGCTTGTTTTAAATGAAATCTTTCATGCTAGGTTGTTTATGTCACTGGTATTTAGCATAATCTAAGGGCTTTTATGTTACATGCTACACTCATCCTAGTTAGAAAGTAATAGGTCGATATTAGTTGGTTTTACATGCTTATCTATCCTCTTTTTGAACTAATGCAATGATCTATTGAAGTGTTGTGTTGCAGGTAATAGGTGCACAAATATACACACACACAAACCAACCATTTTTCCTTCCTAATCTTCTATTCCTGTAGGTTGAATTCACTCCTAATAATTTCCTCAAGAAAATTGAATTGGTGATTCATTGCTAAACACCTTATTCTCTTTCTAAACATGTCATTTATAAATGCCTCAGGGTCAGCACATCTTGCTACTAAGGTTGTCAGATGATATGGCTCAAAATATTTTTTCAAATGTACCCAACCACCCTTGGTGATAAAAAACTAGAGTAAAATTATAATGGTGGGAAAAATTATGCCTTTTCCATTTCCTGTTAAAGCATCCTCCTGTAGCCCACCAATTTCCTTATTATCTCAATATTTCCCATTTTGAGAGGGAGTTGATAAGGAAGCACATATGGCGTGCCTCTAAAACCATACACTTTGAAAACTATTGAAACAGGATACAAAATAACATCACCCCAATTATGCACTATCTTAATACTTTGATAAAATTGCTCTAGTCTTAAGAGATTTAACAAAGATTTGGGGATCCTAGGATTTTCAAAAAACAATAAGGCTTTAAGGCTCAAATCAAAGCATCTATGAAATGTGATGTAACTGACTTCTTTTATATCCCATGATAAATTTGTGCTCCACAGTTGGACATGCATTTCTTCACCATCTTTGACCTTCAAAAAATCAATTTCCTTCTCAAACTAATCTACACCCTTGAAAAGGAACAAGTGCATCAACATAGAATACCAGCCAAATGGTTTAGCTACTTTTGTATTTCTAATGCCTATCAAACCATTGTGGATCAAATCAGCACCATAAGGAGCAAAATAAAAAATAATGGCTAAATGTGGATCGATAATCTCCACCATTGTGAGCAAATAATGAATAGGCATCTCTTTATCTTCATCATCTCCAAAAATCTGAATCAAAGCACTGTATACACCTGTGGCCTTTAGATTGAAATAATCCAACTTGATTGGTTCTCGTGTATTAGATCCTACCACAACCAAACCTCCAATCTTACTAAATAATTCTTGTAGAGATCCATTTCTAAGGTAATCCATTTGAGAATTGTAAATCTCCTTGAATGAATCAAAATCAATTTTATCTAGTTGAAAAAAGGGTTCATTTAATTGAAAAACCTTTCGCAGTTCTTCAGTTGTGATGCTTATAAAAAAACTTCCATTTTTATCTCTCACAACCCTAGCCACATTATCATAGTTTTTTGCCACTTTAAATAATAGATCAATATCCTTGAATACTCCTGGTACTACCAATTTCCCCACATCAAATTACTTCCAAGTGCATAGGTATTTCTCTGACTGAAAGCTATCTTAAACAATGCCAAACCAGCCAGGAAAATATTTGCATCTCTTACCCATTTTCCCTTGTCATACAAACCCTCCCCAATTTTCAAATGAGGGTGCTTCAGTACCAACTCTTTAATCTTAGTGGAATCATTGGTGGACCTAACTAGTTGTCACAAAAGATATTCATAGATATTCCTTTCTTGATAATCTATTTTACTTGTGAGTTCTCTTCATTGGTGCCATCTTTAAACTAGGGTTTCTTAACAAGAATAATCTTGGATTTTGCATACAAACCCTATTTAATTAACAAGACCAAAACCCTATTGTAATTCAAATTCATGAAGAAAATAAGTGGAATTATAGAGTAACTTACCCATTCTGCAAATGTTGAGAAATAGAATGAAAATGCTCCTACTTGGCTTCGCTCCAGTCTTTTCACAAATTCTTGGAATTTTAGAAATCAATCAGACAATCTTATACATGGTCTGGTTTGTTGGGATAATATAAAGGTGTGTACTCAGATGTGAGGGTTAAATTAGTACCCTTAAAAAAATTCAAACAAATCATTGTAACCAAGTGTTCTGTTATAACCAACTGAGTAGATAACATTCACCAAACATGTAATGTCACTTCTAAAATGTAAATGCATGTAATGTAAACAATAAACATACATAAATTTAAGTACACATGACACTAGTATTTTTGCATCCTAGAAAACCTCTCTTAGAAGCTAAAAATTGTGGTGGGGATGAGACCCACAAAACTTCACTACTGCAATAAATAAAGTAGCTTGTTAAATCTTACAAAGATTGATCACTTCTGGTGAGCTTACCCTATTATGAGTAACAATGAGATTGATTAGATCTACCTCGTATGAGAATTTAGTAAAAAAAATTATGTGTGCACTCAGTTAAGGGATTTATACAAAGACAATTAAGTCTACTCTATTAGGTGATTTTTGGATTGTTACAATTGTCAAAGAGTAACAAAGTTGTGTGATCTGAACAAATTACGATCTCTATATTATGAATATAGATCCTTTAAGAATATATAAATATATCACCTTACTGTGAATGATAATACCTTCTTCTCTTCTCGGTAGCCTTGCCTCTATTCTAAAAACTGACTTCTTTCATTGTAGTCCTTGTCCTAAAACCCTTGTCTAATCTGTGATGTTCAAAGTATGGCAGCTACTTGATCTTTACTTGATCAACATAAATTACAAAATTGACATCGTAACATTACATATATCAAACTTCTTGACATAATTAGGGTTTTACAATAGCTTACATAACCTAAGATCAATGGTGTACAACATTTAACTTGATCATCTAAACATGAGAGATATAAATAATTAATGTTGTGAATCTGTAATTAATGTTCTCCTTGATCATTGTAAACCATTATCAAGGTCAAAAAAAGTTGTTACCTAGATTGATGTGCCATTACAAAATTTTATGTGGCCATTGATTCGCTCGGTAAGTACTATCTCTCAGTGCTTGGTGTTCTCTATGTATCTCTGTGTAAATTGTATGCTCAATGTATACTGCTGCTCGGTAAAGTTTGTTTGCTTGGTGATCATTGTACTCAATTAACTCTATGTGTGATCAGTGTACTTGGTTAACTATGCACTTCAGTGATCATATCGAATGATTCTGTCTATGATTATGTTACCGACTATCAATTTGAATTCTTGAATAGTAATGAAAATATTCAAATCTCATTTGGAGTAACATTCTCCCTCTTTAGCATTAGTATCAAAAACTTGTATATGTATATGTTGTATACACACAACAACTTATACATAGTGACTCCCCTTTGTACATGCTTGGTATATGCATATGCTCCCCCATATACATATGTACATATATTTCCCCCTTTTTTGAAATTAATGACAAAAAGAAGAAAAATTACAACTTGTCAAAAATATTAAGATGGGCTTTCTGGAGATTTTGAATTAACTTCTCCCTTTCCTCCTTTATATTCTCAAGGGTCAAAAGTTATAGGTTCAGTTGAGCATGCATATCATATATTCTCTCAGTAAGTGATAGTTTCAGGGTGGAAATTAAGTTCTTTTCCAGTGTCACATGCTTCTACATCAAAACCAAATGTGGTAGTAACATAGCCTATAGCTTGGTTACCTATTCTCTGATTTTGTCCTCTTCCTTTTTCATATCAAGTCTCAACCAGTGGGTTTGTAGAATCTTGGTGTAATGGATCTCCAATGCATGTTTCTCAGTTGAAAGACTGCTAGCACAATATTTTAGATCTTCATCTAATTTCTTCATCTGTTTGCTACACTCGGTAGTGAAGTGATCGAGAGTGCATAACTTCTGTAGAATTGTAAGATCTTCAATAATAATAACTTCTAATTCAGTTACAAATTTCTTGTCATCCTTATTCCTTATATATTTCTTTCTCTATATCAGTGTTTTGGTCTTCAGTTTCCTTGTTTTATGTGTGAATTTTGGTGATGGCCTTGTTATCTTTGCAACTCCTTTATTTAAAGGTGGTGAATCTTCTCTCACCATCTATGATCTTGTCCTTAATGGAGGCTCAATATTTATGCCTTTGCCATTTTTGGCCTTAGGTTCCTTAACTTGTTCTTCATTGGACTCACTAGAATCCACATCTTATTTAGGTTCTTCATCTTTACCGACTAAGGTCTACTCCTTGGTATCATCAAATGACTGATTTAGTTCTTCATCAGTGATATAAAATTTTCATTTTAAAGTCTTTACAATTTTGGTCTTCTTCCTACCCATCTTCTCAACTTTTATTCTAATTGATATTCTGGTCTTTTCTTCTTCATATGTGCCAAATCTCATGGAATATTTGTCAACTGGTTCATTAAGTAACTTTCCTATAGCATTAGAAGCTATGTCAATGCCAATTTCATATTCCATTGGAGGTAGCCATGCTATCCTCAGTTGTACTACCTTGATAAGAGTAGTATCTGTATCAACTAGAAAAAAGATTTCATCCTTATATTTCTCTACCAACTGCATTGGTATTTTGGATCTCCTTTCCATTCTAGCTTTGAACTTTGCAAAATAATCATTCATAATAGGTTCAAAATTTGTTCCTAGACTTGTAATAAAGTCACCGATTTGTAGTGTAATCGGACGGTTTGTCTTCCATTTCACATTACCGACAGAGGGAAAAACATTTTGCAAATAGAATAATGTGCAAAGTAGCAGAGAACCAAACTTACAAGTTTTTGATCATGCTGATCAAATTGTTCTCATGTCCTCTTCAAGTTGTCTCTACAACAGCTCAGCTAGGTCAAGTTATAAACCTTTCTTTATAATCTTGTATGCAATGTTAACAACTCCACATGCAACATTGTTAGGTTTTCTTGACTGGAAGATCTTGTATCTGTATAGTCAGAAAATGGAAGCACTTCCATTGTAGACATGTTTAGCCTTCTGATTAAAGTAGTTTGGGGTCATGAGAAGTGCCTTGAATGGGTTCCTGATCTTGACATGGCTTCTCCCCTGTTCTGTCCCTCTTTCCACTCTTGATTAGCCTGATTTCTACATTTTGGACTACAGACTAATGATTCTGGGCTTCAGGGTTAGGGTCAACCTTTTAGGTCTATGTCAACCTCAACCCTAACCTAGGTTAGGGTTGACCTTGACCCTGACCTAGGTCAGGGTCGACCTTGACCTTGACCCAGGGTTCAGATCCTAGGGTCTCATAGTTTTTGGAGGTCGGCCTTTGCAAAAAGTATTTCCCACTTTCGGGTCGGCTATTTCGGGTTCGGAAGCATACATTCCTAAATTATATTTAATATAGTTCCTCTCCTAGGGGTAAATGCTTTAATGGGAATTTAATCCTCCTATGTAGGCCTCCTTAGAAGATTGTGCCCTAATTTCATATAAAAGAGAAGCTTTCTCTCTCATTTTCTCTAAGTCTTCTAAGCATCAAGAAGTGATACTAAGTTCTCTATTGAAGCCTATGCATCCTTGAGAAATTGAGAAACATCATCAAGAAAGAAATCAAGAAAGCAAGCATTCATTTCATTCAAGTATCCATTTTCATGAAGGAGATCCATTGGAGGCCATTGAAGGATTGAAGCTACATGGTGCCCTTTTTGTGATCTCTCTATCCACCTTCTTCCAAGCCTATTCTAAATTAAAGAACCCATTCAAGAATTGGTGTTGGAGATATATGAGAAAGATATTGAAGGTATCCTACCTTTCTACATTCTACATTTGAAGCATACTTGTGGATTCAAGGATTCGAATCCGCAATAAGGACTTTTTCAAGCAAGGTGAATTTATGCATTTACTTTGTCCATTTCTGCAATTTCAATTACATATATTTGAGGTTAATTCCAAAACTAGGGTTTGACCAAGGAAAACCCCTCCCCCACAACAAAAAATCTCCTTTTTCTTGTAGGTACAGGTGCAGAACAACGGATTTGAACCCAGATCTAGATACCCTTTTCGGCTTTCTTTCAGACGGCATGAACAGAGTCACTTTTGGATCTGTGTAGGTTAGGGTTGACATTATTGGGTCAAGGTTGACATTTGTGGGTCAAGGTCAACCTTTTTCATAAGACAACATCAGAACGGAAAAGGATTTCTTAGTTTTGTTCATCTCTGCATTCCGGTTCGGGATCAACTATCAGTTTTTCCAGAAACAGTCTACAAACCTCAGAAAATAGAATTCTTTGATCTGTAACATTTCAAGGTTAGTGCATTTCTCCTACTTCTTCAATTACTGTCATATATCATTTTCATACTTATTTTTAACAGAATTTAAGGTATCTCCTTTGTTATTCTCCTTTTCCAAATAGTTGATTCATTTGTGCCTTAGCCCTTCCTTGGGGTTGATCAACTTGGATCTCCCATTTGTGCATTTGGGAATAAAAGGGAACATATTATCTTCTCCTTAATCACCATTGCAATAATTAATCAATATAATTCAATTAAGGTTAAGGGATTCAATACATTCTAGGCAACTTAAAGGACAATTTACACATCAATGCATTACATTCCAAGATAATCAATCAATCCTTCTTAATACATCATATATTCTTAATAAACATATCTCTATTTAAATTCCCTTTACATTTTTTATATATACACATTATCAATTACAATCTATCACATATATTTTATATTGTACATTTTGGTGAACCTGCGATAGACAACTCTTTCTTTTTGGTGTTAGATTTACATTGTTTATGCTAGATCTTGCATTTTCTTTCAAATTACATTTAAATTCAATAGATCAAAGTTTTGTGTTAGTTCATTGGCATTGTATTGGTGTATGAGCTTTACCACATCTAGTCCTACTTATAGTATCCTGCTTAGAAGAAGCCATAGACTTATGGGTTCCTTTGATCCTGAGTCTTCCTCTCCTTTCCTTAGGGTCCCAGATGATCATTTAATAACTCATGATTCTAATCCTTCCATGGAGAATAAATCTTCTCACTCATCTCATGATGAAGATGACACTTTAAGGGTTCCTCCTAAACAAGTGAAAAACCTTTCAACTAAACTTGATAAAATGGGAAATTGGCTTATCCAAGAAAACCATAATCAAGATTCTATCCAAGCTATAGAGGCTCTTAAGAAAGTTCTCCATGATAATGATCAAGGTGTTAATTTCTTGCGTAGTGTTACTCATCTTGTTAATTTGAATGCTAAAACTTTAGCTCAAGAAGCTCAAGATTTAGGTTTCACACCTATTGTTACTAGTGTAGGACCTTCTACTGTTCCTCTACCTAGTATTCCTACTTACACTCCTCCTTCGATAACAACTTCTCTCCCAAGTGCACCTATTTCTATGAGTGCTCCATCGGTATCTTTACCTACCTCACAACCTTCATATTATAGTGTGCCTTTCACTTATACTAATCCTCTTCCAACTATGGTTCCTAATGTTCCACCAGTTGTGTCTTCTATTCCTATTGCTTCTTACACTTTTCCTAGTGTTCCTAATATTGCTATGCCACCTGTTTCCTCTAATGATTCT
>MU225789.1:5505677-5521466 GCA_018584345.1 Thuja plicata
ATGGTGCCCTTTTGGTGATCTCTCCATCCACCTTCTTCCAAGCCTATTCCAAATTCAAGAACCCATTCAAGACTTGGTGTTGGAGATCTATGAGCAAGAGATTGAAGACATCCTACCTTTCTACATTATACATTTGAAGCATACTTTTGGATTCAAGGATTCGAATCCGCCACAAGGACTTTTTCAAGCAAGGTGAATTTATGCATTTACTTTGTCCATTTCTACAATTTCAATTACATATATTTGAGGTTAATTCCAAAACTGAGGTTTGACCAAGGAAAACCCCTCCCCCACAACAAAAAATCTCCTTTTTCTTGTAGGTATAGGTGCAGGACAATGGATTCGAACCAAGATCTGGATACCCTTTTTGGCTTTCTTTCAGATGGTGTGAACATAGTCACTTTCAAATCTGTGTAGGTCGAGGTCAACATTATAGGGTTAGGGTTGACATTTGTGCATCAAGGTCAACCTTTTTCATAAGAAAACATCAGAACATAAAAATATTTCTGGGTTTTGTTCGTCTCTACATTCCGGTTCAGGATCAACTATCAATTTTTCCAAATATAGTCTACAGACCTCAGAAAACAACTTTCCTTGATCTACAACATTTCAAGGTTAGTGCATTTCTCCTACTTCTTCAATTACTATCATAAATCATTTCCATACTTATATTTAATAGAATTTAAGGTATCTCCTTTGTTCTTCTCCTTTTCCAAATAGTTGATTCATTTGTGCATTAGCCCTTCCTTGGGGTTGATCAACTTGAATCTCCCATTTGTGCATTTGGGAATAAAAGGAAATATCTTATCTTCTCCTTAATCACCATTGCAATACTTAATCAATAAAATTCAATTAAGGTTAAGGGATTCAATACATTCTAGGAAACTTAAAGGACAATTTACACATCAATGCATTACATTCCAAGATAATCAATCAATCCTTCTTAATACATCATATATTCTTAATAAACATATCTCTATTTCAATTCCCTTTACATTTTTTATATATACACATTATCAATTACAATCTATCACATCTATTTTATATTGTACAGTATCCAATAACATATGCACCAAACCTAAGTTTAGGATCACTAATGGAGTTGATCTGTAGACCTCTACCATCCCACTCAGCTCCTGTAAGCTTTTTGATCTTAGTTCTGGGCTGGTGCCTTAGGGATTTTGATTTGTCTGATGTAAGATACCCGATTACTACATGTATTACATCCTTGCTAATATTTTTTGGTTCATCTAGCCAAATCTTTCCATCATGAACTCAACTCAATACAATACAAATCCATTTAGTTCTGAATACCTTTAGGAAATTTAGGGCATTATTTAACACTTTCACTTTGAGATGTTTGTGATCATCTTTTAGTTTACCATCTCTACAAAGTGCCTTGTATGTCTATATAAGCTCAAAATCCCCTATTTCATTGATCTTGCAGTGAATGTATGCTCTAACATCTTGAACCAACAAAACCCTAGGTGAGATTGTAGAGAATGTGCCTTTGTCATCGGGTTGGGCTGCAACCTGAGGATGTATCTTGTAGTTCAATTTTGTGCAAGTAGAATTCTTAACAAGAATCACCTTTTTCTCTTTCTCCATCTTTGCCTTCATATTTCGAGATGAGGAGGCCATTGATTTTGAATTTAGGACTTCCATGAAAGTACTCAAAATAACTCAATAAGGGCAAATGTGTACTGTCTAACCTCTTAGTTTCTTGAAATATACTCAAAATCTCAGAAAAATCCTCAAAATACTCTACTACAAATTCACTCTCTATTTCTCTGCTCTTCTTTGTGATCGTTGTGTGAGAAAATGAGTTCACAACCCTTGAATTTATACTAAATAACCTTAGTCAACACAATAAATGCTCATCAATAGCCACTTGATAGACAAACATAATATGTTGTTAACACTAATGATACTTCAACTCTGTGCGTGTACCAAATGCTTTGTTGCCTTAGCAACTCAGTTGTCTCACACATATTCACCGACTGGCATTACTAACTCAATACATATTAACCAACTCAAATAGATCAAATTAATCAAAAATATAATACCATAGTGCATCTTAATTCATGCTAATTTGGCATTTGTACAATGAATATAGGAACTGATGTAAAATATAGCTATTTAAAACATAGGTCCATACCTCCTTGTATTGCTCAGGTGGAGACGGTGGAACCACCTAATCCATTGGATGAGGTGTCACTGACTGTTGTGCTTGGTCCTTCATTATCATTTGATGCTTTCCTCCACATTTTATTTTTGATCCTCATGATTTCTTTGATTGTATTTCCATTTCCATAAGTATTTATTCTGTCTGCACAATCTCTGCTTAAGTGACCAACCATATGGCAGTGTGAACATGCCATGCTAGAGTTTGACCAATTTGTAGACTTATTTCTCCATTGCCTCATATATTTTTTGCTATATGTCCATATTTAACACATTTTCTGCAACTACCCCAAGTATTGTAATCCCAAGCATAAGCATTACCTTTTCTTTTCAGTTGATTTACCTTTTCTTGTCCTTTAGGCTTCCAAATTTTCTTTGTATTATTCCTACATGCTTGTGATGCATGACCATGAATGTTGCAATTTGACAATATTTATCCATGTATGGTTTCCTTTTTGGTTTTTTCAAATTAGATATGCACTCATTTGCTTGATGTCCATGCTTATTACAGTTATAGAAATTTCCATTAAATTTAGGAGAGTTTCTAGAAATACCTTTTGCTTTGCTTCTATAAATATGTGATGTGTGGCCTGGTTTACCATAGTGATGGCAAGAGGGTTTCTTAGGCTTCACATTTGAATAGACATTCCTTTAATTAGATTTATTTGATGATTCTCCTTTCTCAGTATACCCTAATACAGTATTGTTGTTCAGTCTTCTCTGATAGTTCATAAATTCATCCATTCTCTTAGTACTATCTTCAGATCTATTTTTCACTTCATTATGTTGTTGTAGAATCTTCAACTCATTTCTCAATTTTTCATTCTATTCTTTCAATACATCAATGTCTTCCAGTTTTATAGCAAGCTCAATATTCACTTAGTTTGCCTCATGATTCATAGAAACCACTCAATTGGTGATCTCAAAGTAATGTTCATTAAGGATTAATATCTCAGATTCTTTTTTCGTGTAACTTTTCAGTCATTTTCCTTTTTTTCATCAACAACCATGTTTCTGTCTTGTTTAGGTTTCTTTTCATCATTCAAGACTTCAACCATTCTAACCATTTGTGTATCTTGACCGATCTGTAGTGATTTCACTTGTTCAATAAGTTGTTGATTACTCTCATTTACCTTTAATATGATTCCTTCATATGCATCAGATATATTGCCAGATTTAGATCTAGATGTGTCAAACGGGTCATGAATTTCTTCTTCATGATAATTAGTCTCATGAAAGAGAAGTGCCATTTCCTTTCTCTTAATCAACATATCCCTTAGTTTCTCCTTGGCTTCTTTGTATTTTTCAACAAAGATCGTTAACTATAACTTTTGATTATCAATAGTTTTATCAAGTGTATACCTTTCCATTGTAAGATCTTTTCTCTTCAGTGATTAAAATTTCTAAACAAGAGAACTAGCTTTGATACCAATTATTGGGATAATAGAAAGGTGTGTACTGAGAGGGGAGGGGTGAATCAGTACCCTTAAAACATTCAAACAAATCTTTTTAACCAAATGTTATGTTATAACCGATTGAGTAGATAACATTCACCAAACATGTATTGTCACTGCTGAAATGTAAATGCATGTAATGTAAACAATAAACATACATCCAATTCAAGTACACATGACACTAGTATTTTGGTATCATAGAAAACCCCTGTTAGAAGGTAAAAATTGTGATGGGGATGAGACCCACAAAACTTCACTACTACAGTAAATAAAGTATCATGTTAAAGATTACAAAGATTGATCACTTTTGGTGACCTTACCCTATTAGGAGTAACAATGAAATTGATTTGATCTACCTCGTATGAGGATTTAGCAAAACAAAGTATGTGTGCACTCACTTAGGATATTTATACAAAGAAGTTTAAGTCTACTATGTTAGGAGATTTTGGGATTGTTACAATTGTTAGAGAGTAAAAACATTGTGTGATTTGAAAAAATTACAATCTCTATATTGTGAATATAGATCCTTTAAGTGCATATAAATCTATCACCTTACTATGAATGATAATACCTTCTTCTCTGCTTGGTAGCCTTGCCTCTATTCTAAAAATGGAATTCTTGTACTGTAGTCCTTATCATAAAACCCTTGTCTGATCTCTGATGTCTCTAGTATGGAGGCTAATTAATCATTACTTGGTCAACATACATTACAAAATTGACATCGTAACAATACATATATCAAAATTATTAACCTAATTAGGGTTTTAAAATATCTTACATAACCTAAGATCAATAGTGTACAACATTTACCTTGATCATCTAAACATAGGAGATATAAATAATTAATGTTGTGAATCTATAATTAATGTTCTCCTCGATCATTGTAAATAGTTATCTAGGTCGGAAAAAATGTGTTACCTAGATTGATGTGCCATTACAAACTTTTATGTGACCGTTGGTTCACTCGGTAAGTATTTTCTCTCGATGCTCGGTATTCTCTATGTATCTCGGTGTATATTTCTGCTCAGCAAAGTTTGTCCTCTTGGTGATCATTGTACTCGGTTAACTCTATGCATGATCACTACACTCAATTAACTCTGCACTTCGGTGATCATACCAATTGATTCTGTCTGTGACTCTATAACCAATTATTTGTTTTAATTCTTGAATACTAATGACAACCTTCAAAGCTCATTTGGAGTAAAAATTGTCAACTTTTTTCATTAAATTTTCTCTGAGATGACCACACGGTCTGCCATTACTCTTGCATTATTTGAAAATTTGTGGTTCAATGGTTCAACAGACTTACTTTATCAAAGAAACCAATTTTAAAATATGATTGTAGATCTTAGAAATGTCTTATCAAATCATGCTACCAATAGTAGCTAACAGAGAGTACAATCAACTTGGACACATGTCCATTGGGTGCAATGCCTTGAAAACAATCCTTCCATCATCGTTTCCTTGAGGCAAAGTGCTATCCATCAGATTAAGATCAACTTATAGCTTCTTTAACTTCCTTTAAAACCTAGGGCCCATGATATCAACAAGGCTACATGTCACTTGGGTACAATGCCTTGAAGGTTAATCTACATCACATATTTTCCTTAAGGCAAAGTGGTAGCCATTGGATTTAATTTAACCTGACCACAGTTTATCTTTCTACCACTTTACCAACTACAAGTCACACTTCCCAGCTGGGACACATGTCATATAGGTGCAATGCCTTGAAGATTACTATTCTCTCATCTCTGGCTTGAGGAAATGCACCTACCATTAGTGTTGAACCAAACCCACTTTGTATATGTGGTTCAAAGGCGCAATGCCTTAATGATTAATCTGACTGCATCTCTACTTTAAGGAAAAGTGCTCACCATTGGATTAAATTTAATATGTCTACACATTATCATTACTTTATCTTTAGATCTGGCCTACCAGTTTCCATGTGTCAAGTAGGCGCAATGACTTGAAGGTTAAACTGGGCACATCTTTTCTTTGAGGCTTCATGCTAGCCGTAGGATCTTCTAGGATTTTACCACTTCTTAATTCAGTGCAGATGGGCCCCAAGATCTGAAAAATCCCATGTGTCGACATGGTGCAATGACTTCAACAGTAACATAACAGCATCTCATGATTAAGGAATCATGCTAATCGTAGGATTCATCAAGACTTGTCAGCACTTTATCCTTCTGCCAACTTTAAACACATAGGCCCCATGTTGTCAGGAGGGAGAGATGTTACATAGGTGCAATTCCTTGAAGACTAAAATTGCCTCATCTTGCAATCAAGGAAAAATATTGACTATTAGATTGGAAATGATTCGCATGAGCTTTATGATAGATTTAAACATGGCCTGACCCCACCATATATATGTGTCCTTCAGGCGCAATGCCTTGATGGGTATCTCGTGATCATCTCTTCCTTGAGGCAAAGAGCCATCCATTGGATTGAAAAAAAATTACACGACACTTGGGATTTAATAGAAAGGCCATGAGGCTCCAAGTCTTAGGAAATGAAAAAAATATTTAAACGTTAGGACTCATAAATTAAAACCAAAAATGGCCCCAGTCATGGGAACTTAAAACACATGCTTAAAAGACAGATTTAATTTCTTCCAAAAAGTAACATGGAAACATAAACCATGAAATTATTACGGTTTAAAACCATCTAAAACAAAAAATTAACAAATGACACTTAGGGTTAATGCAACTTGAACCTTTCTTAGGGTTATTAAAACATGGGACTTAGCAATGAGGCAATTTTTTTTTTGCAGCCCTAACACTCCCTTCTCCAAGGAATCAAAATGTGCATCAAATTTATTCAACAAATATTCTAATTGATTAGATATAGAATTACCTTGATTCATCTACACATGTGGGAAAGTTCTTGAAAGTACATCAACTACCTTGAATAATAGTTTTATTTCCTTCTCCTTCTTACTCAAGGATTTTTCTATCACCTTAGCTTGAGCCAATATTGTTTTTTATTTTTTTATCATCTCATCTTCTTCCATGATCTAAAGATAAATAGGACTTTGCAAAACAAGTGATTCAAGTGATTCATTTTAATATATTTCCAATAATTAGTCAGTTCTGTAAGAAAATGGATCAATTTCTATCTGCTCAGGTTTTGATTGCTCCAGTTTCTTTATAATCTCAGCTTATTTTCCTTCATTCCTAAGGGCTTCTCCTCTCCTCTTACTATCACATGCATATCAAGTACATTATCTATTCTTACCTATTCACTTCTAATAAATTTTTTATCCATAAGATCAATATGTTCATCAATCTCCTTATTTGTCTCATTCTCAACATGTATATCTTTGGTGACTTCCTAATCTGTCATGATTTCTCTTACTTCATCCTTGATCATAATGTTTGCAGGATCAGTGTAGGGATCCTTCTCTTCTTCTATTTGTTCATCATCATCAAGGATAATTTCCACACCACCAATATAAACATCAGGTTCCTTAATGAATGATTTATCCTCTTTCTTCTTATTTCTAGGCTCTTTTCGCTTAGGTGCATCATGTCTAACTTTTGTTATGATCTTACTTATAATGTCATCAGTTTCTTCTATAATTTCATTTATCTTTCCATCCATTAGCATGTTTACTCTCACCTTTGTCAAAAGCCTCTTCTTTTCTTATTCAAGTAAATATTTTCTTTCATAATTATTGATTACTGGACACATCTTAGATATTAATGTCTCCCTTATCCTTTTATCTTCATCTAAAGTTGTTAATATTCTCCTTACAATTTTACATATAGATGATCAGGTATCTTATTCTTTATTTCAACTAGTCTTCTACTAAACTTGTTTAAATAAGTAATTACACCCGAAGACATCTAAAAATGTCCCTTGTCATGTTGAAAAAAGAAAGGAAGGAAGTGCACTTTTGCAACTATGTCACTATGAGTCCTTAGATAAGATCAAGTATTTATAGATGATACTTGATCATCTAGATACCTATATAATTTATTACGTACCCATTCATTATGAATCCTTAGAGAAGATCACAAAGGAAAAAGAAGAAAAAAAATACTAAGGAAAGAAGTTAGAGGAAGTATGCAAGTGTATTTCATGGGACTTAGGCATACTGGGAAAAATAAGTTATGAAGCAAAGGGTTGTGTGACACATGGAAGGAAGTTATATAGTTACTGTATAAACCCCATCAAACACCTTAAGAACATTGAGGACATTATAGAAAATTAGAGGAAGACTCTAGAAAATCTAATGCATGGTTGTGAGACCTCCTCACACGCTGTATTAGAGTTATAAAAATAAGTTTCTAGAGTATTGGACAAGTTTAGTGTGTTGGAAAAAGAGAAAGGGAGATTCATGGGAAGATTTGGTATGCTAAAGAGTTTGATTACTCCTAAGCTATCAATTAAGAAGACATCACAGGCTCTCACTGAGTACATTTATGTTGAGTTAAAGGGAGTAGAGACATCTTCTTTTGCACTGAATGGATTGATCAATGTGAATTAGATATTGGTAAAGACCTGGACTGAGGAAGTAAAGATCTTGGAAAGCTCTTTCTAAGATGTGCTTAAGATGGTCTAAAATTTTTGATAAGCATTTGCATGATTTTTTTTTAAAATTCTACATTTTTTTACACCTTTTCCAATGATGTCAAAGAGGGATAAGAAGATATGAAAATTTATATGGGAAAGATAGAGAAGATATAATTTGGAATAGTAAATATGTAGAGGAGATAAAGAAGATTATTGTATATACTTAGTCATAGTTTTGGTATTGACACTTAGTCATTTTTTACGAAGTGTTGCCATCAATGCCAAAGGGGGAGATTTTTGGAAAGTGGATCATTCAAGAGTGTTCAGTAACATATTAGGGTTGTGATTTATGGAAACACATCAATTATGAATGATCGCTTGGAGTGAAACATAGTTTTGGAGTTAAGGCTTGTAAAAATGACTAAGTCCTTAAAGTAGCTTACATGGTACAGGAGTATAGTTTTAGGAAATGAACACTTTATATTATGAATGAAGACATGAGAGCTTAAAGGAAGATATTTTGGGGTGTGTTAGACCTTAATTTATAGTTTCTTGAGTTTTGGAGTTCAGAGATGAAAGATACAGATGTTTGAATTTATGCGAAGACAATGATATAACGAGACCGAGCAGTTGAATGGTTGCAATGATTGAGGGAGTGTAATGTGGAATCCAAATAAGATATGTTGGATTTGGATTTTGTATTACCTATATTTTAGTAGCATATGCTCTCTGACTTTGTACTTACTTCTTGTATATGTGTTGGTTCAATTTTGTTATGTATTTGGTAGCCGACTGGGTATGTAATAAAGTATATATATGGAGAGCTTTTGAGAAGAAATGTATGGATGTTGTGAAAATCAATAAATGGATGCATTTTGATGTTAGAATCAAATATATGGTGATTCAAGAAACAAATATAATTAATTAAGCATAGAAGATGCTTGTTTATGTTCATTTTGATAAATCTTTGTAACAGAGACATATTTCTGATTATATGAGCAGTGAGCTTAGTGTATACCCCTATCAAGGTTTTGTATTCCTTTAATAGGGAAATATAATAATGTAATACTCAGCTCCTCATAGGGATAGGTATCCTAATAGGGACACAAAAATTTAGTGCATATTTGTGGGTACCATCCCCACTAGGGTTTTCCCTAGGCCAGAGTTTCCTCAAGAATAAATTCATGGTGTTATTAGTTGTGTACTGTGTGTTTATGTGCTTTTCATATCATAAATTATCTACTTAAGTTTTAATTTGATAATTTTAAGTTTATAGTGTTGTAATAATGATTCACCCCCCTCTCAGTATTACTTAATCCTAATAAATGGATCAATTTATATCTACTCATACTTTAATTCCTCCAATTTCTTTATAATCTCAGCTTATTTTCCTTCAGTCCTAACGACTTCTCCTTTGCTCTTACTGTCATGGGTATATCATGTACATGATCTATTCTTACCCCTTCACTTCCAATAACTTTTGGATCCATAACATTGATATGTCCATGAATCTCCTTATCTATCTCAGTCTCAACATGTATATCTTTGGTGACTTCCTTTTCTATCAGGATTTATCTTATTTCATCCTCAATCATAATTTTTATAGGATCATTGTAGGGATCCTTCTCTTCTTCTTTTTGTTCATCATCATCAAGGATAATCACCACACCACCAATATAAACATCAGGTTCCTTAATGAACAACTTATCCTCTTTCTTCATAGTTCTAATCTCTTTTCACTTAGGTGCAT
The DNA here is from genome assembly GCA_018584345.1 of Thuja plicata. Taxonomy (NCBI): domain Eukaryota; kingdom Viridiplantae; phylum Streptophyta; class Pinopsida; order Cupressales; family Cupressaceae; genus Thuja; species Thuja plicata. The sequence continues at coordinate 5,515,584 of MU225789.1, forward strand.
CATGTCTAACTTTTGTTATCATCTTACTAATAATATCATTAGTTTCTACAATAATTTCATTTATCTTTCCATTCATTAGCATGTTTACTCTTTTCATTTATTAGTTTCTGCAATAATTTCATTTATCTTTCCATCCATTAGCATGTTTACTCTTTTTTGATGAGGTTGTGGAAGAAGCTTTATGTAGGAACTAAATTTTTTGATATGTTAGTGTAACTTGTATACTTTTTTATCTCTAAAGTTGGCATGTTTAAGCTTGTTCCACATAGGTAGGTTTCAACCACTTACATTTTGGCATGCCCGGTGGGACCCACATCCCTGAAAACTATAATATTTTTGGAAAAATCCTATCATTTTATAGACCCACTCACGTATTGTCATCTCTAATTTATACAGAGGTGTCTATGACCTAGAACTATCATTTACGCCGACTAGAATTTGCAATAGCAGAATGTCATCTGGGATCTGATAAAAAGGACCTATGTTTTAATGTTTTGAAAATCATCTAGATAGATTGGCATCTATGATATTTTACCATCATCTACGTAGCTTGACTAGTGTTTGTGAGCTTTCATTATCATCTCTGCCCTATTTTATTTTCCAACTAGTTCTAGAAGATGGGTATCTTTTGGTTGATTTCTGGATGATTCTTCTGTGTCCTGTGGGCCCTGAAAGACTAATTTTAGCACTAGGATATTTGAGAGTAGTTTCATCTTCATAAGAGTTGTTTGCCTTTATAATTGGATTAATAACTAGTCACAACTCCCATAATCATAGATTGTCCATCCATACTTAGAATATATCTATCACATGGCTAGATTCATTTAATATGTCAACCAAGGGGTGTAAGCTTGAAATGGTTCAGCAAAATATATGTACAAATTCTCCACTAGAACCATGCTACAATTTCTTGGAAAGGAATGTAGAGGAAATTAAGTACTTTGGAAGTAAACCTATTTGAATCTTACCTATCAAAGCATAACCAATCATAAGGGAAAATGAATGAGTTTAGTCCTATAAGAAGGAACCACTCTTCCTTCTTTGTCTTTAGGAAAAGACAAAAGAACTACTTCTATGTGGCTGCAAAATAGACAAAGAACTGAACAACAACTATGAAAGAAACATAGTAAAAATGAAATGAAACACTCACCAAGTGGCCCCATTAGGGTGAGTGAATCCAAGTTTTCTAAAAGACTATATACTTGGTACAAGCATTTATTTTATTCATATAACTAATCTTGAGTATACATAATGACTTAGAAAATTGGAAACTATATTGCAGAAAGTATTACATGAATATCAACCAAGTTTTGATTGATTTTCTTCTTCATCTCCCCCCTTCATAGGGTAATTTAGCAACTTATTTATACTAAAGCTTTGCAACTAATTAACTTAACTTAATAACCACTTCCAATAGAATAAGTGGATGTAGTTATTACATTTAAAATAGAAATGAGAAACTTATTCAATAGGAAAGAAACAATCTTCATATTTATCTGTGGGAGAGAATATAGGACAACCACTTCTAGGATTTTATCAATAGTAAAACATGATACATCTCTAATAGATTCATCAAGAAGTGGGGAGAATTAGCTGGGTCTTCAATGATGTCCTTCTTCCTCTCCATGCTAGATGACTCGGTCCAAGATAATGAACTATAATTGATTGAATTTTTGAAGATATTAAGTTGATGATTACTGAGTTCAAGAAAGTTAATGCAAGACATTAAATCAGTTAATGTATTGTATTATCATTGATGTCAACTTGATATAATCTAATTGGTTATATACAAAGTGTCAAAGACTTCAGAGAACCAGAGAGATAAAGGTTATGCTTTTAGTAATTCATAAAATTTCAGTATGCACTAAGTGACAACAAACACCGACGGTCAGTGCACCCCGACAGAGAGAGAAACCTGAGAGGAAATTCATAGTGATACCTGAGTAGGAAACCTAAGAAAGCATTACCGGAAAGTAGAATCAATGAAACCCAATCAGAATTTCACAGTGTTACCCGACGGACAAACAGCCCTAACAGACAGATAACCCCAATGGATAGACGACCCTGAAGGACAAACAACCTTGATGGATGAAGATTCTTGAGGAGAACTAAAGTGTTGACTGAGCTAACAAGGAGTTCAAACACTGAAAAGAACTGACATTTAGAAATGAAAAAATATTTAGCTAACAAGAGCTAAAGGAGTTAACTGGTTGTTAATATTGTTTTCATCGACAAGTTAAAACTAGAGATAAGAAAGAGATTTAAAGTTGTTTAATTATACTTTTTAAAGATAAATCTACGAGATAACACTGAAGTATAGTTTTAAAGCAATATTGGCTAGAATTGTGGATCACGCTAAGAACAAGAAAGTCAAGGACTAAGAAATGGTGAAATCATGTCTATAAAGAGACAAGCTAATTCATTGTCAACTAGGGGTGAATAGAGAAGATGTTGAAGGTATACCGGTGAAGAACAAATTCATACAGTCTTGATAAATCAAGCTAAAGAATAGAGCTCTATTTCTACAGACACCAAACAAAAGAGAAGGACAACATCACCAAGAAGAAAGAAGTGGAGAAAAGGTATTGAAAAGATACATTGATCAGAAAGGTATTATGAGCTTACAATAGATCTGAAAAAACTACAAGTATAAGTTGTATGTATGAACAGATCATTTATTGTTTCAATTTAACCATTGGATTAGAAAGTCTCTTAACCAAACAAGACTTAACAATCCTTTATATATTGAGATACATCCTAAAGAGTATCAAAAGGTTTGGTCATGAAGATAGCATAGAGATGCCAGATATCAAGTGAAAAACTACATAGGGTTTGGTCATAAAGATAGCATAGAGATTCTAGATATCAAGCAATAAACTATTTTATTTAAATCCTCTAACAAGGTCACACTTAATAGTCTATTTGTAACCTTCAACAGGGTTGGCTCTACACTGAGCTCACTTCAAAAGAGTGAAAATTTTGGGTTACTGGTCCCAATTTGTTTTTCCCTTAACAGGGTTTCCATGTTAAAATTCCATGTGTCAATGTGTTTATGAGTCATTACTTTAGTGTTTTGCATTACACATAACTAATCGGGATTGATCGGTATACACTAAGTAATTTACTATATTTTGGTAAATGAAATACTGCTAATCAATAAATGGTAAGAATAAGGTTTAACAATGAACTCTGAGCAATAGTTATTTGTTGAGATTATTTCAAGGGACACTAATACATTTGAGGTCAATTTTTGACCTTTAATTTCGACCAAGGTGTTTTTTTTAGCTTGTTAGATTCAATTTTTTTGTTTATGAGCTTGATTTGGTCAAAATTTTGACCAAATTTGGATTTTAATGTTTATGAGCCCGATTTGGTCAAAATTTTGACCAATTTGGGCTCATAAACAAAAATTTAAAAAATGGTTCGAGACCATTTGATCACTCATTGGGCAATATGGGCAGGAGGTTTGGAGTTCTGGGCACACGGGAGCTAGTTGAGGTGAGTGTGTTTTTTCTGTAGGTTCTTCCACATTTACCCTTACCTTGACATTTTCCTTAAATCATTTGTTGCAGGTTCTTCCATTGCATTATTATTTTGACACATTTTTGGTCAACATTAATCCATTTTTTCCCCTAAACAGGTATGCGCTCCTTATATACCTCTACATTTTTGTCTTTCATAGCTCTATTTGGTATTTTAAAACTCATTTTTGGGCAACATTATTTTCCATTCACATGGCTAGGGATCCATTTCATTTCATTCACGTAGCTATGGTTTTTGTCTTTCATAGCTCTATTTCATTCTTCTCAATGATGAATCTGAAATATGCATCCATACATTCATCTTTACTACAACAAGGAAAAAAATAGCATGCTACAATAACATTCACTGTTGCATCCATTCTTGTCAGTGTGCAAAAAATTCTTACTGATCTTTGATTCTGCTAGTTGATTTAATGAAATTGTAGATGTTAGAGTATTATTGATAAAAATATCCTTAATGTTTAATGAAATGTCTAACAGCTGATATATATATCTAAAAATATATGTCAAAGTCATTTTATTTGTGAATGTAGATATATATATATGTTTACATATATAAATATGAATTTGTATATATATATATATAAATGTGTGTGTGTGTATATATATATACATATATAAATATACATTTATATATATATATATATGTGTATATATATAGATGAATAGGCATACGTATATATATATATATATATATATATTCTTGTATATGATCATAGATATACATGTTTATATATATTCATATTTATGTGATTTCTTTTATGCCTAAGTGAAATTTCTGTGAGCCAGACATTTAGACATACAATACTCTATTAATTTGTCTAAATTTATCCAGTGCCCCCATTGAAATTAAAGTGATTATCAATATGTTGCACTGTTAAGATGATAACATCAAACCATGTCTAGATCTAATGAAGCAAGAGAGACTAAATGAGAGCAATGTTGTAGCATCCTCTACCTGAAGTCCTTAGAGAGCGCTTTCTTTATAGACTTCAAGATAAAGGATACCAGATACATGCAATCTCTATGTAAAATTAAATTGCATCCAGGATTTAAGGCAAAAAAAAAAGATGACACGCCAGAGAGAAATTTCTACAATATCCAGGAGACTCGGAAAGAAATGTTATGTAATTAATGGAATAGCACATAGATGGCTCCTATTATAAGGCCTATAAGTACTAATCAAAAAGAGGACAAAGGGGGACAAACACTATTGCATTTCATTCTTTCCAATGATGAATCAAAAATATGCATCCATTCATTCATCTTTACCACAACAAGGAAAAAAATAACATGCTACAAGAACATTCACTATGTAAACTTGAGGGAGTCCAAGAAAAATTAATTCATTGGTTTTAGAAGTGACAATTTTTATCCCTAGCCATGTAAATCAGACACTTTCATCTGTACTTTGTAGATTTTGACATTGACTATCTCTATACTAGTGAATTGGCATTGTTGTACAAGCCTTTAAGCTAACTTATTCTCAAATAACTTTATGTTGAACTCTTCATCTATTCTTCAAAACATGCCTCTGAAACCTTATGGACTGTATAACATCTTATGATTTTCCTTGTCAAGATGGCCACCACACCTACATGTTTCACAATGCTTGCCTTTTTTGGCTTTTAAAATATTTTACTCTCATGTCAAGGCCATCATAACTTAGTGGTTTGTAAGATTTTAACATGTTTTATAGGGACTATCATTTGTTCTCTGCTTCTTACCTCCTAGGCTACATCATCCTTTCTTACATCCTTCAAGATTTTATGAAGCCCTTTCCTTCTCTTCATAGCATGACATTGAAAAATTATAGACTGTCATGATGTCTTATGATTGTCTTTTTTGACATGATAGTTACTGTTTGTTGTTCTTTTCCATTTGTCTGTAATTTCACTCTCTTTCTAGATCATCCCCTTTTCCCTTTGTTATTATAGTCTTGTAGTTGTTGCAAGAGCCTGCACAGTAAAACAACTCAGTTTGTTTATATAATTATTTCATGATAAGCCTCTAACTCATCATCAAAATTCTCAAAAAAAAATTCTTTTACCACTCTACCCTCCATAATTGATGCTTTGAAACATGAAAGTCCACATCTTTTTCTAACTGCTCTTGCAACAACGACTTACCATTACCATGACTATTTGTTCACTGTAATTCCTTGTGATTTAGTGCAACATATATACATTATCTTTAAAATATGGCTAGTCTGGGATGAGTACTTGATGACATTGCATCTTTGTTTGTAGAGTCCTATCTTTTATATTTGGGAGACTCTATTGATTGTATTCATCTTTTCTTTAGTGGAGTTGATTCTACCATATAGTGTTTGTTAAGTGGT
>MU225789.1:5521657-5533347 GCA_018584345.1 Thuja plicata
TTATCACAAAACCATATCATAGCTTGCATTTCCATAACATAAGTAGATAACATCAATATATAGATATAATTTTTATCACTTGATTAACACGTCTGATAATTTTATTTATGAATAATGGGATTGATTTGTCATAAAATAAGGCTTAAGTCTACCCCTTAGCACATCAATGACCCCCAAAAAATATTTCTCAACACTACACATTCATAAACAAATAGGCTTGCACATGCGCAAGTACTGAGGTGTAGAAGACAAATCTTGCCCAAAATTGATATCTTTGAATACATCTACAAGTATAACTACATATAAGAATGGAGTCAAATTCCTAAACAAGTAGATGATAACTAAAACATTGCTAATTCAATAATATATTTGAGATTTATATTATAATAGAATTGTGAACTACATTTAATCAAAAAAATTGAACTATTTTTTATCCTCTCATTTCTTTTTCATTGTTCAATGCCATCTCTCTATATATAAAAGATGTGCTTATTTCCTTAAAATTGAAGTATCTTGCATTAAGGAAAAAATGGAATCGATCAAATTCTATTGAGTTTCACAAAGTCAAAATACTATTTTGGACGGTTTCATACTTGAATGGCACCAAAGTTATAACATAAATTAGACTTTGGAAAGTTTGAGTTCCTCCATTTCATAGCATCACATAGGAAAAAGATCAAGACTAAATATAACAAGAATAATAATCAAGATAAACTCTTGGAATAAAAGAGGTATTTTCCACTTATAAACACCTTAAGTTTCAACACTATTCCACTAATGTAAGGCAATCACAAGTGGTGGGGAAGCAAGCCAACCCCAATTTTTGGGTCTCCTTACATTAATTGTTTACCATCAGTTAAAATTTGTAACAACACATGTATTAGATAGATTAATACATGACAGTCAAAAGAAGGAATTGCCAAATTCAATAAATCTTTTGCTGCATCTTTTTTTTATCATCCTAAAAAACTATTTTAAAACCATTTTCAAAGGTCAAACCAATGTTATTGTAAGCTCTTTTTTACGGTTATGTTATTGTAAGCTCTTTTTCCCTTAAAGGGTTTCTACGTTAAAAATTCATGTGTTAATGTGTTTATGAGTCATTACTTTAGTTTTTTTCATTACACATAACTAATCTGGATTGATCAGTATACACTAAGTAATTTACTATATTTTGGTAAATGAAAGACTGCTAATCGGTAAATAGTAAAATAAGGTTTAACAGTGAACTCTGAGCAATAGTTATTTGTGGAGATTATTTCAAGGCATTCATCTTGTACGACTAAAGATAACTAGAGTCTTATAATTATGGTAATAAGTTTTTGGGTTAATTTATTTGAATATTTTTTAGGCCAGTGATTCACTCCCCCTCTTAGTTATTCTAACACAAGAACTTGGCGAGATCCACTAAATTCTTGTTCGACTATTCCTACCTTTTATCCTATTCTAGAAACAAGAGGTTAGGGGCACAAAATATGCAATTACATTTATTTCTAGATTGCATTCAATCATTAAATCTTAGATCTGATATATATGTATACATCACATGGCTTCAAGAAGATAAACTACTTGGCTACAGGAACCCACTATCTTCAATCATCCAAAAAGGAATAATATAAAGATAGATAAGGTTCAAAACATCAATTATCCTTCTAACAATAGTCATAATTCCATGTCTATATAACCATCAAATATTTTTTAGAATTCATAGAATTCTATCACCAAGATCCATTATAGAAAAGACCTATCACAAAAGAAAAGAATGGAGACACAACAAAGAATGTTCTAAAATATGAAATATTCATTTAGAGAGGGAATAATAAAATACAAAGAGATCAAACCTTATAAAGGTGATCAAAATCCTAAAGGAAAATATCTAGATTGCATGATAATAATTAATAAAAGAATTAATTATTATATGTCTAAATTTTAGCTTCAGTAAACTAGAGATAATAAGTGACCTAATAATTAAATCAAAATGATTTAATTAATAAGTTAAATATCTTATTACTCTAACACCACCCCTTAAGATAAACTTAGGGAGTAGCTAAAACCTAGAAAAAACTACTGAAAGTAGGAAATGGGTCCCGACAACATAGCTTGATCAGGTACCCAACTACAAGAAAGCTTTGTAAAGAGGAGAAAAGGAGAAAACCTAGTGGGAAAAATCCATCTCTAAAAATAGATGAAGACTAGTGAAGGACTAAAGAAGCCTCCAAAGTAGAGAATTTCCTAGAAACTAGGAACAAAGGATGAACATAAAGAGCACCAATAAATCATGGAGATGCAAATACTGTCAAAGAATAACTGCTGGAACCTCCACTGTAATAGAACATGATCAGGTAGAGAAGACTGTAATATGCATGAGTTCCCTCAAATGACACTACTCAAACCAGGATGGAAAACAAAGGAAAACATTGGAATTTGAAGATACAAAAGGAAACAAATACCAAAGTCTAAATATTTGATCAATCAAAGATGGAAGGATGCCTCTAAAATAGGAATGAAAGAGTGTCTATATGGTAAATGATCAATCCCACTAAAATGCATAGGTACCTAGACACTGCATCTACCTAGTACCAAGGAACAAATATTAAATACATATCTCACTCCATCAAACCAAAGAACAATTAGAACCAATAAGAGATACCCCCTCTTAATGCTGAGCAGGGAGAGGCATGATAGGTACACTGAAACAGACTGCCAAGAATACCTACATGACTAAGAACCAAGAACATATAAAGGATGGTATCAAGGAAGGATCACTCTCTTGACACGCATCATGAGGCTAATGTATTGGTTGTATTCCCATTTTTGGCTTGTTTCCCCAAATTTTCATAGGTCTTCGCTCTGGTTTCATGTTTAGAGATAGAAATCTCTCAGTTTATTTGTCGTCTCCCTATTGAAATCTTTAGGTTTTCAGGTCAGAACCCATATAAAGTTGCAAAACCTTAAAGCCCTAGGTCTTGTTTGGTGTGCAAGAATGAAAAGAAACCCTAGGGCATTCATCTCACTTCTATTTTGGTGTTACTTTTTGGATTCACTTAAGTCATGTATTACAAATTCGATCGCCTAGTCACGTAACCCGAATGGCATATTCCTTTTTTCTTCTAGACTTGGCAATTAGCTTGTGTCGCATAGTCTCTCACAGAATTAGAATTTATTTTAGATTTATATGACTTCACAATTCCTTCATATCATGTAATCGCAGAATGAGTAACAGGTCAGCAATATATGAAGGGACCCACAGATGGGTCATGATGTCACAAGAAAAGATCAGCAGTCAAAGGTTCATCACGAGACTTGGCAATTTATGGTTGTCACATAATTGCTAGATTGATTCACAATTAAATGAATAGTGCAAGGATTTAGTCACATGGTCTCCAAGAAGGATGGTAGTTAAGAGAAAGATGCTTAGACATCGCGACTAACCATATGCGGTTTGACATAAAACACTGTCGGGTTGTTGCCAGATTGAAATGATGGGTCAATTTTCCATTCAGTGGTGTAGAGACAAGTAATAAATCAGACACATGTCTAGGGGTAAGTTGACTAAGGGCTTATCATGCAGTCACCAAATGGTAAGAAATCACTAATACATTTGGTACCAAATTGCAACGGCAGTGTTGTTGTAGTTTTTCCGTCACAACCTTGTCATCGTCGCAATTGCGACGGTCTGTCATCACAATTGCGACAATGACAAGGTTGTGACAGAAAAACTGCAACGACACTGCCGTTGCAATTTGGTACCAAATGTATTAGTGAATTATTCAGCGATTACGAGACTAAGTATAAAGGTCTTTGCTTGTTGCATAATCTCTGAATAATTTAAGGGTATGATAGATTTCTTGGCAATTTACTGGGAGCCATCAAATGAAGTGATTAAGAGATCCTACGGTGGTAAAAAATTCTTTGAATAAAAGAGTCCAAACAGAAAAGTGTTTGCGACAAAGAGACTATATACAGTCGCATAGTCATTAGATGGGCCGAAGGGTAAAAGTACCTGTCGCATTGTCTCTAAGGGATTTTGACATTTAGCATTTGTGTTCTGCGATTAGGAAACTAGGGGTTGTCACGGGGTCTTGTGAAAGAAAGAAGACACTCAGCGACTGGGAGATAACCGTGAAAGCCAAGGATAACAGTTAGTCACATAGTCTCCGAAATGGATGTGAGTTAGTTCTAACATCCAGTGACTTTGATTTCTTCACTGTCACGTGATCACCAGATGGTAAATTTGGTTAACTAAGAGAAGGAAAGTTACATAGTCACTGAGTCTCCAAAAGAATCATGTGTTAAGGACTTGGGTTAGCAACAAAGATACTATATATAGTCATGTGGTCGCCTGATATCAAATATTCAGAAAAAGCGGTAGTATCTGATATGACAATGTGAGTCATTCATCGTCTAATGACAGGCTCATATATTGATTATTGTGTAAAAAAGGGTAGCTAAGATGTATGACAGAGAGCCAGTCACATGAAGACATGTCATCTCGTTAAAATTTAATAAGGTTTTTCTAAGGATTCAGATTTGTGAATTTGATTTCCTGTCACGCTCATCAAACTACGAATAGGTTTTCAATTAATTTTGTAGCATGCTAAATTGAAGACAGAATTGATGTTTTTTCAAATGATGAGCCGTGTACTGGGAACAGTTACCATAAAGAACTGATTGAAGGCTCATTTTAACTTATCTTTATTTTTGAGTTTCAGAGTGAAGAAGTGCTAAGTGTTCTGAGAAGAGAGAAGAAATCAGAGAATTGCAGAGTTTTCCATTGATTAAAAGTCATTGAATTCCTAAGAATTGTGCACAGAGGAGTAAGTGAATCTTGAAAGATAGATTTGTTTCAATATCGGTAAAAAAAAAAAGAGCGGATTCAAGCACAACAAACATGAGTAGAGCAGTTAGTGTAGCTTCAACTAGTGGCAGGAGTGAAAAGGCAGATGAAGAGACAAAGGGGAATTATATGTCTAAGGATTGTGATTATTGTGTTTTCCACAATTGGATTCTGTATCCAATAATACAGAGTCTAGGCATCAGTAGGACAAGGGTCCCAATTAAGGTTATGAAACTACTAAGGCCATGTGACTACTCTGATAAATGGGAGGGAGACCACAATTGGGGTGATTTCTTCTTAGAATAAAACTATACCATAATTAGGATATATGGGCATATTCATCCCCCTCATATGTTGCCTTACCATGTACCAGCAAGGGTGGCAGCAATGAAATTCATTTGGCAACTGTTGTTAACATATAATGTGCACTTTGCACCACATAAGAAGGGGACCTTGACCCCTAGACAATTCAGAATTTAGAAATTTCACAATTGGTAAAGGTGTTATTGATGTAATTAGCCAATGGTTAGAAGGGTGTAGAATGGGGGCAACAACTTACAGATACATTGAACCTGAGGGCTTCATGGCAGGAGTTAGGAAATTGTATACTCCCACAATCCCCAATGCCAATGTTCATTGTGAATGTATTGAGGAGGATGCAACAAGGAACATTCCTGATGAAGATGAGATAAAGACAAGAAGAACAAGGATTTAGGAGTTGCTAAACCTTGAAAGAAAAATCAAAATAAATGGGTTAGCTTTTGGGGGTTTCTACCCTGATCTCCCATATTTTGACAAAATAAAGGCCATGATTGATAATTTTTATGTGCTCAGTGAACAGCTTGAGACTGTTCTTGATAAGAAAGGTGCCCAAGGGCCAGACCACTCAGAGTCTGAATATGATAGCAGTAGTGATAGTGATTATGCCCATCCTACTAGATATGTTCAACCTCAGCAAGATGTTGCTGAGATGCCACAGCTCCAGGGAGTAGAGGGCCACATTGTTGAATTAGTAGTGGCCACACAACCTGATGATTTAGAAGAGCCTGCTACTAAGAGGAAAAAAATGGAGATAGGTCAGCCTTCAGTTGAGGGGTAGGAGAAGAAAAAGGATAAAGCAAGAGCCCTGGTGCCAGGAAATAGGTTATATGACCATAACCTGAGAAAATTGATTAGGGAAGGCAAGAAACAATAGCCTGATTTGGAGGAGAAGGTTGAATTACCCCTTAAGGCTTGTGTTGATGAAAGATTGATCCATCAACAATAATTTTTGAGTGATGACAACTTTGTCAAAACTGAGGAATTTCAAGACTTCCTAAGATGGTATAAGAAGGAGCAGATAAGAGCTCAATTTACTATTGATGGAAAGGAGACAATAACAAATAAGGCCTTAGTGGCCCTGCAGTCTTATGACCCAGAAAGTGAGGACATCTCACCTGAGGAGGCCACGAATTTGGTGTTAGGCAGTGGCATATTATTGGCTGAGGGATGGGATTTAGAATCTACCTTCATAATTGACCAAATAAGAAAGTATCCTGATCTAAAGATGGCCAGTGAAGTGCAGATGGGAGATGTAATCAAAGGATTTGGGTATAGCCCAAAATCTCAGGCTTGTGCAATGTGGAGCCTATGCCCGAAGGATCAAAAGCCTCAACTAGTAAACATTTAAGAAAACATGGTGGGAAATCAAATGGTCTGGTCGATGTAGAATACAGGGTATTTGGAAATATCCCAAATCATGACACATTGGGCTCACTTAAATGAGGACAAAACTAAACAGTTGTCTGATAAGTGTAGCACATTGTTAGAAGAAACAAGTGCATTGGCTAAAGACCGGGAAATGTGCCATATCCAGCTACACCAGCAAGATCTGGTGATAAAAAGATTGATGAAGGAATTGGAAGAGAAGCCTGAGGTGATGTATGTGCCTGTACAACCACAACCTTTGCAAATTGAAGACAAGGCAAAATCAGAAGAGGTGGTTGAGAAGGAGGATATAGGACAAAAGAAGAATGAATTTTCCTTGAGAGCATTAAGAGGTGTTCTACAACATAGAATTGAAGTCTTGAAGGATAAGATTGATGTTGTACTTAATGCCTATAATAAGTTGCCAGCTTTGCATACAGAGGTGATGGGGTATCTTTCTATCTTGAACCCCTATTTTACCAAGTGGTCCACCAGGGTACAATTGTTTGAGAATATTGCATCTTTACAAGCCCTGAGGTCAGATTTGCCAAAGATAGTGACAGAGGTGGAAGATTAGATCAAAAGGGTCAATATTTCTCTCTCATTCTTTAAAGGAAAATTAAATCAAATAGAGGTTAAGTTAAGCCTCTTTTCTGTTGATTTTAATAGATTTGTTCCTTCCTTAAGGGGAGATGATGATCAAGTAAAAGCTTTGGATGCCTGGAGGAATGAATTTGATGGCAAAATGCCTAGTGATGAGGCATTTATTTTGGGGTCAAATGTGGATATTGAAGGATTCAATAAGATCTTAGATGAATCTTTCAAGGCAAAAACTGATATCAATAAGTTTCTAGTTGATGTTAAGAACATCACTGATGTTAGATGGGACAGGCAAAAGGCACAAGTACAAGGCACTCAAGATTTCAAGTGGCCAACCGATGATGAAGTGAAAGCATGGGAATCGATGACCAGGCCCAAGAGAAAGAAGCCAGTAGTTGAGGAAGAAGTTTTGGATGATGAGTAAAGGTGAACATTTGGTGCTTCACTATTAAAGATAAGGAAGTCAGTTATTAGTAAAGGAAAGTGTAGGTGAGTATATAAGCACGGTCATCCAAACTCGACATAAATACTACCAACTACTATGTATACTTTCAAAATGAAGTCGCCAGATTGGGTGAAGAACAAAGAATATCTGATTTCATCTCTTGACTTGGTCGTTCCACCGCTTCTTCTCTCTCTTTTTGTATTTTTTGTAGTTTTAGGGTTAGGTTTGCTGAGACCATCTGAAGCTTGTTGCATCCTAAAAGAAAAGGGATTCCAAGATGGTTAGGGACCTATAAATAGGAAAAAGTTTTATTTTGTGGAGAGGATGAAATATATTGTAAAATCAGACTTTCTAAATTTGTGTCTATGTTTTCAAGCTTCAAAGATTTTTCATGTATGAAAGAAGGATCATATCAATAAAATATGGTGCAATTTTACTTTTCTCTACTGTTGTCTCTTTATTTCCTATGTATGCTTTTTTATGCTTAAGGTTGTAAGGTGGTCTGAAGCATTTTGGTCACAAGGTAACTATTTAATTACTTACAAGTTTCTTTCATGTAAAGAAGTAAGTTTTGTGGGTAGTTTTAGGGAGCATATCAGTATTTAAAGATTTGATACAGTATTTTAGAGGTAACTAGATAATTTTTAAGGTAGTTTATCTGAATTGTATGTAGGTTGTAAGGCAGCTTATAGTATTTTGTTTCTATTGATACTTGGGCTTATTGACTCTGTAACCCAAAGGATAGGCACTGATCTAGGTTTTGGTCTGATAATCCATCATCATCATCCAAGTTTTCAAAACTATTCAAAATTATTTCAATCAAAATACTTTTGTTACTAAGGACAAACAAACTAAACTCAGCAAGGACTCATGTCAGTAGGACAGTGTCCATTTTAGTGATTCCTTGAAGAGTGAATCATTAGGTTATCCCTCCAAAAACAAAAGGAAGAAGGATGCAAATCCTTGTCTCATTGGTTCATGTTATCAAAACCATAGCCTTGCTTATAATACTATGTTTTAGATCAATCATTGAAATCTCTAAAGTATTCTATAAGTTATTACAGTGAGGTTTTAGGTACATAACCAGTGAATGAATTAATCCACTAAATACATGGGCTGAAGTATCAGTAATCTTTAAATAGGTAGTACCTGCCTAAGTCTGTGGAGCTCAAAAATGAAGGAGGTGATAATTGGTATCCCCAGTGTTATCAAATACCTCAGTAATTAGTCTTTCTCTTGCCTAAAAGAGGTTGCATTCAAGTATATAAGTTATACTGTCATCATTAGGTAAGTGTTGCAAGAAAAAGTGCTAACATAATGTTGAGGAAGGCACACTAATTTGACAAAGGTAGATGGAAAACAAAGTAAACATCAACCCCCCCATGGCACTTTATAATGTACTCCAAGTGCAAATATGCACAAAATGTGCAAGATCTCAAGCATGCAATAGATGGTACTTTATCTCAGTGCATTTGAAAAAAAGAAATCCTACAGAAATAGATGTATACAAATATCAGGACTGACAAAAAGCTATAATAACATGAATAATAGCTAAAAAGGAGTCATCTCATGTAAGGAAAATGATCCCAGGACCTGAAACTTCCAATATATTCACCAGATTGCCAAAAAGAAAAAAACTTGAATAAAATATATCTAGAGAATATTTTGGATGTGAGACCCATACAAAAAGAAAGAGCACACAACTATATTTCCAATGATAAGAGGAAGTCAGAATATTGAGCCCAAATGACCAAGATATGCCTCCCAGAGTGCAAAAAGGAACCTTGAATTTGACTGGTAAAAACATGTGCAAAATAGTAAAATCAGAAAACCAAGCCTAGGAAATTAGATCATGCTCAAAACCAACTTTTTGACGATATCTAATTTGAAAAAAAAATACCTCTATTCGCTCAAGTTACAAGAAAACCACCAAAGAATGCTCCAAAATAAGAAGAGTCCCAAGAAATCTCTGCTAAATCTGGCAGAGCTCCACTAAATCTAGTGATGCTGCTAAATATGATGGGACTGCTAAAATTTTGGCCAAAGTTAGTAGAGCTAATGATGCATAATGTTGAGAGATGATGTCAGTGAATGTTGACATGGTGGCCATGCATGCAAAATAAAATATGTTTTCTTGAAAAAAAAATATTTTTACAAAAAGATAATATATTTTTTTATGTAAAAAATAGTTAAAAAGTATTGGGCGGTGGGTCTGAGGCCTTGGGGTCTACACACACCCTTGGGCTTGCGCATGGCCTTGGGCCTGTGTACAACCTTGGGCTTATGCAAGGTTGTCGTGCGGGGGGGAGGCCCCACCGCCTACCTATGTGCACATGGGTAGGGTACAAACCCCCACAAAAAGATATATTTTTTAAACTTTTTTAAGAACCCATAATAAACACATGGGTTTTTTCAAAAAAAAATTCAATACGAAAAAAAAGAGTGAAATTTTTTTTGTGCCTTTTTTAAACAAAAAATTTACTCATCTCAGTATATGTGCCTAGAAAAGGGTCATATATGCAAAAAAAATTTGCCTCAAATTGCAATTGTGTCCAAATTGGATGTTACTTGTATGAAAATAGGGGTTTTTAGGCCTTCTAGATGCAACTGTGAGGTCCGTTTGTGCCCAAAATGCTTCAAAAAACAACTCTTCCCAAGATCCACACATGAAATCTTTGTAAACTTGAAACCCTAAGAGCTCCAAAAAAATCTTCAAAAAATGAGGAATGAACTACAATAGCAAGGCTCTCATACCATGTTAGAATTCATAGAATTCTATCACCAAGATCCACTATAGCAAAAACCTGTCACAAAAGTAAAGAATGGAGACACAACAAAGAATGTTCTAAAAGATGAAATATTCATTCAGGGAGGGAATAATAAATTACAAAGAGATCAAACCTTAAAAAGGTGATCAAAACCCTAAAAGGGAAATATCTAAGTTGAATGATAATAATTAATAAAAGAATTAATTATTATATGCCTAAAATTTAGCTTAAGTAAACTAGAGATAATAAGTGACTTTATAATTAAATCAAAATAATTTAATTAAAAGTTAAATATCTTATTACTCAAAAAATATTTATCAATACCTTCTCAAAGTCTTAAACTTATTATAAGAAAAAGAGTCTTGAAAAATCCTAAAACTTATAAAAAAATTTGAAATAGAGCAATAGAAACATAGATAAACATCGCCATTATTTTGGCCCATCATTTCCCCCATCTTAAGATTTTGTTGGTCCTCTAGCAACTACAAAGTTGCTGATCCTGGCATTTGTTCTAAAGTCTGTGGTTGAACCTTGACCTTCTCCTCCTTTCTGTAAGCTCCAATAATATTATTTGTTCCCCTTCAACATTCTCCACCTTGTCACTTCTTCTCTCATATCATGCTCATTTCCCTCATAAATTATGCTTAGAAGTGCCAAAGTAAGATTGGAGGCTTGAACTTGAGAGTAATCCAATTTTCTTCTCTTGTCGGGCCTAGCTCAATGTACCACAGTGCCCTTTGTGTTGCAACTACATAGTTTTGTAGGGAATGTGGCTCAGCCTTTTTCAAATTCTCAGGTAAACCAATCCATCATTGTTTAATGGATATAAGAACTAACATGCCTTCATCTCTAGCCATCTTCTCATAATCTCTAAATTCCACATCTCTTAAATTATGTATCTATGCCCTCTAGTGATTATATCTGAGTAAGCCTAGCCAGTCATAATAAAGTTTCTTGGCCTCATTGCATATAGCTCTTATTATCAATGGAGAATCTACCTCCTCTTGTCGTGAAGGTCTAGCCTATATTTCCCTGGCAGTTTTATTTTTTATCCATGCCATCATTACTCATAATTGGATATCACCTATGAAAATAAGTTGATTACAATTGGTATCATGAGGAAAAGTAAATTGCGCAAATATAATTCACACATAAAATTCTTGATGGCTGTAAAATAATTATTGTATATATCATAGAATTAATGAGATGTTTCCATGGATGGATTTGTAACCACCTAAATTTGGTCTATTCCAACTATGGACCCTATTTTTCCTAAGTGTGATCATACCCTCGATTATGTCCAAACGACCCTGTTACTGCTTGGCATAATTCTTCAAATCAATTTAATGTCCTA
>MU225789.1:5533524-5546855 GCA_018584345.1 Thuja plicata
ATGGCTATAGTCCCCTAATTATTAAAAAGCAATTAAATTGTTTAAATAATTAATTCCTATATTTTTAAATGAATTAAATAAGTTTAAATCATTTATTAATATTCCCCTAAACCCCAACCTAACCTATCTGAACCACTTCTACCCTGGGTTCTAACCCTTCTCAACCCATTCACCCTTGCTAATCTAATCCTAATCCTAATTCTACCCTAACCCACCTCCTAATGTTGTCACATTCCATTAAAAAATGCTTAGCAACTCAACCCACTTGAGAAAGTCCACTTTCTCAAGCCCCTCTCTTCCACCCTCCCTTGCTTCTTTAAGGCTTTCATTAATGCCTTATTAATGAAGATGCCTTAAGCTTATGTCTCTCCCATGCCTCATTAAAGCCCAAGGCATTAATGGTTCTTACACCTCCATTAATGAGCCCCTTCACTCATTAATTCGCCTTGTCCCCCCTCTCTATCTCTCATTCTTCTATAAATAGAAGCCATTTTTGAGAGTAAATAAGCCTTCACCTTAGATTGTAAATGCATTGTTATGCTGTTAGATTAATCCTAGACTAACATTTCACTTCTTATTTCATGCTTTTTCATTGTTATTATTCATATGCTTAGAGTTAGAATGCTTGTTTATCATCTTTTTAGCTTCTTTTAATCTAAAAATCCTTCATGCTAGGTTGTATTCATCACTGATTGTAGCGTATTCTGAGGGCTAATATGTTACTAATCACACTCTTTCTAGTTAGAAGGCAATAGGTCAATATTAGTGGGTTTTTTATGCTTTATCTAACCTTTCGAGCTAATTCAATGACTTATTGAGTGTTCGTGTCTTTCTTAATAGGTCCCCAAATACACACACACATTTCTAGCACCCACCGTGGGGCACGATTTCCAACTTGGCCTCATTTTCTAACACTTTTTTTTCAATTTGCACACTCAGGATTCGGTCACAAGATCATTTTTAATCATTCAGGATCACATCCTGGATATGCCATCGCATCACAGAAAAGTTGGATTGCATCCGGGATTTCCCAGGTCATTTCTGGTTTAGGCTCGCATCTGGTCAGCAAGGGATCGCACTCAGGGTAAAAGCTCGTATATGGTATATTGTGTCACATTTAGTATAAATTTAGGCTCACATCTAGTTAAAAGACTTGTGCATTCGGTTTACCTAATCCTAATAGATTGACAAAGTGGTGTTTGTGGTATTTTGTAGCTTGATAAGTGTTTGCAGGGTATATTTGGAGGTTTTCATGGAGTTAAACTAGATAAATACTAACTCAGTTTTACAGGTTGCCAACCCCCCATCTTGACCTCTATTTACCTATTTTCAAAATTTAAAACACATATTCCAATTTGTCACTAAACTGACTAGAGGATTATGCTCTTTTCATTTTAAGGAAAATTAGAAACTCATACATCAGTTTATGGATTGAACAGAATTTGGGGTAAATGAACAAGCAAACAAATCACTTAATTCCTTTTGGATAGTAAATGAACAAAACAAAGCACTAAATATGTGGGATTAAAGAACAAGTTCAATCGCTTAAATTCTTTTTGGATTAGAAATTGAACAACACAAATCATTAAATCATTGTGGTTAATTGAACAAAGAAAACTTTCCCTTTCAAGCATCCTATTTTCTTTAAAATAGGAACAACTAAATCGAGTTCAACATAGCTTGAGGGAATTAACTTTGTTTTAAGTGCTTTGGGAGAAAATGGCTTAGATTAGGAGAGTATGCTCTTCTTCTTCGGAAGAATAAAAAATCCAGACATCCAAAGCTCGCCAATCCTGGTTACATATCATTTAAACAGTAGAGGGCCTACCGGTTGAGGAAAAAATCTCCTGAGAATGACCCAAGTGAGGACAGGTCTTACGCCAACCCTTCCAACTCACTATAAATAGTTTCTTCCTTGTAGGCCAAAGCCTCAGAAGACAAAACTAGTTTTGTTCTTGGAATTACGACATCATTCCTTGAACATATCTGGGTATATGTAGAGTGGAGCCGCTTGAATCTTTCTTGCGAGACTACATAAATTTAGGTACACATAGGGCTATATGCCTCAATTTTTCCTTGTGCAATTCTATGGGGGACAATTTCAAATAGATTTCCCAATAATCTATAATAGATTCAACTGAAAGATTTCCCGATTCATCCTCGAAAGGGTGATAATCTTTGTGCAAGGCAAAATGTAATTGCCCTAAGACACTCATCATATCTTTCCCTCACTTGTGTTTGGATTTGACTAATACAAAATCATGACTAGAGCCATGCATGCTTGGTGATGGTTGTATTCTGATTAGCATTTGAGCGTATACCTAAGTCAACGAGAAAAGATTTTCATCCTCCCCCTAGAGAATAGGATAAAATGAGTGTTTGTTTCACCCTCTTAACAGTGCAAAACTATTTGACGTGTCCAAAATATCATTAAAAAGATAAGCTCCTCAAAACAATCAAAAAATTTCAAACCCTGGAGTATAAGTGTTTTTCACACCTTAAGACACCTCTTGATGCAATTTGGAAACAAGCAACTTCACGGACCTCAAAAATGAACTTTTCAAAACTGACCCAAACTGACAAAAACATCATAAAATTGTATCCTATTTTTCCTGAATTGCATTCAAGGTTTAGGATCGCATTTGGTATTTAGGATCATATTTGGTCAGAAAGAAGTCATATCTAGATTCTAGGATCATATTTGGTACCATCAAAGGCTCATATCTGGGAGCTCACATTCAGGATAGTGGGCATTTGTAGGAGTTTTTCTTAGGAAGTCTCAGTTGATTAGGATACCCTTTCTTCTCTTTAGCTGGTTCCTATTGTCTCTTTTGGTCTCCCTGTTGTTATTTCAAAACACTTTTGAAATGGCCACCTTGCATGCTCAATCAGTCTTTCATGATCAGTTCAATACATGTGGTCTACCCATTTTCTATCAATAACTTGATTCCCAGCTCACTATCAGGGCATTCTAACCCTCTGACACTGGAATCATTTACATCCACCAACAACAAACAATTACTTTTACCTAGACACACCCACTTGAACGATCTAAAATCCTTACTGGCACTATTGGGAAACATTAACAAAGTTGAGAAACAAACTTCATGGTTAACACAAGATGCAACCAGTACACAACTAAAGGATCAAAAGTGCCTCCTAAAACACCGCACTTTCACGGAGAAACTTCTCGCAGTTCCCTTTTTTTATCTAGATTCACCTCCAATGGATAGCAATACTAACGAATGGAGTAATGCTTTTGAGGGTTATAATGATGGCAAACAAGCACAATCTGAAGGCACAAAAGAGGAAGAAAGACCCAAGTTTGAACATAATCCATTTGGATCAGACAGAGAAGAAGAGATCCCTGAAGATGAATACGAAAAACTCAAACAAAGTAAACGGATCCACAAGCTATTGGAATGGATAATTAGCGACGATAAAGAAAAGTACTTCCTCCATCTAGCATCCATAAGTGTCAAGTTACCCAAGGATTATAATGTGGTAAATCTCAAAGAAAAAGAGGTACCAAACCCAATATCTATTCTAACCAAACAGCTCAATCTAATGCAAACATAACTCACCAACCTCAAACAAGAGAAGGAGAAACCAAAAACAAAATACTCTTTGGACACCATTTGTCCATTTCCTTTCGAAAAGAGTATCACTATGGTCCCATTTCATCCTAATGTGCCAAGGCCAAAGTATGAAAAGTACACAGGAGAAACTGATCCCCATGACCATGTAAGGGAATTTTGTGCTCTAAGCATTGAGTACATGCACGAACCCACATACCTCATGCGACTATTTCCAAGAAGTCTAGGAGGTAATGCCATGGAGTGGTTCTCAAAATTAAACCCTAAGGTCAAGACATTTGAGAAGTTGATGCAACAATTCATTCAACATTACTCCTACAACATCCAACATGACATAACTATGATGGATCTATGTAACACCAAACAGAAAACTGGAGAATCATTTACACACTTCCTACAAAGATGGAGGAAGATTTTTGCCCAATATTCAAGGGTCATTCCCCAAATAGAAAAGATGGAAATATTCATTAATAATATAGTGCCTAAATTGAGCTATGCTCTACAAATGCAAGATTCTCCTAGCTTCAATAGGATGATTAAAAATGCCCTCTGTATTGAGGAAGTCATGGTCAAAAAGGGGGAGATCACCCATCAAAATGAAAACAAAGGCAGTAACTCCAACTCCAAGCCTAAATGGTGGAAGAAAAACAAAAATGTTGTTAATGACAGAGTAGTTGATGCCTCTAACATTAATTCTAAACCTGAAGAATTCAATCTAACCAATGGCATGCAAGAAAGCAAAGAGGCTAATGTAACACCTCCCATTCCCAAAACAAACAATGATAATGACAAGGGACAATCATGGACTTCAAAACCTCATAGAACATTCACTCCTTTGGGGGAACCTCTTGAGACCATCTTAAAAACATTAGTGGATAACAAATTTCTTACGATTCCCAATTCTAAACTGTGGGAACCAATGGTCAAACCCAGATGGTGGGATGATAACTCCTATTGTGTCTTCCACAAAAACAAGGGACACAAGACTAATAATTGTCTCAAACTTAAACATGTCATCCAAGACCTCATCAAAGGAGGTAAGATCAAAGTAGATGAACATACTACCAATGAAGATCATAGAGCATTCAACAAACCTTTTCCTAATTACAATCAAGGAGAAACATCTAAAGGGAAAGGTAATGAGGTAAACTACACCTATTCCAAGAGTGAAAATCTGATTAATATGCTCAATATTAAAACTGAATCCATCAATGTGATCACAAATAAAGGTGCCTCATCCTCCTCAAATGCTGTCACATGAAGCCAAGCACTGGTTACCATCAAGGGACCTCCAAAACTGACATCCACATCAAAGGTTCCTA
Source organism: Thuja plicata (assembly GCA_018584345.1). Lineage (NCBI taxonomy): Eukaryota > Viridiplantae > Streptophyta > Pinopsida > Cupressales > Cupressaceae > Thuja > Thuja plicata. The sequence continues at coordinate 5,538,443 of MU225789.1, forward strand.
TTATAACTATTCCTAAACTAGCAAAAAAACATGTGGTCACTATCCCTGGAGCGAAATATGACTTGGTAGACCAATTACAATGAAGTGCTACCAAAATTTCCATCTTTGAGTTGCTCAAGATATCCACTGTGAATAGAGAAATCCTAGAACAAGCTCTACACGCTGTTAATGTTCCAAAGGATATTGATATAGACAAGTTTCAAGTGATGGTCAATCACATCACAGCACCACACTACCTCTCCTTTTTTAAAGAGGATGACAAGTCATTGACCCATCCACACAGTCAACCCCTCCATATCGAAGTCCTTATTCATAAATCCTGTGTTAGATGCATACTGATAGATGGAGGTGCAGGATTGAATATCTATACATTGGATCTCGTCATGAGACTAGGTCTCTCAGAACAAACAATTGACACAAGAAACAAGATAACCATCAAAGCTTATGATGAGGAAGAAAGATCCTCTAGAGGTCTTATTTCTCTACCTATCAGAGTCAAACCAATTAAGAGGAATGTCATATGTCAAGTTCTAGATTTACCACTAGCCTACAACATTCTACTTGGCAGACCATGGATTCGCAAAATGCAAGCTGTACCATCCACTTATCACCAATGCATCAAGTTCCCGCATAATGGGATAGAAGTGACGATTCCTATAGATGCCAACTACACTTGCAACAATATTAAAGCAGGTAGCATGATCCCACACAACAAAGAGGTTATGGATGTAGTTTCTCCTGAAACTACCAAGGACATGGTTATGAAGGGTTTTAGCAAAACCTTGAAGCTTCAAGAAATAGGTATGGGAGAGTACAAGCTGGACCTGACTCCCTCAATGATAGAAATTCCAGTATCACTGAGATCCTATGGGAAACCATCATCAACATTCACGCCTCTAGCATTCAAAGAGCCATAAATACACAAGGCAACTGGCATGATAAAGGCATCCACATCTTCTACAGATAACACAGAAGAACAGGCAGTCTTGAACTGGCTTTACAAAGGAGAACAGTGGAATCTAAGGTCAAACATGTGAATATATCCCCCGAGCAGTATGGAAAGGGATATGAGCTCCTTACACAAATGGGTTACAAAGGAAAGGGACCTCTCAATGACATAGGACGAGGGATCATTGAACCCATACCCATGGAGTTTCACCTCAATAGAGATAAAACAGGATTGGGTTTTAATACTCAATCCAACAAACCTACTTCCAAAGAGAGTCCACTTTCTGAAATAGGGAGTGATAAAGTAGATGAGATAATATTGGAACCATGGCCTTATGAGAGATTACTACATATTGGTATAGATAATCTTGAATATCAAGGAGAGCGCTACATACCTAGCTTTGAGGTACCATAGGATCTTCACACTCCTTTGCTAGCACAACCTCCCATTCAAGAGGTAGGAGACACCATAGCGAAAATCACTCAAGAGATACACCGGCCACAGAATTGACATCCTAACTAGGGGCAATTGGTCACAATTTCACATATCCTCGATCTACCTCACTTTGATCTAGAAGCAGCTAACCAAGTCCATCAAATAAACATTGTTGAATATTTAAACTAATCTGATGATGATGTCACGGACTCTCATGACTATGAGTGGGATCAGCTATCTATTTCCTATGAGGATATTGGAATAGATACAATTCACATGTTTGTATCTTCCTCAACTCCTAGTAAATTACCTAACACTCCTTTCAATGATATTGATCCTCCTAAAGCAGGAGAAGATTTAATTCCCCTGATCATTGACAGAGACACTGGTGAATACATAAGTCTGAGATAATTTCATAGGATACAAGCAAGAAGCCTCCTTTTACAGAGGGATGATGATGAGATTTCTATTGATGATTTGCTAGAGTTCAATCCATATACAACTGACAACGACCCTTTTAACAATGATCTCACTCTTATTGATCTAAACATCGAAGATATTAACTTAATAGACCATGTCATGTTGGTTAATGGTTTTGATGCTAACATGATGTTGTCCTTCCCAGAATCTGACTCCCTAAAATTGGTACTTCTAGACCTAATTGATTGGACTGAAATAGATCCTATTCCTATCCTTGACTTTCCCAATGACCACACCCTAGCTTTTTATCTTAATGCTTGTGAACTCTACCCTTCTTCCACCAATGCAAGGAGCGAGAATATGTCATAGGAGGATATCAAGTTTCTTAATCACAAACTAAAAAATAAAAAGAAAAAATGGACTGATGGTGAAAACCACTCTGTGGCAGTATCAGATCCCAAAATAGTAAAGAAACAAGACATATCCAATGGTGAAAACCTCTTAGAGGCACCAAAGGATGAGACTCTTGATATCTTGATCCCTGAACACATTCAGGAGAGATCTTCAGTATTGATTGAACCAACACAGCCAGTAAACTTGGGCACTATGGAAAATCCTCAGATAGTTCATCTGGCACAATCCTTATCAGAAGAAGAGAAGGTATAGTTCATAGAGTTCCTGAAGGAGAAAAAGATGAACTTTGCATGGTCTTACACTAATATGCCAGGGATAGATCCTAATCTCATCATGCACCACTTATCTATAGCTCCTAGGATCAAGCCCATGAAATAAAAACTTAGAAAAATGCATCCTCATGTTGCATTATTGGTGAAAGCAGAGTTAGAAAAGTTGTTGAAAGCTGGATTTATTTGAGTCATTGTGTATGCAGCATGGATCTCCAATGTGGTCCCCATTTCTAAATCTGATAAATCTATCAGGATCTATACAGACTTCAGAGATGATTTCCTTCTACCTAATATTAAAATGATCATAGACCTTACAGCAGGCTACCAGATCTATTCATTAATGGATGGATTCTCGGGCTATAATCAAATCAAAATCGCCCCTAAGGATCAAGAGAAAACTGCATTCACATGTGCATGGGGTACATTTTGCTGGAATGCCATGCCATTTGGGTTAAAGAAAGCTAGTACAACATACCAAAAAGCTATGACAACAATATTCCATGACATGATGCACAAGAACATGGAGGACTATGTCGATGAAAAATTGGCTAAATCCAAAGAAAGAGGTACTCACATTGATGACTTAAGAAAAATATTGGATCGAATGGAACAGTTCCAACTCAGGCTCAACCTGAAGAAATGTGCCTTTGGGGTCCAATCAGGAAAGCTCCTAGGATTCATAGTATCAGCAAAGGGATTCGAGGTAGATCTTGCAAAGGTAAAAGCTATTCTAGAGATGAATCCTCCATGTAATATCAGTCAAATGAGGATGCTACAAGGGAGACTTTGGTCTATCAGGAGATTCATGTCCCAACTTGTAGATAAGGCACAACCCTTTACCAAGCTACTACATAAAGGGGTCACCTTCAAATGGGATGAACATTGTGAAGCAAACTTTAGATAATTAAATGGGTACATGGCTGCTCCACCTATTCTTATGGCACCTATTCATGGAAAACACTTAATCCTATACATTTCAGCAACAACTACATCCCTAGGAGTATTACTAGTGTAAGAAGATGAAACAAAGAAAGAACAAGAGATCTACTACATTAGTAGAACCCTAGTCACTTATGAGCTCAATTATAGCATTATTGAAAAAGAATGCTTAGCAGTCATCTTCGCATCACAAAAATTAAGATAATACATGCTCTCACATACAGTGAAGCTCATTTCTAAGATTGATCCTCTAAAGTATCTTTTGAGTAGAACAACATTAACGGGACGTTTGGCAAAGTGGGTCTTGATTCTAAGTGAGTTTGATATTGAATATGTAGAACAGAGAGTTATCAAAGGATAGGTACTTGCAGATCAATTGGCTGATTCACCACTCCAGGATGATGAACCTTTACTAATTGAATTTCCTGATGAAACAATCATGCATCTCACTGAACATCCATGGAATATGTACTTTGATGGTTCATTCACTCAACAAGGATTTGGAGTAGGGGTTCTCTTCATAACTCCACAAGGATACAAGATTCTCAAATCTTACAAATTGATGTTTCCATGCACCAACAATATCTCAGAATATGAAGCATTGGTTAATGGCCTCAAGTTAGCTATGGAATGGAATATCATTGAGTTACACATGTATGGTGACTCCCAACTAATTATCAATCAAATCAATGGGGAGTACCAAAAAAAGGATGAAAAGTTGGTGCCCTACAAGCAACTGGTTGATGATCTGAAGAAGTACTTTGTCTTCGTCACCTTCCAGTAGATACCAAGATCAGAGAACAAGGTTGCAGATGCTATGGCTACCTTGGCATCCATGTTAAAACTGGAGGAGCATGAATTTCTCTATGACTTCTTGGTGGAAGAAATATCCTATCCTGCCTTTTCTAACCCTAAATACCAGGTAATATGTGCCTTGAATACCCCAGATCAATCTTGATATGCCAGTATCATTGCTTACCTTTCTAACCAAACCATTCCCACCAATCTATCTAGAAATGAGAAAAGATCCCTAATTAGGACAGCATCGCATTACGTCCTCATAACTAACAACCTATATCGACGCAGTCTCGATGGTACACTTCTTCAATGTTTAGAACTTGAAGAGTATGATATAGCATTAAAAGATGTCCATGAAGGTGTATGTGGATCACACTCAAATTAATTTTCATTAGCCAAGACACTGCTCAGAGTGGGCTATTATTGGCCCACTATAGAGAAAGATGCTATTCAATTTTCAAAAGCATGTCTTAAATGCCAGACACATGGAAACCTTATTCATACTCCTGCCAGAGAACTTATACCTTTCATAACACATTGGCCATTTCAACAATGGGCCTTTGACTTGGTTAGACAAATATATCCCAAATCTTCAAATGGACACAAGTTTATCATTATGGCCACTGAGTATTTCACGAAGTGGGTCGTAGCCATGCCGCTAATCAAAGCCACTGCCAAACAGGTTGCTATGTTCATTATGAACTACATTATTTATAGATATGGGATACCCTCTTCAATTTTAAAAGACAATGGGGGCCAATTTAAAAATCAAGACATTGATGACCTTTGTGAACAATTTCATATTACTCAACATTGCTCCTTAATCTATTACCCTTGAGGTAACGGACAGGCTGAGGCATCAAACAAAAACATTCTCAAGATTCTACATAGAACTGTGAGAAAGTCTGGTAGTGACTGGCATCTACAACTGAATCCAGCACTATGGGCCTACAAAACAAGCATCACAACACCAACTGGAGCCACACCATTTTCTCTAGTCTATGGCACTAAAGTAGTATTACCCATTGAGGTTGAAATCCCATCTTTGTGGATATCTTTACAAGGACTGGTTACTGATGAGAAATACCACATATATAGGATAAATTCTCTAGACCTACTAGATGAGCGCAGACAACAAGCATTCGATCACCTCAAAGTGTAGCAAGCACATATGTCAAAAGGTTACAATAAGAAGGTCAAACCATGGAAATTTGAAGTAGGAGATCTCATCCTCAAGGAGAATCCTAAGAGCCAGCCTAACAGGGAGCAGAAAGGAAAGTTTGAACCTAACTGGCTAGGACCTTATGTTATTACTACTACTTTTGGGACTAGAGCTTATCAGTTAGCTACACCTGAGGGAGATTCTCTTCCAGATCCTATCAACACTCTACATTTGAAGTGGTTTGATGCTTAATGTTTGGCTAGTAGAGCCTGTACAGCAAAAATTTCTTGCAAAATACCAAAAACATCCAGAAAATTGATCCTGAAGAAATCCAAAAATAGTGGAAAAGGTCCTACAAAATGGGTATCCTTTGTTAAAACTTGGTAAACAGGTGCCTTGATACTACAAAAAACATTCAAAAAAGAAAAAAAAGAAAAAAAATTTAAAAAAGAAGAAAAGTGCCTTGATGAGCACCTGGTAAAATAGGCATTTTGGAGCAAAAAGAAAAGAGAAAAAGATCTTGCCAAGTGGTGAAAACTTGGCAATCAGGTGTCACTTGTATTTTGCACTCCATCTATCAATGCACCACTGATACTAGGACTTCATAATTTTTCCTGTGCTCATACGCTGACTTCATTCTTCCTAAATGACTATCTTTTCCTCGCTTGGGATTTGTCTATCTTTACGTCTTAGGAATAAGTCATTCTGCACTGGGGGAATCTTTGCTAGTATGGTAGGTTATGGTTGCTAAGTTTCTCTAGGATGGTTTGCCTTGCAAACACAATGTTTCTCAATGCATGCAAAACAATGCCACTTTCCAAAACAAGGGTGTCTTTTCACAACATCAGACACAAAATTTACACTAACGGAGATCCTACAAAGCCGTATTGGATTGCAAATAGGAATGGATTATCCTACCAATGCACAGACATGGAACACCATATTGCTTATATTCTAATTTTCTGATTGATGAATCTTTACTATGTTTGATAGAGGAATGAACAAGTACTACTTAAACACACAGTTTTCTATTGGTTTGATTATGATTCTTTAATGTCCTGATGATGTTTTCAACTAGGGGCATCTAAGTAATTATAAATTTTATTTGATTGATTCACAATTGATGATTTATTATGTTTTCTTAGTTACTCAATGACATCTGTGCAAAGACAAAGAGTCACAAGGATAGGGGGCATAATATTTTCTTGATTTTCTGTGTATGGTGATTATTCCAAATGATACTATAAATTTCACCTAACTTGGATGTTTATGGTAAGAGCTGCCACTATGGGTGGATAGCCACATATATCTCGATCCTCGTTATGTGTAAAATATGGTGAGTTTGAAACAATTTCCTTTTCTATTTTCTGATCTAGATTCTCACTAAGGTATAAGAATCATAATGTACCCAAGGATATGAATTTTCAAGGTTATTGTAGGTCCAATATCTTGCCTTACTCAGAATCTAGTATATTAAAAGTGTTGGTGATTTTTCTTATTTGGTGGTTCTCCAAATTCCTTGTCCTTTTTCTAGTTCTGGCTTATCCATTTCAGTCCCTTCTTGTTCAGTCTGGCTTCAACTCTGAAAATTTCCAGGTTTTCATGCTTATACTTTGCCAAATTTTCAAAACCCTGAAAACCCTAAAAGCCTAGTGTTAAACGATGCATTTTAAACCCTTTGCCATGTCTTATGTTTTGTCATTACCTTTTTCAGTCACTCAAGACATGTGCTTTTAGTCAGGTCACTTGATCGCATAACCCAGATCAAATATGCCAAAGCTTCTCCCGACTTAGTTTTTCCTTTGTGTCGCGTAGTCTCGTTAAGAAATCGAATATTCCATCTATGTATCGAGACTTAGCGATCTTTCTTTGGTCAGGTTGTCGCTTGATATCATGTTATGAGCTTTAAAAAGGAACGGGACCCACCTTCAGTCAGGTGATCGCGAGAAGAAATGGAAAGTCAAAGAAATGTCTCCCGACTTTGCGATTCATTTCATGTCGCATGGTCGCTGGATCAGCTCGGTCAAACAGTTAAGCTCTTTCTTCAGTCGCGTGGTCTCATGATAATTGGCGGTTAGTGGATAACACTCATGACTCAGCGACTAACGGTTTCATGCTAAGAGATTTCCCTCAGTCGGGATGTCGCCAGAACAGGGGCGGTGACTCAGTTTTCAGAATGTATTAAGTGGACAAAAGAAAAGATGACACTTGTCACAGAACTAATGGTTGTCGGGTGATCGCTTGATAAAGGAAAGGGATCAAGTGATAAGGAGACTAAGGTATGTTTTCCCTCAGTCGCGAAGTCTCCTGATAACTTAAGGGTATAAGGAAATGTATAGCGATTAAAAGACAGCCGTGCAATGAAAAGATCTAACGGTGGTCGCGTAGTCTGGTGATAAAAGTGCCCCAGGGAGAAAGTCCTTTCGAATAAGCGATTAAGGTATGTCGCGAGGTCGCTGTAAACAGAAAAGGGCATGTGCTATATAATAAGGTTAAGTTGATCTTATCACCTGACTCAGTGACTAAGTGTTGTCGTGAAGTCTTGAAAAGAGAAATGAACATCCAGTGACTTAGCGATTACTATGAAAAGTTAAAAAACAAGGGTTTGTCGCCAAGTCTGGAGAAAATGGATGAGTTAAGGTTAACTCCCTGTGACTCAGATTTTTGCATAGTCGCCTGATCGCTAGAGAGACTTGGGTTAGCCGAGGTAAAGAAGTTACATTGTCGCCTAGTCTGAAGAGTAAACCATGGTTAAGAGAAAACGCTCGCGACAAAGAGACTAACGGTTGGTCGCAAGGTCGCAGGACTTCGAATTTGAAATTTTGGTGGCAGATTTGGCACTGGAGCGTTTGTCCGCCATGATTTATCTGTGCTCGTGTTCCAGGATTAATCAAAGAGGTTTCAATTGTAGAAGGCCGTGCACAGAGAGTCTGTTGATCCCAGAATTAGATTTGTTTCAATGTCGGTGAAGAAAGAAAGATTCAGAGGCATGGAAAAAGATGCAGAGTCCACTCAGAAGTTATT
>MU225789.1:5559896-5586004 GCA_018584345.1 Thuja plicata
ACCTGTCACAAGAAATGAAGCGAAAGAAGGAAAAAGCAAAAACTCAGATTTTACTCAAAAGGTGAGAGCAAAAATATTATCTGAATTAATGAAAGACAATTACAAAGTTCAACCTTATAAAGGTGAATGAAACCCTAAAAGTTAAATAATAGGTTGCACATTATTAATTAAGAGTTAATTAATAATGCACCTAAGAGATGCTTAAGCAACTAGAGTAAAAATGAAATAATACTCTAACAGTATCTTAACACAAATGTGTTTTAGCTAATCAATATGGTTAAAAATAGAGTCATCCTACAACTGAGGTACTTCATGATCAAGTATCTAAGGAAATGAGGGAGTCTTTGGTTGAACTTGACTATGAAGAGTCAGTGCAACTTATTCTTCTTGAACTATCTCTTCTACTAGTACTTCTATAATAACAAGGGCATATGATGTAGGGAGAGTAGTTAATGATCTTAGATGTATGTTATTTATAGCATATACATGTTGCTAATTCAGGTCTGATGAATAGACTGGCTACAGTTGAGATTGGTTGTTGGGATTTGGAGTTTGCTGAGTTGGAATCTATGTGGGTTTCAGGAGATTTGTAGTGGTTGAAGGAGGTGGATTTGTTGTCATTAATGCTTTTTGTGGAGGTGGTAGGAGGAGATCAAATTTTTGATTAGGCCATTGATGTCCCCATCTTCACTGAGGTATTTTTTCTAATTACCTTGTGGTGGTTGTCACTAATTTTGGGGTTGTTTCCAATTAGCTTGGGTTTGTTTCCATTGTTGTGTAGGATTTTGGTAGTTTGGTCATTGAGACTATGGATTATTCCAAGGTTGGAGTTTTTAATTTCCCATATTATAATTAAACTAGGGTTGTTTCCATTGATTTCCACAACAATTTCAAAATGGACCAGTAATAGTCAAGGGATCTTGTGGCATGCCTTCTTTTGGAGCCCATGGTTGCCTTTGGGCAATATAAAAGACCTGGTCATGATCACCTTTGATGGGGTTGAACTCATTAGGTATCTTCTTATTCTCCACATTAGCCATTATTTTTCATCATAGTCCCTCTTGTTCTTTCAGTAGTGGGAACAAAATTTAGGAAATATAGATTCTACCTCATCCGGTTTCTCTATTGCTTGCATGGTGTCCATATGTGTTTCCCTGTTGATAATAATGTCCTTGAAATCGAATAGTGAGTGAGTTATCTCTATCCTCGAAACTCCAGTACCACTTGATTTCCCTATGGTAGGCCTATAAATTTGACCCTTCTTAACAATATCTTTAGAATAGTTCAAGAAGATATTATTTATATCATTCCAAGATGACTAGGTTATATCTCCTCTTTTCATCATGTCCAAAGCTTCAATACATTTCTCATTTACTACTTTAAGAAAGAGAAGCTTTTGTGACTCCTCATTGAGTTCATGTTGGGTGTTCTTATGTAGGCTGAATAGAAACTGGGATATTTATTCCTCCAAACTCTCATCCTCTTTCTATAACATTTTGAATATGTCATCTTCTCTCATGTCATTCACTCTACAATATTCTTTATACTTTGACAAGAATATCACCTTCAGCTTGTCCCAATCATGTACAATATCACTTCCTAGGCCCATTAAACATCTAAGTGTTGACTCCTTAAGATTTTCAAGAAATAATTTAAGTCTATGAGAATGAGTAGTGTAGTCATAACTTCTATAGAGGATATCAAACTCAAAGAGAAAGGTATCAAGGTCCTCTATTACTAATCCATAAAACTTAGGAAGGACTGAAGAGGAGATATTCTTGAGTTTATTATTATATTTTTGGTCAATAATAGGAAATGAGAAAGTAGGAGGAGCTTCCAATCTTAATGGACCTCTTGGTTGATAGATTACCAAAGCCAACTATTTATCAGGTTCTTGCGGTTGATTGAAATAACTTTTAGGTTGGTGGATATGTAAATTGGCTAATATTTCTGCAAAAGGGTTTAAGTCAAGCAGTTCATGAAAGATGTTAAGGTTAAATGGATCTTCTTTTGAGGAAGATGAGGTTGTAGGTGTTTTCCTCCTTTTCTTATTGCATAGGTTGGCAAGTGATCTATTTTGCATGATGTGATTCACTTTTTGGTTGTCATTTATATTGCAGAGTACATTGCAAGAAGACCTAGATGGGCTCTAACTCCTTGTCCACTCTTCAAACTCCTTCCTTGGACACCCCAAAGCCATACATTGTAAGTTCTAATATTTATGAAAGGCATCAGATCACCTAATAGCATCATCTAGGAATTACAAATGCTTCAAGAAGTTGGTAGGATTGGTTACAATGAAGTTGTCATTCTTCGAGCAACATTTTGCAAAAGTTGCTCATGCAATATTTTGTAAAAAGACAACTTTTTGGCAACATATGGGAAAGTTGCTATTTTGGGAAAATTCTAACCTTACCAACCCCCAAGGATGTGGGAGAGGTTCAAAACATGACAAGAACCTATCTAAGGACATAAAACACAACTGCTAACCAAACACTAAAATCACCAAAACTAACATGGTCTAACTATGGTTTCAGGAACCTAGGTTTATAATTCACCTTAGGTCCTTCACCTTACATCATAGACCTACAAAAATACACACACACAAGGGTGATCTTTAGGATGCACCTTATTACAAACACTAAAGCAAGAAAAGTAAGAACTTCAAGAGGTGCCCTGCACCATACTCCCCAAGGCAAAAGTAACTCAAGTCTCTTGAGTTGGGAGTGCTTCAAGTGGATAACCTATCTTTTGAATGTCTTCAAAGGTCAACCAAGTAGCATCTTCAGTGGGTTGGGTTTTCCATTTGACTAAGTACTCATAGTAAGTGCCTCTCCTAGTTTTCTTGTTTACTCTCTTGTCTAGAATGATTTCAATCTCAAGAGGAGTTTCTTGTGGCATGTCCTTGAGAAGTTCGAGTGTAGGAGGCTCTGGAGTATCTACAAAATTAGTATTACTAACTTCACCTTTGTAAGTATAGATATTTGCAACATTGAAAATGGGTGATAAGCCAATGTGAGAAGGTAGATCAATTCTATAGGCATTGTTGCCACATTTCTTTAGAATCTTGAAAGGGCCAAGATTTTTCATCATAAGCTTTGTGTATTTTTCTTTAGGCAGTTTCTCCTTCTTAAGGTGGATCATCACTAAATCTCCCACTTTGAACTATAGGTATCTCGTCTTATTTTCAGCATGTGCTTTATATTTCTCAGTGGTATGCTACATTTTGATCTGTACTTGATCATGGATATTATTCATTACTTAAGAAAAGTCTTCAACTAGTGCACTCCTTTTGTCCATTTCTTTGATATCCATGAGCTCCAATACTCCTCTAGAGTGAGTACCATATACAATCTGGAATGGATTTAAACTAGTACTCTAATTTACTGAATCATTGAATGAGAATTCTTCTTGTGCTACGATAGTATCCCAAGTGGCACCATGTTCTTGTGTGAGGCATCTTAGAAGGTTTCCAAGGGATCTATTTATGACTTATGTTTGACCATTAGACTGTGGGTGATATGCAGAGGATAGTGACAAATTTTTCCCTAACTTTCTCCATATAGTTCTCCAAAAATGGCCTAAGAACTTAGGATCCCTATCTAAAATGAATGACAATGGGATTCCATGAAGTTTCACACCTTCTTTGAAGAATAATCCAGCTATGTGGGATGCATCATGGGTTCTCCTACAAGGAATGAAGTGTTTCATCTTTGAAAATCTATCAACTACAACATAAATTCTATCAAATCCGAATTTGGTCTTAGGGAGACCTAGGACAAAGTCTGTACTTACTGAATCCCAAGGTTTTGAAGGGATTAGTAAAGGAGTATATAACCCTGCATTGGAGGTGTGTCCTTTGGCTTGTTGGAAGACTGAACAACTCTCCACAAAACTCCTAGCATTTGTCTGCAATTGGAGTTCTAACCAACTCCAATGTTTTGTCCACCCCAAAGTGACCAGGTAGGATTCCATAATTATTTTCTTTAATAATATTCTCTCTCATGGATCCTTTTGGGACACATAATGAACTACCCTTGAAAAGAAGATCATCTTGCACAATAAACTTAGAAATTAGTGTGTTATTTGTCTTTCATCTCAGTACAAATCTGATAATCCTCTTTGAAATCTTCATCCTTAACATACATATCCTTCATGGCATGAACTCCAACACTCTCCAATTGAATGTCTTGGGAAGTTAGGTGTCTCCTACTAAGATCATCAGCAAATTTGTTTTCAATCCCTTTCTTATGCTTGATATAATGTATATGACTATAAGAACTCCATCCGCTTCACATGTCTATTATTAAGTTTCTCCTACTTATTCAGAAAGGTAAGTGCGTGGTTATCAGTAAAGACTAAAAACTCTTTGGGCAACAAATAATGCCTCCATTTCCTAAGTGACTGAACCATTGCATACATTTCAAGATCATAAGTGGAGTATTTTTATTTAGCTTCATTGATCTTCTCACTGAAAAAATAAACTAGCCTCCATTCTTGGCTCAAGACTCCCCCAATGGCTTTATTGCTTTCATCACATTCTACTCTAAATACTTTATGAATTTATGGTAGAACTAGGATAGGATGCTCTGCAATCTTTTTCTTCAACAACTGAAAGGACTCATTAGCTTCATTGGTCCATAAAAATATTCATTTTCTTCCACCTTTAATGGTGTTGATAATGGGAGCACATATGCCACTAAAATTTCTGTTGAATTTTCTATAAAAGCTACATAAAACATGGAAGCTCTTTACCTCTGAAGGAGTAGTAGGAGGTGGCCAATTGAGGATGGATTAAACCTTGTAAAGGTCCATTTTGATACTTTTCTTGGAGATCACAAAACCTAAGAACACAAGTTCTTCTTAAAGGAATACACATTTCTCTATATTTATCTTCAATTTATCCTCATGTAGTTTTCTCATCACCATGTCCAAATGCTTGAGGTGTTCTTCTCTACTTCTGCTAAAGATCAAAATGTCATCAATGTATACAACAACAAATTTGTCAAGAAAAGGCTTCAATACCTCATTCATAAATCTTGTAAAGGTGCTTGGATCATTAGAAAGGCCAAAAGGCATCACAAGCCATTCATAGAGGCCTTTTGTGGTTTTAAATTATGTCTTCCATTTATCTCCCTATCTAATTCTTATTTGATGGTATCCACTCTTGAGATCTATCTTGGAGTAATAGCTTGCACCCCCCAAATAGTACATCAAATCCTCTATTCTAGGAATAGGAAACCTATATATTATGGTTATCTTATTGATTTCCCTAGAGTCTGTACATAATCTCTATGTTCCTTCTTTCTTGGGTGCTAGGACTGTAGGGACAACACAAGGACTCACATTCTTCGTATTGAGGCCTTTTGACAAGAATTCTTCAATCTGTATTGCTATCTCTTGGTTTTATTCAAGGATCATCTTATATGATGCCTTATTTGGAAGAGTGGCCCCTAGTATGAATTCTATACAATAACTTACTTCCCTTTTAGGTGGCAAAGACTCTGGTGTGCTCTCAGCTATGATACCCTTATACTGGTCTAACAGGGTTTTGACCTCTTTGAGGCCTATATCCCTAATAGGAGCTTTAACCTTTGGCTATTTCACTAGTGTCTTTTTGGGCCTTACTACTAAGGAATAACAAGGTGTATACATTTCTTTTAGCACCTTCATGAATTCATTTTCCCCTATATGTAAGACAATTCTAGTAGCATGTTTTTATTTCTCACAATCAGGGAGTGGGTTCATCACATACTCAACGCCATCCTTAACTATAGTGTAAAAATTGGACTTTACATCATGCTTAGAATCTACATCATATTGCCAAGGCCTACCTAATATAAAATGACATGCATCCATCTCTGTGATATCACATAGAACCATGTCTTTATACTCCCCTATCTTGAAATCTACCCAAAAATTTTCATTGATGATGGTTTTCTTTTCTTTTGTTGACCAAGAAGCCTTATAGGGGAAAGGATGAGGAATTAAATGCAACTCTAGCTTAGTGACTAACTCCCTAGATGAAATATTATCAGTGGATCCAGAATCAACTATAACTTTGCATACCTTATTGTTCACCTTGCAACTTGTTTTGAACAGTGAATTTCTTTCAGGTGGTTCTATAGTAGTGGGTACTCTTAGGAGTATCCTTTGCATCATAATAAATTCTCTTGATTCAATATTTGAAAGTCTTGAAGTTGCAAAATGGTAGGAGGATACACTTTGGCTATCATCTTCTTGGGTGAGTTGTACTCTTTTTGTTGGAAACACTGAGAGGGGGGGGTGAATCAGTGTTTAGCTAATTATTCCTTTTTACTAATTTAAATAGAAATCAATAAGATATCACTTGAAGCTTAACACAAGATCACATAACCCATAATATGATTACAGGGAAACCTTGATTAGAGGAAAACCCCGGTGGGAATTGGTACCCACAAGTATTGCACTAGTATAATGAACCTGTTAAAGTTCCTTTGCCCTGTTAGGAGCAGTCTCTACAATGCAAGTACAATGACTTGGTTAAGGGTCTGAGCCTATTAGGTTTCTTTTACAAACAACCCTATTAGGGGTGAGGACTCACTATCCAAGAGTTCACTTCTCAATGAGAAATAAGGCTACAACCTTCTGAGAATAGATATACACTATATCCAAAAGTGAACTGTTGTATGTGACATAGATGTCTGATCAGTTCTAGTTATGAGCTTATGATCTTGTCTTCTTTAAGGGCTTTATCTCATACTGATATCTTCATAATACTCTAATATATATCTTCTCTAACTATTTATTCAACTCTTCCAATATATCTTTACATTGCAAATATATATGTTTATGCGTGAATAAATGTGACTATAAACAAGACCTTAGTCAGCCCTAAAATAACATCCAAAATGCTTCCAAAACAAATGGCTTAAACATGTTTAAAACAATTTTTAATACATGATTACAAACTTATTACAATAGGTGCTTAGGATTTACATAACAAAATATTACACACTAATCAAAATCATGAAGTCGGCTTCATACTCTATATTTTGAACTGCTAGTGTACTTGTTCTTTCTGTAACTTTTCCATACTTCCATTATCTACCATGTGTGTATAGGGTAATCATAACAACATACCATAGAGCTTACATTTGAATGTGCATATCCTGATGTGGTTGTACGCACATGCGTTGATGCTCTGATTGACTACAAGTCACTGTTCTGTTTTGTCTTCTACACTTAGTCAATTTTCACTTCATAGTTTACTATCAAAAATTTATATGACTTTGTTGCCATAATGACAAAAAAAAAAAAAAGATATATACTCCCTGGGAGTCAACTTTCAAACAATCTCCTCCTTTTTCATTAATGGCAACAAAGGAATGTGGCCAAGTTACTCAAAATTGACTAACACCCAAAAACTGTATATTCTCATCTTTCTAAAAAATACATACACTACCCCTCATATATAATTTATTCTTTATATACATTACTCCCCATTTGACATTAATGACAAAGGTGTCAAAAAACTTGTAAGTTTCTAGATACTCACTCCATGTATACATCTGGATATACAATCTAAAGATTCTTCATCTCTTGCTGCCAGAATACCTTTAGTGCATCAATTGTTTGTAGATGGGCGCATAAGGCATATGTAAGATTTTTCATCTTTTTAAAATCCATGCTTGGTCCTTGATTGTAGGTAGCAATGGTTGCATCAATCTATTTAATATTCTCATCCAGAACTACTAAGGAGGGTGCATGTGCATTTCTCAGTTGATTCTGCCTGATCCTTATCTTATTGATCTCCATTTTAGCTTTTTATATCTTGTCTAGTTGACCTTGATAGATATTTTTGTAGATGTTCATGTCTTTAGTGGATGTTTCAACTGATTTTCTAACACTGTCAACCAAGATATTTTCTTCCTCTATCTTTTCGATGTGTTCAGAGGTGAGTTTGCATCTGTCCATGCAGTTTGTGATAACCTTTTTTCCTTTTGCTGCCAGTTCTTTCAACATAGACTGACCAATCTTTAATGAGTTTAGATCTAAGGTAAATTAATTTACCATTTCATTTAATCTTTCCTTTTTATACTCATCTTCTGCAATTCTCATGGCTGAGTCTACTAAACTTGTAAAATATGCTTTGAAGCTTGTTAGGATGTTGTCTACATCATCAACTGATTGAATTTTTGCTACTTTCTTGTCCGCAGGAACTAGGTCATTCAAAATATTTACTGATTCCAAGAAGAGAGGGTTTCTCATAACCTATTTCTCTTTGGATTTTTCTATGGCTAGCACACTGATCTTTATTAAATCTTCTCCCCATGCATCCAGACTTGTTGACTCAGGAGTTAAACTTGACAACAATGAGTTTGATGGTTGAATGGATGGTGTGAATATAGTATTCTGAATAGTACCCATGCATTCACTTTTTACTGGGATTTCCATAGCTAGTATCTCATTAGTTTTATTGTCTTTTTCTTTATTCAAATCTATTGAATCATTAGTGGGGAATTCATCTTTCTATAAAGATGTGTCATGAATGCATACCTCCTTCATTTCTTCAGTGCTTACAAATGTTTTATCAACTTTGTCCATATCATTATCAGAAGCTGTCACAAGTATCTTGATATTATCAATCACTATGGTATCCCCTGAATATTTTGTTGTATCAGAAGTTATTGAAACTGAGGGTGTTGACACCTGTGGACCTGTCTATTGATGACACTTTGTGACTAAGTCTGCCAATAGAGGTAAGTTGTCACTGGGTACCGGGGTACCGGCCAACTTCGCCTATAAAGTTTGTCTAGGGAAATGAGATTCCCCAGGCCTCCAAGCATGTGAGAGTTAGGTCTCAATAGTGTGAGGCAAATTTAAGAGATGTGACTATTTTTTGAGGGTAATAGCTGGTTATCTTCAACTCATCAACTCCAGGGATTCAGGTGAGTGGGGTTTTCTCCAAGCATGCTTTTACTTAACAAATAAAATTAAAAATATCTTGCAGAGTTAGAAGTATTTCATCTACCTATAGTTATAATAAACATTCAAAACATCGACAATGCTCTAACTCACTACACTAAATACTGAAAAAACATACAACCATTAGTTCATATTTCATCAGTAGCAAAGGAAAGGAGGCCGTTAATCTACTTTAAGCATTAGAGCAAAGGACATGAAGAATATAAAGAATAAAATACCATTAACCCAGAAGATAGAGTGCCAAAAATATCATTGAGAGAACCCTTCCTTCTTCATTAATATATTTCCAGAAAGCACTGGTGCGTGGTACAATGATAACTCCCACGGAGCATTTAACTACTGAAAGCTTAAAACTATGGAGCATTGAGCTCTCCAACTATAAAATGAGAAAGTGCTTTGCTATTAACTATGGACTATAAAATCATCAATTTATCCGACCCTTGGAATGAGGTCAAACTTATTATTTATACACATCTTTTCACCTAACCCTAACCCTAACTTATTTTACACTTTACAATAAAATACATTATTCGGTGGCCGGTACTACCTGCACCTCATTACAAAAAGCCTCGAGATGGAAAGGCTTGACATGTCAGAAGAATAAGACAAGATATATGGAGTGGAAGAATTAGCCTCAAGAAGAGAGTCAAAAAGGAGAAAGAAGAAATATGATCCCCTAGGGATCAAGGCTACATGCCTCATAAATGGGAAAGTGGCACCCTATCTCCGATGTGCCAGGTGTATCTCTGAAGTGGTGCCTTAGGAAGACCATCTATTAGAAACCTCCCATCAATCTGACATGCCTTGTTGTAGTTCCTCATCTCTTGACAACCTTTATTACTGTCCTAAAAGTGACCGATCAGCATTGGGAACTGAGACACGGGTCACGTGCAGAATTCAAAAATGTGGGATCCAAAACTCCAGGATCCAGGAACTTGTGTTCAAAAAGAATAAAGAATACAAAATATGATGTCAGGCTAAACTCTCCTGGATCTGAAGAACTTTATTGACTTATGTTTTTTCCCAAGCCTCTAACACTTGGCTAATGCTCTCTTCATCTATGATTCGGATGTTATCCCACCTACTACAGACAACTTCCATTGCATCCTCAACCTCTCCAGCCCCGCTCTGGAATTTTTTCACCATCTTGATGGCGTCATGCGATCGAATTATAGTCTTTGAAAACCGGGAAAACCTTCCTTGATCAAAATATCTGCCCGACAAATATAGGGATTCCATCCTATCATCAAACTTATTGAGGACATAATCCTCTAGGGTACATGTTCTGGTGGTGAGGGGAACAACTTGTGAAACCCCAACCATGAATGCATGGAATAAGCCCAAGGGATATCAGGCACCTGTTAGGTTTTCCTTTAAGGTCTTAACCAGTTCCTTGCAAGCCTCAACTTTGAGGGCAAGTCTAGAGTACTAGACCTGGAGGGAATCATAAGATTCTTCTCCCAAAATGCCAGACTCTGTTGCAACCTCTTCGCCAATGTTGTAGATTTCTTCCAGTGCGGCTTTCCATTTCTCATATTTTTCTAAGTCCTACTCCCATATCTGAGCAGAGCTTGTTGCATGTCCAAGGGTGAGATCTACCCTATAAAACTTTGGGAGGGACGCTGCCATAAATTCTCTCATCATTGTTATTTTCTCAGCTACCCACCCATCTACTGCTTGCACCTTTTTCTTCATCATGTGCAGTGAGTCCACGTCGCCCTGTGCAAGAGATAATCCACAAGAAGGGGTTACAGGGTGAACTTTGGCTAAGGGCCATGTTAGTTCTGCTAGAAGTGCGATGAGATTGGCATTTGTCTCTCTTTCCTCTTGCAACTTATGGCCCTATTTTGCATATCGGGCCTCTATAGCCTTGGTAGCCTCTTTTAGCAAGTTCAATTCCCCTTGCTTGTCACTTTTCCCTAGCTCAACCTCTGTTATATTATAGTCTTCAAGCCTTGCGGCTGCTGCATCTGTATTTGTTGGGGGTGTTTCAATGATTGCAATGGTGCTACCTACTAGGTTGGTCCAGAGAGTATGGACCACCCGTGCTCTTTTGAGCTTCTTTGTCTTGGAATTCTTGGCCATCATTTTGGCCAGTAATAGAGGAGCGACTGTAGTCACTACCAGAGCTTTCCTTTTCTTGGTTTCTACCTACCATTAGGGTGGCTAGGCTGGCCTTGCTTCTAATACCCATTCATTAGGATCCATTTATGAATCCAGCAGTGCATTCCCTGAGTTTATATTTTCTTCGGGCTCTTTTTCCTGCTCTTGTTCTGGTTCCTTTTGCTCTTGTTCTCTTCTTATTTCCTATTCTCTAGAACCTTCTATATTTTCTTCCATGCTGGTGTCCTCTGTAAAATCACCCAGGATCTTTTCCCCGATCTTCATTTTTGTATTCTCAGGGACCTCATCTTCCCTAGTGGTATTAGCAGCCTCTTCCTTTTCCTCTTTTGGGACCTCCTATTCCATTATTTGCACCTGTTCTTGGTCCTTACTGGCCTCATCTACTTCAACAATCTCCTCCTCCATTGGGACATCCTTTAGAGGTGGGTGAGGTCACTGGCCAAAGTTTAGCAAGGCGGCATCTGTTATGACCTCACCAAAAGTGCTTTGGGGCACTTGATCACCCGAAGTCTCCAAAGGCATCTGGAGTGTGATGGTCGAATGTACGGTTGTTCCTTGGGGTCTGGGTTCTCCTTCCATCAGGGGCTCAGGTATAGGCTACCTTGGAAAATACATGGTCTTTTGGACTTGTAATTCTTCTTGCTCAGGATCATTATTTTCCTCCCAAGCCTCTTACTCTGATATGTCCTTTTCTATGGGGAGTTATTCTTCCACATGGGTCTCTTCCTCTTGAGCCTCAATTTCTTTCACTATAGTATTGACGCCCTGTCAGATGTCCAGAAGCTCCTTCACCAAAAAGGTGTCATCAAAATCATCATGTGGTGGAGAGGAGTTTGAGATATCCTCAAGTTTGGGAGAATCCAAACTTACATCTACCAGGGGCTTCTCAGGCATACCAAGGGTGGCGCTTGGTGCAGGGGTCGCAGCTATTTTCTTTTTCCTTATAAGAGAAGCCCCGATGTCCAGAATACTGGAAGACTCAGCCTCAGCAAAATTATACCTATTCATCATTACTGCCAATGAAGGGGGTCTTGTTGAGTGAGCAGATGCCATTGGGGTGATTGGGAGATCGACAGCCACTTGCATGCTGATTTGTTGACTGACCAATTTTTCTACCTCCATCTAGGCATGTAGCTTCGCTATTAGAAGTGTGGGAATCTGAGGGGATGCCTTGGGCACTGGGACTCCCTCTTTTTCTTTTTCTTTTCTCACACTTGCTTCAGTAGGTGCAGCGGACAAAGAAGGTTCAATGTCAGCTAAAGAAGGGATGGTCATTTTGACCACTGCTTTCTTGTAGGTGATTTTGGGGCACACTTGGGAAAAATACTTGTGACTTGCTTCTAGGATGGGGTGGCATACCCCATCAATCATAAAATTCTCAAGAGTTGCCCAATCCACTGGAGGGAGGTCTAATTTTTCTAACCCTTATCCCTTGTACGCTGGATCTTGCAGTAGCCTACCGTCGTTGAAACCCTTCAGAAAATTTCAAAGTTCTAGCGCCTCCATGAGCCCTTTTCTCTTTCTTGTATGTTGCTAGGCCTTGAGATCAAATCTATCCTGGCAATCTACCCAGAGGTCTTTAATGTCCTCTTCATGTGGGGGGGATGCCTTAGGTAGTGGGCAGCAATATTTCTATGGGGATCATAATTTTTCCACACGTGGTTGAATTCAACAAGCCCCAACCCTTTTCACTCATTATCTACCTCCCGGGCCACGGTGATGCTGCATGTGTAATCCCTACAAGAAAAAGGGAATGGAACATTGATGACCTTCTTCAATGTGAAGAAGGCAAGTAGGTCCATCATCTTCCTACAAAATTCCAAAAGAATAATCCCATCCCCGCAATACCGGGGAAGGAGGTAGGGCTTCCCCTTGAAGCCTATCACCTTGATGTATGTAAGGTGCGTGAATTGAATGAAATATTGGCAATAAGAATTGACCAGTGTCATTGCCACCTCTGAGAGGTGGTACCCTAAATCTCAGGTAAGTGTAAGAATGTTGTGGTAAATGAAGGCATTGTTTACCTGTAGAAATTATGGAAGCTTAGCTCCCACTATATTTGGGGATAATGGTCCCAAGGTGTAACCTATCCTAGACCTTTCCCAATTTATCCAACTATTCCTAGGCCTTGAAAAGCCAGCCTTTATTGTGCCAATGCCCACAACACATATGAAGTCATATAGAATTGTGAATTCTGGGTGACGGCCTTCATCTGTGTATCTACATGATTTGATATAATTGCCACCCAGTTGAAGGTCCTATTGTGCGTTGTTATGCAATATAAGAAGTAATACATCCACGCCAAAAATTCCTTGGCTGGGGACCATCCGAAGATTCTGCACAAAAATATTATGCCCACTTGAATGGGCTCCTTGAAATCCCCACAGGAAATTTCCAACTTCATTCTCTTGCAGTCTCGCTTTGGAGACTTTAACCAATGATTATTGAGGTGTTGCCATGAAATGATCTCAGCCTCACCGAATTCCTTTAGTGAGTTGGCCCTGGTGATTACTGTGGACCCTTTGAATTGTGGAATTCCCAACCCGGAAGCAAAGGTGGGGGCATCCAATGTGATGATTGTAGTAGGATATTGCAATGGCCAGGGATTTGGAAGCAAGACTGAGAGAGTGGCCAGATTAGACAATACCGCTAGATTCCTTATAAGCTTGGTTGCTTGCACTTTGCATTGAAATTTTGTGGCCTTGATAATGCCATAGGTAGCTTGGTAAGTGGCTATCTTATCCCCCTATTCCTTTAACCTGTAAGTGGTCTGGATTAGACCCTATAATTCAGCCCAACTCTCAGGGTCTAGATCTATTATTTCACAAACTTTGGAGTCTATCTTGGACCCCACAACACCTCCATCTTTTGGATATTTAGAGGTCAGAGGCAGCTTTGCCAACATCCTTTCAATCTTTGATTTTGTGGCTGCCCGGGTGGAGGTAGTTGGTAGTTCTGGGCTATTAGGAGATGCAAAATTCTCAAACATTTTGAATTAACTTATCAACCACCTGCAAGACCAAAAAATGGTCAGGACACATATAAACATGAATTAAAATTCTGGGAGATTCTACACCAACCTACACTTGTCAAGCAAACGTTAGCACCTACATCAAAAATTTTAGAGTATTTAAAAAATAAACATGGCTTAAGCATTCTGGAGTGTGTTGACATGGTGAAGAGGAAAAGCAGAAGACAAGATCCTGCTGGGAGTTCAGAGTCCAGACAAACTAGCCATTGCCGAAGTGGCTAGCAACAAGCTGTACTTTGGTCAACATGCATTGGCATGTGGGAAAATGGCAAGTAGAGTAAAGACAGTTATGTCATTGATTAGGACAAGTGGGCTGACATGAGGCAAAATTGAAATCTAGATTGGACACATTTTAAATGCCATACATGGGAAATTAATCCTTCCATTAATGTGATGAGATAGAGGAGAGAGAAAGCCACCTTGGTTCAAACCAGCAAGGTTCCAAGTTTGAACTGTGACGAACTTGTCTCATCAAGCTCTATCTTGTGAGGAAAAAATACATGACAGAGCATGAAGAACTCGCAAGCTCTAAGGGATATACACAACACATATATATAATATACATAATAAGTATAGGAGGGCCGAGGGACAAAGTGTATACACACAAGATACATAAAATATACATCATCCATAACAATATACAACAAAAGTAGAACACGGAGAAACTACCCTAAAACAAAATACAGAGAATGTACATAGTATACACTATCTTACATCTACATAGAGGGAAAACAACCCTCTGGTAGAGCTGACCCGCCAATAGGTGGCAGACCAAACAGAAAGAAATGCAAAGATAGAAATAGAAAAAACCAAAGTTGAAATGAATAGAAATGAAAACAAAACAAACCAACATGAAACAAAAATAGAGAGCGAAGGCAAGAACTAGAACCACCAACCTGGAATCTGAAGAACAACGAAAGGAAGAAGCACTAAGACCGCTCTAGAACAACTTTGACCTCCAATGCCAATAACAGCTACCAAAGATCAATTTTTTGTTACCCACTAAGCTCAGAGAAACATGCACTCAATTCGCATTCAAATCGCCAATGAATCACTCTGAAAACTCTAAGTGTTTTTAATCGTGGTAACTGTGAAAATGACAGGTAAATCTTATTTATACCTAAGGTAAAAATCAAGTTACCTTCTCTCTGCAAACTTTAGAATAGGCGAACCTCCAGACTCCGGGCTTGGGGATTCCAAACAACCATGTCTTCTTACGAGAAGAAGACATCATGGCAGAGAATCCCAGAGTCTGAAATCCAGCTTCTGGAAAGGAAATAACCAACTCTGGGACCAGGTCCCAAAGACACGAATGACAAAAACAAACCAAATAAACACCATGGGAAAGAAAACCTGAAGAAGAAAACAAAAGAAACAAAGGCAAAGAAAACAAGGCAAGGACAAAAGCAAAAAAAAGGGGGGACCCAACATTTTGCACACAAAATGTAGGGACGGGTATGTAGGGCACAACAAATGGTGACTATCTGAGATGAATGCCTTAGTGCATTTGAGAACCATAGAATCTTTGGTTAGAAGAAAAAAACAAATTTTTACTCAAAGCATCTTTCTTGCAAGGCATGAAACATCTGAGAAAGTCTGGCCATATGCAATTCAATCCATGATCCTTTCATCATTTGTGAAGTGTCTGTTTTGGAAGGAAATCAAGTTGATGACCTTTAGGAGAAGTAGAGAAGAGGCACTAAATACATCAACCCAAAGTCATCAATCTCGCTCATTTCTCCTAGATACCGGAGTTTCATCCCATCTTTTCTTTTATTATTTTATTCTCTTCTGGGTGGGAGGGTGGTACTTCTTTCACCATTAAGCTTAATCTTAGCTAAATTCAATGGTGGTACTTCTTTCACCCCTCCACCCACCTTAATTTGCTGAATGGGGAAGGAAAACTCTGAACTCAAAATGAATCTTTAAAAGTTCAGACTTGGGTCAATCAACTAGTGCAACCAATCTACCCTCGGTGTGTCTGATTACTTGTTCCTTTAAAATTTTTATTTAACTGATTATTAGACTTTCGGGGATAAATCTCATGAAGACTACTCATAATTTGCCACCAAACTTGTGAAATAACTCTGGAGATCAGACCAATTCCACCCTACTAACAATCGATTTGAAGTTCACTAACATGCCAAGGTATTCTCCTGGAGGCTAGATGTTATGCAAAGTATACCAGCCTACAAAAGGGGAGAAAAAAACTAAAAAACTAGGAAAGAAAATAAAAGAAACCACCAAAAACAAAACAAAAGAGAAGGGGCAGTCCTGGAGGACAGCCAACAAAACTATTTACAAGGCAAGGTACCCCCAAATGGGGCACCGGGAAAGAAATATTTACAAGCAAGAAGATTTACATATAATACAACTTTGGGTAAACCTCCCTTATTCAAAATAATGTTTGAGAAACTGTCCATTGATGGGTTCTCCAGTCATTGTATTAAGGTGATAGGTATTTTCCCCATAGATCTCTGAGATCAAGTATGGTCTGAGCTAGAGCCGTTGGAACTTGGTGTGCTTTCCTTTCTTTTCCTGGGCTTTATCCGACAAAAGGACCAAGTCTAAAATTTGAAAGGCCTTGTAATGGGATCTTTGGTCAAACCATCATTTTACCACTTCTTGGTGATGTGCGAAATGTTCAAGGGCTGCATTGCGTTGTTTTTCCATCCACACTAGATTCAAGAGTCGAACCTCCACTATATTATCCCGGTTTCCGAATTCCTGCATGAACTGTAAAACTCGGATCTGTAAGTTAATTGGGAATACTAGATTCTGGCCATAAACCAGATGGAATGGAGATGTTCCCAGGGTGGCCTTAATTTGAATGTGATCCACCTAGAGGGTGAATCTCAGCTTTTGGTGCCAATCCTAGGGATTTTTTTCTAACAGGTGTTTGATCACTTCAAGAAAAGTTTTATTTGTTGATTCAGAAACACCCTTCCCCTGGGGGTAATAGTTGCTGGAGAAATTTAGAGTGATCTTCCAGTCATAGGTCCACTCAAGTAATTGCGCCAAAGAAAATTTCAAACTATTGTCACACACTATAGCGAAGGGCATTCTGAATCTTGTGATGATTTTTTCTTCTAGGAATTTGATAACCACGTCTGTTGTGTTATTCTTGTAAGGTATGGCTTTAGATCATCGAGTGTAGTAATCAGTTGTAGTTAGGATGTATCGGTGGTTAGCAGATGAGTTGTGGTTGATTGCTTTGATAAAGTCAAATTCCCATTGGGTGAAAGGTCTAGCTTCAAAAACTGGCTGCAAAGGCATAGCCGGGTTACGCTCACGATGTGTTACGGTTTGACAAGTATGGCACTTCTAGACATGAGTGTAGAAATATTTGAATATACAGGGCCAATAGTATCTAGCCTAAAGGATCTGATGGGTGGTGGTGTCAGCTGAGCCATGCCCAGTCCCAAACTGCACGTGGAATTCTTCAATCATTTGTGTAGCTAGGTCCCTATCAATGCACCGAAGGTACACTCCCTCATAATAAATCTTGCGGTAAAGCATGGAGTTTTTTGTCATAAAATAGAGGCTTTTCATTTGCAGGGCATGATGTTTGTTAGGAGGCAACCCCTCTAGACATCTATTGTTTAACAATAAGTACACTAGATCTATGTACCAGGGGTCTCGAGTGATAGAATCCACTGTGTATGTTTGACATTCGACGTGGGGAGTCTCTTTTGCCATCTCTCAGCTTAGTCCCTGGACCTAGACTATCTTAATGGTTGCATTTCTAATTTGTATTCCTAGAGGATGGCCATCCATTTCCCCCATCTTTCACCCAATTCACTCTGCATTAGTAGAGATTTTACAGCCTGGTCTGGGATGATAGCATGCACCTTGCTCCGAAGAATGTAATGCCAAAATTTCTTCACGACATGAACAAGAGAAAAGGCTTTCTTTTCCAATGACGAATACCAAAATTTGGCATTCTTAAAGAGGGAGCTCATAAAAGCTAGTGGTTATTCTTCCCCTTTGACCTTTTGGGTTAATACCACTGCAGCGGAATGCGATGAAGCAAAGGAGTAAATGTAAAATAGGAGGGAGTAGTCTGGAATAGCCAGGACTGGTGCCTCTATTATTGTCTATTTAATCTGGGTGAATGCCTACTTTGCTTCAGGACTCCACTCAATTTTGGTGTCTTTCTTCATCATCTCATTGAGTGGCTTCATGATTTTGGCAAATCTAGTGATGAACCGTCGGACAAAGTTGATCTTTTCAAAGAAAGATTGCATCTCTTTCTTGCAGCCGGGCATTTGCAGGTTTAGCAGTGCTTCAAATCTCTTAGGGTCAATAGATATACCATTCTCAGAGACAATATGCTTGATAAGCTTCCCTTCAGTGACCCCGAATATGCACTTCTCGGGGTTAAGAGATATTTCGTACTGGCGACATCTCTCACAGATTTGGGCGAGGTGGGCGGAATGATCACGCCTGTCCTGGGAAAATATGGTCAAATCATCCATGTAAATGATTATGCACCAATTCAAAAGGCCCTCAAATGTAATGTCTATGGCCTTCTAAAATGTGGTCCTGCGTTAATCAAGCCAAAGGGCATTCTCCGATATGCAAACATTTCCCACTTGGTGGTGAATGTCATTTTGTCTTTATCTTCATATTTAACCATGACTTGGTTGTAGCCAGAGTATCCATCCAAGAAAGATATCATTTGGGATCCATTCACTATCTGCAACACCTCATCCACCAAGGGGAGAGGGTGGTTATCTTTCTTAGAGGCTTTATTCAAATTTCAAAAATCCACGCAAAGGTGAATTTCACCGCTCTTCTTTCTAACAGGGACCAAATTGGCAACCCACGTAGTATACTAGATTGGAAAGATTATTTGGGCTGACAGAAATTTTTCCACCTCGTGACGAATCAAAGGCTCGATCAGCGGGTTGACTAGTCATTTCTTTTGTTAGAAAGGCTTAGCATTAGGTTTCAGCGGGATGGTATAAGTCATAATGGATGTGTCGTACATCTTCAAATCCTCATACCCTCACACGATCATGTTTATGTATTCTCAGAGAACCGCGAGAATCTTCTCCTTCTCCTCAGGGGAGAAAGAGGTACCAATGTGTATCATCTATTCTTCACCAGGCTAGCTGATGTTCACTTTCTCAAATTTTCCTCCCTCAGAGGAGGATGATATCTTTTCTTGGCCCTGAGGGTCTGAGTCAAAGATTTGTTCAAGCGCGACTATCTCCTTCGGGATGGTTTTGGTAGGTAGGTCTATGTTCCCATCATCTTCATCACCCTACCCAGTGTCATCATGGTCTTGTTTGTCAGCTATTTGGTCCTCAAAGAAACCAACATTGGCCATGAAGGCCAAGATATGTTGATCATCCTCAAAACCCTAAAAGTGGGTGACATTATCTGGAATGGACGGGGTGGGGATCATCTCAATGGAAAATGTCCAGAATCATGAGCCAGCCATGGGCTCAAGTGTGCTGGCAGAAACAACAAGGGCATTTGGGACATAATTCTATCACCGGGGAATGAGATCAATGCTAAAGGCATTGAAATCTTCACTAAGGCTCCATGCCCGATTGCGGTATGCAGCTTGCCTCTTATCATGACATGTGTACTAACTCCAAACTTGTCTGACAATCAACTTTGAATCACCCAGGGCTTGGAGGTGAGTGATTCATTTCCTCAATGCAAATAGGAGTCTGAGGACTAGGGTGTCATACTCTATGATGTTGTTTGTGCAGTTGAATTACAGCCTGTAGGATGCGAGGAAGAATTTCCCTTGCAGGTTGATTAATTCTACTCAGGCCCCACAACCCTGTTTAGATCAGGACCCATTGAACTTAAGGGTCCACAAATCATCATTTGTTGTTTGGAGCTGGGGAGATGGAGCATTTTTTGGATTGTTTTTGGGAGACTTGGGAGGAGTTTCCTCCAACACTGATTGTGCATGGGTGAGGTTTACCTCTGAATGTGTTTGGGATTGAGACCCCTAGAGAAATGGCACTGAAGAAGTGCTTCCAGTAGGAATACTAGGCTTCGAGGAATCAGTTGTATGCTCTTTATTTCAGAAGGTGTCAATGTGCCGGGTAGCGACAGAAAGACAAGGCTCACACTCTAGCTCTGAGTGTTTTTGATAATGTACCCGGTAACAAGTGTCAAACAAGAGTGTGGCGGGGGTCGCTATAGCACCCTGAGAGTTAACCTCAACCCTCAATTTTTCTTCTAGGTCTCAGGTTCTTTGTAGTACTATGGGATCTTCCTCGAGGGTGAAATTGAATGTTAAGATTTCAATGGGTTGGTACACCCACGGGGAAGTCTCAGAGAATAAGACCACGTTAACCCTCCCAACTTTGGTGAGGGCCTATTTCATCTGGGGCTCACTTTCAACCTGGATCTTCTTTGATTCTCCTTCCCAAGGGAGCCATAAGTGGGAGAAGTCGATCAAAAAGTATCCATTCAGGGACTTAGACCAATTTCAACTTAATAACATCCCATAAGTTTTTGGGATGTCCACTACCTGGATGTCGATTATGCTGGCTATTCTAGGGTCTTGGATGAGCTGTATTCAGAAATTCTTCAACTCACCCATAATTTTCACAGTATTTTTATCTAGTTGGATTGCTGCACCATTAGATGGGGTGGTTCAAAATTTGAGCTTATGGCATATGGATAAGGGCATGATGTTGCCTAAAACCCCATAATCTACTAGGTAGTTGTGTATGTTCTTTCCTTGTATATTTAGGCCTAGCAAGAAGGGAGGATCTTCAGTATTTTCTTGGAAGACGGTCGTGTTGGCATCCTCAAAAGAGACAGTCTTGGGTGGGCAGCTGATAGTTTCCAGATTTCCCAAGAGCTTCAGAAGAGACTTATTCTGCTTGGGACAGTTTAGTAAAACTTCCATCAAGGCCATGGAGGTGGTGGTTTGTTCTAACACCTTATTAATGTCAAACCTTCCTCCCATGAATTGGTGGCTTCCCTCAGCCGGGTCCTTGGCTTGGTTAGAGCTAGAACCTTTTAGAGGGATAGACCGATCGGTTGCATTTTTTCGGGGAGGAGTGTGCATAGGAGGTGTCACTGTGTAAATTGGTCCTTTACTAGCATGGCTCCGAGTGTTATAAGGAGCCTGTGGGTTGGTGAAGGCAATGGCCTCAAAGGCCGAAATTGATTTGTCAAAGAATCCCTGTAGTTTGGATTCTTCTCTAGGGAATCCGAAGAAGACACTCTCATAGGTGAATGCACCATGAGTTGGCTCTTGCACAGGAGGTTCTGGGGGAGTAGAATCAGATGATTTTTGTCTATCCAGCTGGAAAATTATGATGACCTTCTTAAGCATGGCACATTTTGTCTCATTGTGGGAGCCTATATCATGTAATCTACACCAATTGGTCATGGGCTAGAAATCTGTGAGTGGCATGAAATGGGATGGTCCAGCACCACTCTGGTTGACATTTTGGTTTAGAGGTGGACTTTCGGTGTTTTCGTTGTTATTCCATTACTATTGGTTGGGCCGAGGCCCGTTGTTGAAATTTCTTCCCCTGAAATTGCTATTTTGTTGGCCAGAGAAAATATTCCCTCTTGGGAATTAGAGTTCTGGGGTGTGTAAGACCCCGCCTTCAGTTGACCCATGTCCACAGTCAAGGTGGACAACATTCGCTGGAGGGATTCAACCTCAGTGGTCAACTGA
Organism: Thuja plicata; assembly: GCA_018584345.1. Taxonomy (NCBI): domain Eukaryota; kingdom Viridiplantae; phylum Streptophyta; class Pinopsida; order Cupressales; family Cupressaceae; genus Thuja; species Thuja plicata. The sequence goes on from MU225789.1 coordinate 5,581,688, forward strand.
GTATTTGCATCACAATGTGACATTTTTTGTTGGTTCCCTGAGAAAATGACAACACTTGTCAGAGTTGAGGGCGGCCATCCTCTAGCCATGGGTGACTGGAAGAAGGGCACTCCAAATGGTTGTGTCTATGGTTGTTGTGTTTGCTACAGTTGGTTCCAAGGGAAAGATTCAAGACCTGGTATTGTCCGAGTCTATGATGAATATACGTACCGGGCCTGTTGGTCTATCTACGGTGGCGGGGGATTCATGGCCATCATGGGGGAACCCATTGCCAGATTGGGGTTATATCCCCTAGTGTAAGGAGTTCTGTCAGGGATCATGTTGAATGGCATACTATGCCCAATCCCACCTGGGGATTTGTTGAGGCCACGGGACAATTTTAAGGCTAGGTTGTAAAATTTTCCCAAAGTATCCCGGTCACCCAGGGTGGTAGTTCTCCAGAGGAGAGTGGAAACGAAGGGGTCCATCGCATTGAGATAGGTCTGTATGGTCACTTCCACAGATGGGATGAAGGGACCCATGCACCACTTCAAGGCACGTTGGAACTGTATGCAATGAAAATACCTGCAGCTGCACAACAAGTCAAAACATGCAAACACAAGATATACTAATAAATCAAAGCATGTAAAGAACTTGAAACACAACTAAATTTTCATTACAACCTCTGATGAGCTAAAACAAGTGCACCCAAGACTTGTTTGATTTTCTCTTAGAGATTTTGTGGGTGTGCTCTCCCAACACAATGCAATAAAATCCCACTATGATGACTGCAAAATGATGAAGATTTGAGCACAAGTATGTGGAACTTGCCCCAAATCTTTCAAATGATGAATGCAAAATGCAAGATCTATGCTAAGAATGCAAATGCAAGAGATTAACTACTAGATTGAGATGAAAACAAAACTAAATATGAACATGAAAGATTTCAAACTAAACTATGAAAATGAATCTAAACTATTATGCAAAATGTGAGATCTAAGCTAAGTGCTCAAGTGCTCAAGTGTGCAAGAATGCAAGAATGCTCAATTCACTGACTAGTTACTCTCACACTAGTTACTCTAGTTTAAAATAAACAGTGAGGCCTCATTTTATGGATTTGCTTGTGAAAATGGAGGGCTAGGATTAAGAGGTGAAAAATGAGTGGCTGAGATTGAGGGTTAGGTAGGGTTTTGGTGAGAGTGAAGGAGATTAAGAGGTAAAAGAAATGAGTGGATAGGATTAAGAGGCAAAAGAGAGAGGAGTTGACTTTTGAACTAAAAGCCAAATGAAGAGACAAGTGACAAGTGTCACAAGCTTATAATTTTGGAGTTGATCCATGAGAATGCACATGATTGGCTAGAGAAGGATTAATAAATTTAGAAAATAAACAAAAATGTTTATTTAATAAATATAGGAAAAGCTCAAAATTAAATAAATAAAATTTATTTAATTTAAAAGAGAAAAGGGTAAATGAATTATCTAAATAAATAATAATATTTATTTAAATAATAGAGGGAAAAGGCTTAAAATTAAATAAATAAAATTTATTTAATCTTAAAAGGCTAAGTGAATTAATTAAATTAATAATTTAACTAATAGAGGGATTAAGACATTTTTTGATGTCTACATTTTTCCCCTCTTTGATGCGATGTTGAGATCGACATCATGTCAAAGAAAAGAAAAGGAAGATGCCGCAACCATGGGAGGAAAGGATGACAAGGAGGTAGTAGTATTTGTTGCCCAAATTTTCCATCCTATGAAATTTGGCCTGGTCTGCCCTGTGTGACCGTCTAATCCCTTTATTCCTCCTAAAAGTGCCTGTTTACCGATTTCGGTACCAAGATCAATCGGGTGAATTTACTATGTTTTGAATGGAGTAGGGTAAAATTCTTAGTTCTATTGGATCACATTCATACTCATTCTCTGAATTTCTTTCTTTCTTCTCTTTCCCGGGCTTTCTAATTTTGAATCCCGTGTTAACCGCGCAAAAAATGGTCATGTCCCTTTTTGAAGTTATGTCTCAGCTCATCGCTCTGTCGCATCAGTTTTTATGTCATGTCCTTATATTTCATGACTGCGCGATGAGTTGCAATTGAGGGTCATCATGCAATCGCGAGCCGTTTATGAAGAGTTCTGCTCTGTCTGCGAGTATGTGATGAGCTGTTTAAAATGGTCATCACGTAATCACAATCTGCTTAAGAGAAGTTTTGATATGTCTGCGACTGAGCGGGTTCAATGTTTCAAAGGTCATCGCGCAATCACGATCAGTTTAAGTTAAAGTCTAAAAATCCTGCGAGTAGGCGACGAGTTGTTTTTAGAGGGAATCACGTAGTCGCAATGAACTCATGTCAAGTCATATTATGTTGTGCGACCGAGCGAGTCATGTTGAAAATTAAGTAGTCACACACCCGCTCACTATTTCATGTCAATGTTTTAGGTTGCACGACTGTGCGATGAGGTCCTATATTGAAGGTCGCCCACTCGCATAGGTTCTAACTTATGTGTATTTTATAGTGCGAGTGCACGAAAAGGACATAAATTATTAAATATGAGTACCTAATCGCTCAGTCACGCAGGTGTTTTTAAAGAAAAGTAAAGGTCCGCGACTTGGTGACTGAAGGACCGTTCAATGTGTCGCTTACTCGCTAATGTTTTCAGATGAAAGGAATACAGCTCATGACTTAGCGACTAAAAGGAAAAAGTGTATGGTCACACACTCAGAGTAAAAAATGAAGAAAGATTTTAAGGCTTGCGAGTTGGCAACTAGTCAAAAATCAGCTGCTGTCGCGCACTCGCGCATGAAATAAAAATAGAGTAAAGGGCTGAGAGAGTGCACGATCAGACATAATATGACGTGAAGAGATGGATGCCGCTTAGTCGTGCAGAATCAAAAGTTAGTTTAACGCATCCTGTGACTGTGCGATGATGAGGTAGATGAAGGTTTTCAGAGCCCAGAACTGTCTGTCAATCCCAAGATTAGATTTGTTTCAATATCGGTAACGGAAAGGAGATTCAGAATGTGCAATGAAGAAAAAGAAGGCATCACTCACTCATAGAAGGCAAGGAGTCAAAGAGAGATCAGATTGTTCTCAGATGATCTAAATCAGATATCCTACAGGTGGAAGATCAGCTTTGAAAAGGTCAGAGGATGCATTTTGGGGGCTGCAAAATAGTTATTGTAATTTAGAGACTTGTGTGACTCTTCTAGAGGGATAGGACTGCTTCTGTGAAGGGGCATTTATGTTGATATTTCTTGGGTATGACTTTTGGGTCACCAAGTGGTATTTTGTAAACTTTTGAAGGGCTAAGCGGTGGCTGATCAGGCCAAAAATCCGATCAAGAAGTTATTGCTCTTAAATGATGCAGTTGGCTAAATTGTATAAATATGAGTTGAAGACTCATTTTCGCCAGTTCTTCTTCCCTTTGGGCTTTCTATTTTGTAACTTGTTCTAAGTTCCTGACAGAGGCAAAGAGAATTTGTAACTCATTGTGAGAGATAATATGCAGAGTTTGTAATTCTTGGAACCAATTTATTGAGTTGTGTTAGCCTTGTCTCTTTTCTGCTTGTTGTATGTGTTGTAGATGGTAGATGGGTTAACTGTGAAAGATTTTATTTCCTCTTAATCATGTCCCTTTGTAGCATCTACTTGCAAAAGAGTATGTTTTCTTGCAGGTTGTAACTCGTGTCTTATTTTGAGCTGTTAACTGTTAAGTCTTTCCTCTTAACTAGTTTCATCGTGACCTTGTTATGAAATATTTATGTCTTTCCTCTTAACTAGTTTCATCGTGACCTTGTTATGAAATATTTATGCATGCCTCTACAAGAGATTTGTGTTTTACCTCCAATTCAAGTTAGTTGACCCAGGACTTACCCCTGTGTGTGTTATGTCTTCATGTCAAATTCGGTGCATCACCTAGTAGGTAGTTTGCTTTCAGTTATTTCCCTTTCCATGCAATCCTTCTAACCCTTTACCCCTCAAGTTTACTTTCCTATTTAAGAGAAAGCTAAGGTGATTATCCAAGAGGAACCATCCTAGAATCTGGAGGTTTCATCTCAGTTAGTAGAGGTCCCACAACCTTGAGATGACTCCCTTGTTATACTGGATTATCAAGACCAAGAGAGCTTGAGATCAGAGGTGCAAATTTAGTGTATAACATTTCTGGCATGCCCGGTGGGACCACACTGAATTTAAGATCAAATTCAAAAGGTTTTCCTGTTGGTTCATCTGTATAAAGAGATTCTGTACACAAGGTCTATCAGTATAGACCCAAGCTCAAGGATTCCCCACCTTGGCACCAGTGTGGGACTGAAGTTCACATTCATGTTGAAGATATGCT
>MU225789.1:5598866-5624052 GCA_018584345.1 Thuja plicata
TGAACATGCAAGATTTCAAACTAAACTATGAAAATGAATCTAAACTATTATGCAAAATGTGAGATCTAAGCTAAGTGCTCAAGTGCTCAAGTGTGCAAGAATGCAAGAATGCTCAATTCACTGACTATTTACTCTAGTTCAAATAAGGAGTGAGGCCTCCTTTTATGGATTTGCTTATGAAAATGGAGGGCTAGGATTAATAGGTGAAAAATGAGTGGCTGAGATTGAGGGTTAGGTAGGGTTTTGGTGGGAGTGAAGGAGATTAAGAGGTAAAAGAAATGAGTGGATAGGATTAAGAGGCAAAAGAGAGAGGAGTTGACTTTTGAACTAAAAGCCAAATGAAGAGACAAGTGACAAGTGTCACAAGCTCATAATTTTGGAGTTGATCCATAAGAATGCACATGATTGGCTAGAGAAGGATTAATAAATTTAGAAAATAAACAAAAATGTTTATTTAATAAATATAGGAAAAGCTCAAAATTAAATAAATGAAATTTATTTAATTTAAAAGAGAAAAGGGTAAATGAATTATCTAAATAAATAATAATATTTATTTAAATAATAGAGGAAAAAGGCTTAAAATTAAATAAATAAAAATTATTTAATCTTAAAAGGCTAAGTGAATTAATTAAATTAATAATTTAACTAATAGAGGGATTAAGACATTTTTTGATGTCTACAGGAACCGGTGATTGAACATTGTGAGGGGTTCATTTGGCTCCTTCCTAAAGGAAATGAACTGGCTGTGAGACCAAGATGGGTCCATGTATACGTGGAAGGTAGCAAAGAATGTGTCCTCCATGTCCTGCCAACTATAAATGGAGTGACGGGAAGGTTAAGGTACTAGTTCAGTTGGCCCTATTCTAGGGACAAGGGGAACATCCAGCTCACAACATCTTCATGTTGGTTCTGGTGTCGGTTCATGGCATCTTTGTATGCCTGCAAGTGTTCCTCTACCATTCATGAGCCTAGGTGCTCATATCATGGGCAAATCTTTTGCGGGTGTGAGGGTAAATCGTTGGTTGCACCCGGAAAGGTTCCCATTGGGGGCCCGATGTTTCTGAAATATGCAGCCATTGGGGAAGTTAAATTTTTATTAGATTGAGCATTAATCCCCAGGGTTGTCTGGGGGGCTTGGGTATTATGTGGTATTCTTGATCCCCAGACAATGGTGGCTGGTTTTATTTTTAGGGTCTATTTCCTTCGAGCAGGGGGCTCAAGTTTGACAAACCTTTTGGGGTTGGGGGCTGATCTGAGGATTCTTTTGAATCTCGCTGGGGAGAATGAGCCAATCCCACTGAAGGCTTTCCTCCTAAAAATATGGCTTGGGGAACCCTCAAGCGGTGTAAAATTAGAATCCTTAGAGGGGGATGAGTTCATGCCCTCCTTCTAGTGCCATTTTCTATTGACAGAACTTTGTGACCGGGTCCGCCAATAGAGGTAAGTTTTCACCAGCTACCAGGGTACTAGCCAACTTCACCTGTAAAGGTTTTTTGAGGAAATGAGATTCCCTGCACATCCAAGAATGTGAGAGTCAGGTCTTGACAGTGCGGGGCTCAGTTGGGAGATGTGACTATTTTTCAAGGGGATAGCTAGTTATCTTCAACTCATCAACTCCGGGGATTCAAGTGAGTGGGGTTTTCTCCAAGCATGATTTTACTTAACAAATAAACTTAAAAGGATCTTATAGAGTTAGAAGTATTTCATCTACCTATAGTTATACTAAACATTCAAAACATTGACAATGCTCTAACACACTACACTAAATACTGAAGAAACATACAACCATCAGTTCATATTTCATCAGTAGAAAAAGAAAGGAGGTCATTAATATACCTTAAGGATTAGAGAAAAGGACATGAAAAACACAAAGCATAAAATACCATTAACTTAGAAGATAGAGTGCCAACAATATCATTGAGAGAACCCTTCCTTCTTCATTAACATATTTCCAGCAAGCACTGGTGCGTGGTACAATGATAACTCCTAGGGAGCATTTAACTACTGAAAGCTTAAAACTATGGAGCATTAAGCTCTACAACTATAAAATGAGAAAGTGCTTTGCTATTGACTATGGACTACAAAATAATCAATTTTTCCAACCCTTGGAATGAGGTCAGACTTATTATTTATACACATCTTTTGACCTATCCCTAACCCTAACTTATTTTACACTTTACAATAAAATACATTATCTGGTGGCTGGTACTACCTGCACCACATTACAAAAAAGCCTCGAGACGGAAAGGCCTGACATGTCAGAAGAATAAGACAAGAGAGATGGAGTGGAAGAATAGGCCTCGAGAAGAGAGTCAAGAAGGAGAAAGAAGAAATATGATCCCTAGGGGATCGAGGCTACATGCCTCATAAATGGTAAAGTGGTGCCCTATTTATGATGCCCTAGGTGTATCTCTAAAGAAACGCCCTTGGAAGAGCATCTGTCAGAAACCTCCCATCGAGCTGACGTGTCGTGTTGTAGTTCTCCATCTCCTAAAAACCTTTATTAATGTCCTGAAAGTGATCGGTCAGCATTGCAAACTGAGACTCGGGTCACGTGAAGAATTCAAAATTGTGGGATCCAGAACTACGGGATCTGGGATTTTGCATTCAAAAAGAATAAAGAATACAAAATATGATGTCGGGCTAAATTCTCCTGGATCTGGAGAAATTTATTGACTTACATTTTTTCCCAAGCCTCTAACACTTGGCTAATTCTCTCTTCATCTATGCTCCAGATGCTATCCCACCTACTATGAACAACCTCCATTGCATCCTTAACCTCTCCGACCCCGCTCCAGAATTTGTTCACCATCTTGATGGTGTCATGCGACTGAATCATGGTCTTTGACAACCAGGACAACCTGCCTTGATCAAAATCTCTACCAGGTGGATACAGGGATTCCATCCTTTCGTTAAACTTGTCGAGGACATAATCCTCTTGGGTACATGTTCCGGTGGTGAGGGGATCAAATTGTGAAACCCCAACTACAAATGCCTAGAATAAGCCCAAGGGATATCAGGCACCTGTTAGGTTTTACTTTAAGGTCTTAACCAGTTCCTTGCAAGCCTCAACTTTGAGGGCAAGTCTAGAGTATGTGACCTAGAGGGAATCATATGATTCTTCTTCCAAAATGTCAGACTCTATGGAAACCTCTTCACCAATGCTGCGGATTTCTTCCAACCCGGCTTTCCATTTCTCATATTTTTCTAAGTCTTGCTCCCATATTTGAGTAGAGCTTCTTGCATGTCCAAGGGTGAGATCTACCCTATAAAAGTCCAAGAGGGACGCTGACGAAAATTCTCTCATCATCATTATTTGCTTGGCTGCCCACCCATCTACTGCTTGCACCTTTTTCTTCATCATGAGCTGTGAGTCCACATTGCCCTGTGCAACTGGAAATCTGGAAGAAGGGGTTTTGGGGTGAACTTTGGCCAAGGGCCATGTTAGTTCCACTAGAAGTGTGAGAAGATTAGCATTTGTCTCTCTTTCCTCTTGCAAATTCTGGCCCTATTTTGCATACCGAGCCTCTATAGCCTTGGTAGCCTCTTTTAGCAAGTTCAATTCCCCTTGCTTGTCTCTTTTCCCCAGCTCGACCTCTGTTATATTATTGTCTTCAAGCCTTGCGGTTGTTGCATCTATATTTATCAAGGGTGTTGCGATGACCACAATGGTGCTGCCTACTAGGTTGGTCCAGAGAGTGTGGACCACCCGTGCCCTTTTAGGATTTTTTGTCTCGACATTCTTGGCCATCATTTTGGCTAGTGGTAGAGGAGTGCCCATAGTCACAGCTGAAGCTTTCCTTTTCTTGGTTTCTACCAGCCATTGGGGCAGCTGGGATGGCCTTGCTGCCAATATCCATTCATTGGGATCCATTTTTGAAACCGGCGGCGCAGTCCCTGAGTTTACATTTTCTTTGAGCTCTTTTTTCTGCTCCTATTCTGGTTCCTTTTGCTCTTGTTCTCTTTTTATTTCTTGTTCTCTAGAACCTTCTATATTTTCTACCCTGCTGGTATCCTCTATAAAATCACCCAGGATCTTTTCCCTAGTCTCTGTTTCTGTATTCTCATGGACCTCATCTTCCCTGGTGGTATCAGCAGCCTCTTCTTTTCCTCTTCCAGGACCTCCTAGTCCATTATTTGTTGTTTTTGTTGGGCCTTATTGGCCTCATCTACTTCAACATTCTACTCCTCCATTGGGACATCCTTCAAAAGTGGGTGAGGTCACTGGCCAAATTTTATCAAGGCGACTATTGTTACGACCTCACCCAAAGTTCTTCGGGGTACTTGATCACCTGAAGTCTCCAAAGGCACATGGAGTGTGATGGTCGAAGGTATGGTTGTTCCCTGGGATTTGGGTTCTCCTTCCATCAGGGGCTTGTCTATAGGCTGCCTTGGCAAATCCAAGGTCTTCTGGACCTGTAATTCTTCCTTTTTAGGCTCAGTATTTTCCTCCTGAGCCTCTTGCTTTGATATGTCCTTTTCTATGGGGAGTTCTTCTTTTGCAAGGGTCTCTTCCTCTTGAACCTCAATTTCTTTCACTATAGTATTGATGCCACATTGGATCTCCAGAAGCTCCTCCGCCGAGAAGGTGTCATCAAAATCATCATGTGGTGGAGAGGAGTCTGAGATATCCTCCAGTTCGGGAGAATCCAAAATTACATCTATCGGGGGCTTCTCAGGCATACCAAGGGTGGCGCTTGGTGTGCGGGTCACAGTTGTTTTCTTTTTCCTTATAAGAGAAGCCCCAGTGTCCAAAATACTAGAAGACTCTGCCTCAGCAAAATTCTACCAATTTATCACTGCTGCCAACGAAGGAGGTCCCGTTTAGTGAGCAGATGTCATTGGGGCGGTTGGGAGACTGACAACCACCTACATGCTGATTTGTTGACTGGCCAATTTTTCCACCTCCATCTGGTCATGTAGCTTTGCCATTAGAATTATGGAAATTTGAGGGGATTCCTTAGGCGCCGGGACTCCCTCCTTTTCTTTTCCTTTGCTCACACTTGCTTCAGTAGGCACGACAGATGAAGAAGGTCTAGCGCCGGCTAAAGAAGTGATGGTCTTCTTGAGTGCTACTTTCTTGCGGGTGCTTTTGGGGCACACCCAGGAAAAATACTTGTGACTTGCTTCCAGGATGGGGTGGCATACCCCATCAATCATCAAATTCTCTAGAGTGGCCCAATCCACTAGAGGGAGGTCTAATTTTTCTAACCCTTTTCCCTTGTACACTGGATCTTCCAGTAGCCCGCCATTGTTGAAACCCTTCAGGAAAGTCTAAAGTTCTAGCACCTCCATGAGACCTTTGCTCATTCTTGTATGTTGTTGGGCCCTGAGATCAAAGCTATCATGGAAATCTGCCTAGAAGTCTTCAATGTCTTGTTCGTGTGGGGGGATGCCCTAGGTAGTGCAGCGGCAATCTTGCCACGGGGATCATAATTCTTCTAGGCATGGTTGAATTCAACAAGCCCCAATCCTTTTAACTCATTATCTACCTCCCGGGTTATGGTGAGGCTGCATGTGTAATCCCCACAAGAAAAGTGGAATGGGACATTGATGACCTTCTTCAATGTGAAGAAGGCATGCAGATCTATCATCTGCTTGCAAAATTCCAAAAGAATAATCCTATCCCCGCAATACCGGGGAAGGAGGTAGGGCTTCTTGTTGAAGCCTGTCACCCTGATGTATGTATGGTACCTGAATTGAATGAAATATTGGCCATAAGAATTGACTAGTGTCATTTCCGCCTGTGAGAGGTGGTACCCAGAATATCAGGTAAGTGTAAGAATGTTGTGGTAAACGAAGGCGTCGTTTACCTCACAAAAATTTTGGAAGCTTAGCTCCCACTGCAATTGGGGATAATGGTCCCAAGGTGTAACCTTTATCAAAATGTTCCTGAGCTCTCCAACTATTCCTAGGCCTTGAAAAGTAGGCCTTTGTTGTCCCAATGCCCACATCACATATGAAGTCATATAGAATTGTGAATTCTAGGCGACGGTCTTCATCTGTGTATCTACATGATTTGATGTAATTGCCACCCATTTGATGGTCTTGTTGTGTGTTGTTATGCAATATAAGAAGTAATACATCCACACCAAAAATTCCTGGGCGTGGGGCCATCTAAAGATTCTACACAAAAATATTATACCTGCTTCAAGGGGATCCTTGAAATCCCCGCTAGGAATTTCCAACTTCATTCTCTTGTAGTCTCGCTTTGGAGAATTTAACCAATGATTATTAAGGTGTTGCCGGGAAATGATCTTAGCCTCACCGAATTCCTTTAGTGAGTTGGCCTTGGTGATTACTACGGACCCTTTGAATTGTGGAATTCCCAACCTGGAAGAAAAGGTGGGGGCATCCAATGTGATGATTGTAGTGGGATATTGCAGCGGCCGAGGATCTGGAAGCAAGACTGAGCGAGTGGCCAGATTATACAATAACGTCAGATGCCTTATAAGTTTGGGTGCTTGCACTATGCATGGAAAGTTTCCAACCTTGATAATACTGGAGGTAGCTAGGTAAGTGGCTATCTTATCCCCCTGTTCCTTAAACCTATAAGTGGTCTGGATTAGACCGTTTAATTTGACCCAACTCCCGAGGTCCAGATCTGCTATTATCTGCTATTTCATGAACTTTGGAGTCTATCTTGGACCTCACAACACCTCCATCTTTTGGATATTTAGAGGTCAGAGGTAGCTTTTCCAACATTCTTTCAATCTTTGATTTTGTGACTGCCCGGGTGGAGGTAGTTGGTAGTTCCAAGCTATCAGGAGGTGCAGAATTGTCAGACATTTTGAATTAACTTATTAACCACCTGTAAGATTGGAAAACTATCAAGACACATATAAACATGAAGTAAAATTATGGGAGATTCTCCACCAGCCCGCACCTGTCAAGAAAATGTTAGCACCTACATCAAAAGTTCAGGAGTATCTAAAAAATGAACATGGCTTAAGCATTCCAGAGTGTGTTGACATGGTGACAAGGAAAAGCAGAAGACAAGATCCTACTGGGATTCTGGAGTCTAGAAAAAATAGTTGTTTCAAAAATGACTGGCAACAAGTCATACTCTAGTTGACGTGCGTTGGCACGTGGGAAAATGGCAGGCAGAGTAAAGATAGTTATGGCATTGATTATGACAAGTGGTCGACATGGGGCAAAATTGAATGCCAGATTGGCTGCATTTTAAATGCCATATGTGAGAAATTAATCCACCATTAATGCAATGAGACAAAGGAGAGAGAAAGCTACCATGGTTTGAACTAGCAAGGTGTCAAGTTCAAACCATGACGACCTTGTCTCATCAAGCTCTATCTCGTGAGGAAAAAATACATGATAAAGCATAAAGAACTTGCAAGCTCTAAGGGATATACATAGCACATATATAAATAATATACATAAAAAGTATAGGAGGGCCAAGGGTCAAAGTGTATACACATAAGATACAAAAAATATACATCATCTACAACAATATATAGAAAAAGAGGAACGCAGAGCAACTACCCTAAAATAAAATACAGAGAATGTACATGGTATACACTATCTTACATCTGAAAAAAGGGTAGACAACCATCTAGTAGAGTTGACCCACCAACGGGTAGCAGACCAAACAAAAAGAAACACAAAGACAGAAACAAAACAAAGAAAAGCCGAAATGAACAGAAATGAAAACAAAACAAACCAACACAAAACAAAAATAGAGAGCGAAGGCAAGAACCAGAAACACCAACCTGGAATCTAAAGAACGGAAAAGGGAAGAAGCACTAAGACCACTCTACAACAAATTTGACCTCCAATGCCAAGAAAAGATACCGACAATCGATTCATCATTACCCACTAAGCTCAGAGAAACTTGCACTCAATTCGCATTCAAATCACCAATGAATTGCTTTGAAAACTCTAAGTGTTTTTAATCATGGTAACTATGAAAATGACAGGTAAATCTTATTTATACCCAAGGTAAAAACCAAGTGACCTTCTCTCCGCAAACTTTAGAATAGGCAAACCTTTGGACTATGGACCTGGGGATTCCAAATAACCATGTCTTCTTATGAGAAGAAGACATCATGGCAGAGAATCTCAGAGTCTAGAATCTGACTTCTGGAAAGGAAACAACCAACTCCAGGACCGGGTCCCGGAGACATGAATGACAAAAATAAAACAAACAAACACTGTGGGAAAGAAAACCTAGAGAAGAAAACAAAGGAAACAAAGGCAAATAAAACAAGGCAAGGACAAAAAGCGAAAAAAAGGGGGACCCAACATTTGGCACACAAAATGTAGGGACGGGTATCTAGGGCATAACACTGTCTTAGGTGCATTCTAAATTACTAATTCTGCAACCTATTTTGGAGGAACTGGAGTTTCCTTAGTTGTAGGCACTATTGATGGATACATATGTCTATCCAGAAATACCCACTCAAATTCTTTATGAGTCTCTTCACCAACCATATCATACTCCTTGTTTATGATATGGAGAATTCTTGTTTCAGTTCTTAGGTGTGGCTTTACTAAATCCAACAGAATGACTTTCTCATTATGCGAGCACACTGGGAGAAGACTATCCAATATTTCTTCTCTTATCCTCATAGTCTCTTCAATTGATTGCCTCTTTAACATATCAAGTATGTTCCATACCTTGTCTGGTATGACAGTTTTGAGTTCCAATACTATCCTTTTGAACTTAATCATGTGAGAGATGATCATAGAGTGAATCTCTGATTTGTCTATCTCTTGATATTTGGCATATACATTCTTGAGAGATTCTATTCTTTCTTCATTAACAATTCTGTTCCTTAAGACATTAAGACTAGGTCTAAAACCTACCTCGGGAGGATCTTGTGTGTTCTTTACCTTTCTCCTTGTAGTTCTTGAGGATGGATGACTAGTGGGCGCTTGCTTCGTTCCTCTAGACTTCTTACTTGGTACAGAAGGTGGAGAGGATTATAGATCAATGGTGGTTGATGGCGCATATGTATCTATATTTGATTTCTTCTTTTTCCTTATAGGCATATCATTAGTCTTTTCCATTTTCACTTTTGTAGGAGTTTTCTCAAGTTCTTTGGCTATCTTAGCTTCTCTAGCTCTGTCAAGATCTTCTTGTGTGACACCATGAACTTTTAAGATATTTAAGGTAATCCTTGATGCCTTCCTTTTGTTTTCAGTATTGTATAAGATAGAATCAACTTGATTTGTATTTTCTTTGTAAGTACCCCATCTAGGTTCATTTGGATCCTTGGGCGCAGATAAAAGGACTTGTGCATAACCTTCCAGAATGTGATCTTCAACTTCATAACCAAGAGGGTGAATCCATTTTGTTCTAGGATCAACTGCCTCCATGCAAGTGCAGTCAGTTTCTACCATGAAATATATGGTCTCCTTAAACTTCTCAACTATTTTCTCAAATAGTCTGAACCTCTTCTACATTTTGATCCTGAATGTCTTGATGTTCATGTCCATAGAATCCTTCACACTACTCTCTAATTTGGCTTTCAGTGAAATCTATGACATAGTGGGTTTGCTTTTGTCTAGGTAAAGATTTGCAACCTTACCTACTATGTGGAAGTAGAGATATATGATCAGTGAGCCAAACCTAAATATCTTTCTCTTATCATGCTTAATAACTTGGATGTTGTCAATCAATTGAGTGTGCAATATATCACATAGGTTGTATTGAGTATTATATTTCACCAATTTTATTGCTACTAAGATAGTAGCTATAGATACACTATTTAGTCTACTTGCGTGCTAAAATTTATAACCTAGTATCATGGTGACTAGTTTTATGTCATCTTCCTTGATGGGATCAACTGTCATACCGTGCCTATCACTCCTAGATAAGCATGCTTTCTTAACTTGTTTCTTAACATCTTTACCAGTTGGAAGAATTGGTCTAGTCTTAGGAAGTCCAGTCATGTCATGAATTAGATCTGCAGTGATGTGGACATGAACCTCACCTATCAAGTATAGATCATCATGTATCCTGCTCAGTAATATCTTCACCCATTCTGGCTCATAGAACTCATGCGCATTGGAATACTCAAAGATAGGTTTATCAGTGAGATACATGTATTCATCCTTGAATGTATAGTCTGGCTTTATCATAGAACCCATGAGAGATGCAATTTTGTTGTCTCCAAATGTTTCCTTTTTTCAATAAACATATGCGCGGATGTCTTCTACATGTACAACTCCAAGCGGAGTCCTAGAGAATGCTCCTTCGACATCATCTAGTATTGACTTGAATGGATGCTTCTTAAAAAAAAATCTCTTCCTTTCAGCAATGTAAAATATAATAGGGGTTGCCATACTTACTTATAACTTGGTTAAGTAGCGTTTCACGATGATTCTGAAATGACGCAACTGCTAGGGTTCCGATCCAATCGTTAATCCATTCACAAACCAACTAATCCTTTAAGTTGTAATGCTCTGATGCTTGATGCTTATCTAATTTCTGAATGCTTCAATCTCAAATGCAAAGTGAGGTTATTTTAAGATCTTTTGCCAATTTATATAAATATCAATTGAATTTAATGCTCATTGTCATAAAGCAGTTTAGAGAGAGAATTTCAAACTTTGTTCTGAATGAAGAGAAAGCAATGCATGAATGCATACAACCTTAATTCGTGATCACATGCATGAATCCATAGGCGCATACTCAAAGGTAAGTATACCATCCACGCAAGGGTTCAGAGCTAGAATAGCTCCCCCTAAGACCATGAGGGTCAACTTATCCAAAATTAGAAGGTGCATCCATTGAGGATGCATCTACTACCTTGTTCTCTTAATTATCATTTTTTACTTTGACCCATATTTTATCTGAGTTAGCTTTAGCTTCCACAAAATTAACTTCTCCTAATTCTTCAAACAAGGACTTCTTAGGATTCTCTTGTCCTTTTGTTCTTGATCTACAAGACCTTGAGATGTGTCTAGCCTTTCCACATGAGTGACAAAGAATAGGAGGTTTGATTTTTTTATTCATCATGCTGCATTGCTTGGCTACGTGTCCATTGTAATTATATATCTAACATGTAATTTTCTGTAAGTTTCTTTGAGGTTGGTTTCTCTGATTGAATTGAGTTTGATTCCTTTGATTCAGTTGTGGCTAATTTCTTTGATTTGTTCTGCAATGAATAGCCCTATGACCAAAATTATTGCAGGAGAAATAGTAACCATTGAAGGGTCTTACATTCTTGCAATCTCTTTCCAAGTGTCCATGCTTTTTATAGGCATAGCAGGTATGGTTGACTACCTTGTGCTTATCTTTTGGTGGTTCTTTTTTGGTCTCTTCATGATTCTTAGTATTCTTTTCTTCTCAATATTTTGTTGGAGATTTCTTTCTTTCTTGTAATGAGTTGATCTCAATTTGAGCTAGTTTGTATCCCATACTAGTGGTATAGCCTTTTAGTTTTTGTGCATAA
The DNA here is from genome assembly GCA_018584345.1 of Thuja plicata. Lineage (NCBI taxonomy): Eukaryota > Viridiplantae > Streptophyta > Pinopsida > Cupressales > Cupressaceae > Thuja > Thuja plicata. The sequence continues at coordinate 5,610,284 of MU225789.1, forward strand.
AGCTATGATTAAATTAGATCAGAACTTTTGTGTAGTTTGTCAATCTTGTCTTTTGCTCCTGATAATTTAGATTCAATCTTATTCTTGATGTTTTCCAATTCCAATATTTTCATATTGGCTTGAATGAGTTCTTCATCGAACTGCTTATTTTCTTTGTCTTTCTCTTCAATATTTTTTAGGCTATCAGTTAGCTAATCATTTAATTCTTCTATCTTATCTTTCAAACACATGTTCTCTTCATTCAACTTCTTGACCATTTTTCCCAAATCATTTGTAGAGAAATCTTTCAGATGTTTCCTTAGTTTCTTGATAAGCATTTGAGAGCCATCAACCTTTAGTTTTAATTCTTCATTTTCTTTCTTAGATCTATCTAGATCTTCAAGGGTTGCTTCAAAAATATTTTTTAGATGTTTTACTTTTGCTGAGTCCATGATCTCCTCAAGTGGTTAAACTTTCTTTCAGAGGACCAGAGCTCTGATACAAATTGTTGGAAATACTGAGAGGGGGGGGTGAATCAGTGTTTAGCTAATTATTCCTTTTTACTACTTTAAACATAAATCAATAAGATATCACTTGAAGCTTAACACAAGATCACATAACACATAATACAATTATAGGGAAACCTTGATTAGAGGAAAAACCCAGTGGGAATTGGTGTTGGAAACACTGAGAGGGGGGGTGAATCGGTGTTTCTCTATTAATTAATTTTCATCAACTTAAACATAAATCAAACATACATAGAATGAAGCTTATCATAAGAAATCATAACACATGATATGATTATAGGGAAACCTTGATCAGAGGAAAACCCTGGTGGGAATTAGTACCCACAAATATTGTACTAAGTATAATGAACCTGTTAAAGCTTCTTTGCCCTGTTAGAAGCAGTCTTTACAATTTGAGTATAATGACCTGGTTAAAGGTCTGACCCTGTTAGGAGTCTTTTACAAAACCCTGTTAAATGTATATGTCTCACTCCCTAGGCTCACTGCCCAATAGGATGAAGGCTACAACCTTCTAAAAGATGATATGCACTATATCAAAATGAATTATTGTGATGACACTATTGTCTGATCAGTTTCATGTATGCATGAATGCTCTTACTCTCTTAAAGAGATATATCATATACTGACTTCATTATATTATCCCTTTGTATCTTCCTCTTGCATAATAATTGACACTTGTAACATTACTTTACATTACATACTTATATGTTCATATCCGAATAGGCGCGACCCAAAACAAACACTAGTCGGCCCTAAAACAAAATATACAACACTTCTGAATAAGTCAGCTCAAGCTTGTTTACTACAATGATAATTATATCATTACAAACATAGAACAAAAGGTTCTTAGCCATTACATTAACAAATAATTCACGCTGATCAAAATAGTAGTCGGCTTCCATGCTCTGTCTTCTGGACTGCTGGTCTACTGATCTGGCTGTAAATTTTTCATATTGTTGTTCTATACTATGCATGTCTAGATGTAGCATGTACACATGTCATACAACTTATATCTAAATGCACATACGCTGACTTGATCTCTCACATGTGCGTTGGTGTGCTGATCGCTAAGTATCTCAGTCTGCCCTATTTTCATACTTAGTCATTTTGTCTTTCAGGACAGAAACTAAACATGACTTTGTTGCCATGATGACAACAAAAAATGAGTCATGCATCCTCAGGAAGTCAACTTGCCAACAATCTCCCCCTTTTTCATTAATGGCAACAAAGGAATGTAGCCAAGTTACTCAAAATGACTTAACACAAAATGTGACTTGTATATCATAACATCTTATTGATATATACATATATTTTTCTGCATATACACATTCTATATTACTCCCCCTTTGACATTAATGACAAAGGTGTACAAAAACTAGTAATTCTTCTGCATACTTACTCCATGTAAACTTCAAGGTATACAATTTGAAGAGATTGAATCTCTTTCTGCCAAAATACTTTCATAGCATCAATTGTCTAAAGATGCGCGCATAGGGCATATGTCAGTTTCTCCATTTTTATTAGATCCATGCAAGGACCTTGATCATATGTCACCATGGTTTCATCAATATATTTAATGTTCTCATTAAGGACTGCTAGAGATGGGGCAAGTGCATTTCTCAACTGGGTTTGTCTTATTCTTATCTTGCTGATTTCAAATTTTGCCTTCTCAATTTTATCCAACTGTCCTTGATAGACATTATTTCATATGTTCATGTCTTGCGTGGATGATTCAACTAATTTTATGATACTATCCACCATTAACTCTACCTCTTCTACCTTTTTGGTGTGCTCAAAGGTGAATTTCACTCTGTCCATGCAGTTTTCTATGATTCTCTTGCCTTTAGCTGCCAACTCTTTTAGTATGGATTGCCCAATTTTTAAGGAGTTCAAGTGTAAGGTAAAGTTATTTACCAAATCATTCAGTCTCCTTCTTGTATTCATCTTCTGCAATCTTAGTAGCAGAGTCTACTAAGCATATAAAGTGTGATTTGAAGTTTGAAAAAATGTCGTCCACATCTTCAACTGATTGGACTTTAGCTACTTTCTGATCAGCAGGCACTAAGTCATTCAATATGTTTACTATTTCCAAAAAGAAAGGATTTCTCATCACTTGTTTCTCTTTTGCCTTTTCCATAGCAAGAACGTTGATCTTAATTAGGTCTTCTTCTCCCCATGCATCCAAACTTGCTGAATCAGGAGTTACCCATGACAACAATGAGGTAGATGGTTGAGTGGATGGTGAGAATATAGTATTCTAACTTGTATCCATGCATTCAACATTTACTAATTTCTCTTTTATTTGTGTTTTGTCACCTTGAGTATCATCTTGAGTATCTTCATTTATGTCAGTGTGATCATTGACAGGAACTTCATCTTGTTGTGCAAAGGTATCATCAATGCACATTTCTTCAGTGCTTACAAATGCCTTATCAACTTTGTCCATATATTTTTCAGATATAGTCATGGATATCTTGACATTGTCAACTACTATAGTGTCTTATGAGTCTTTATCTATATTAGAAGTTATTATCACTATGGGCGTTGAAACCTGTGGACTTGTCATAGGCGCAATCTGAATCACTAGTTTGTAACCTATTTGGGAGGAGCTGGGGTATCTTTTGCTGTAGGCACCATTAGTGGATACATGTGTCTATCCATAAACACTTGTGCAAATGCCTTTTCAGTCTCCTTACCTATCTACTCATATATTATTTGTTCATAATCTGTAGGGTCCTTGTCTTAGTTCAGAGATGAGGCTTAACCAGATCTAATAATATAGCCTTCTCATCATGCGAGCATACAAGAAGAAGAGTATCCAATGTTTCTTCTCTTATCCTCATGTCTTCCTCTATTGCATGTCTTTTCATGATCTCCAATAAGTTCCATAACTAATCCGGTATCACTGTCTTGAGTTGAAGAACTGTCTTCTTAAACTTGATCATATGAGATATGATCATAGAATGTATCTTAGTCTTATCAATTTCTTGATATTTGTCATAGACTTTAGAAAGTGTATCTAATCTCCCTTCATTTACAATCCTGTTCCTCAACACATTTAGACTGGGTCTAAAACCTACCTCAGGAGGAGCTTGAGTATTCTTTGCTTTTCTCTGAGTGTTCCTTGAGGATGGGTTATTTGTGGGCGCCTATTTTCTTCCTCTAGTCTTCTTGCTTGGTGTAGATAGTGGAGATGAATCTAAGTCAATGGTGGTAGAGGGCGTAGAGGTGCTCTCTACTTTCTTCTTCTTCTAGATCTGTTCAACTTTCTCAAGTTCTTTTTCTATCTTGGCATCTCTTGCTTTGTCAAGATCTTCTTGAGTGGCTCCATGAACTTTTAGTATGTTGGATGTAATTCTGGATGCTTTCTTTTTATTATCAGCACTGTGTAAGATAGTATACACTTCATTGGTTTTCTCTTTGTAAGTACCCCACCTAGGCTCATTAGGATCTTTGGGTGCTTAAAATAGAACTTGCGCATATCCTTCTAACACATGTTCTTCCACTTTGTAACCAAGAGGATGAATCCATTTGGTTATAGCTTCAACTACCTCCATGCATGTGCAATCTATTTCTACCATGAAACATATGGTATCCTTGTATTTTTCAACTATCTTCTCTGATAGTCTGAACCTATTCTCCATTTTGATCCTAAATGTCTTTATATCCATATCCATGGCATCCCTTGCACTGCTCTCTAAAGTGACCTTAAGAGAAATCTAAGACATTGTGGGTTTTCTCTTGTCTACCTAAAGGTTTACAACCTTTCCAACTATATAGAAATTCAAGTAGATGATCAAGGATCCAAACCTGAATGTCTTGCTCCTGTCATGCTTAATAACTCAAATGTTGTCAATAAATTGACCATGCAAGATCTCACACAGGTTGTATTGAGTGTTTTCCTTCACCATTCTAATAGCTGCTAGGACTATTTCTGTAGAGACACTGTTCAACCTGCTTGCTTGCTGAAATTTATAACCAAGTATCATTGTTAAGAGTTTTATGTCATCTTCTTTGATAGGGTCAACTGTCATTCCATGCTTGTCACTTCTAGATAGGCAAACTTGCTCAATTTGTTTCTTGACATCCTTACCAGTAGGAAAAAGTGGTCCAGTCTTGGGAAGTCTGGTTAATTCATGGATTAGGTCTGTAGTGATGTGCATAGGGACCTCACCAATCCAATAAAGATCATCATGTATTCTTCTTAACAAAATCTTCACCCACTCTGGCTCATCAAAATCATGCACATTCGAGTATTCAAAAATAGGATTATCTATCAAGTGTGCAAACTCATCCTTGAATGTGTATTCAGGTTTCATCATAGATCCCATATGAGTGGCTATGCTGACATCTCCTACTATTTCCTTCTTACTATAAATATACACGCAGATATCTTCCACGTGAACAACACCTAGCGGGGTTTTGGAGAAACCCCCTTCCACATCATCCAGTATGGACTTGAATGGATGCCTCTTGAATAAAAATCTATTCCTCTATGATATATCAAACACAACTTGGGTTGCCATAATTACTTGGAACTTTCTTAAGTAGGGTTTCACAAAATTTCAAAACGGCATGACTGCTAGGGTTCAGTTTCAAACTTCTTGTCCATTCGCTTAACTGCCAAATCTGTTATGCTTTTGTGCCTTGATTTCTAGTGCTCCAATGCTCTCCAAAATATGTTCTCTCGAATGAAAGTGTGAGGAAGATCAAACACTTACTTTCTTTTACACAATCTACTGCATTTAATATTTACAACCATACACAAATTACTCAAAGATTTTGAAACTTAGATCATGATGCATTTTAGACAGTGCGTGAATGTACATAGCAATATTATATTCCTGTAATGATGATTTCATAGGCACATACTCAGAGGTGAGTATACCAACCGCGCAGGGGTCCTGAGCTAGAATAGATCCCCCTAAGACCAAGAAGGTCTATTCAAGTAGAAGTAGAGGGTGTGTCCACTGTGGATGCATCAACTACATTGTCAACATCATTGTCCTTCTTTACTTCAACCCAAATTTTGCTTGAATCTTCATTTGCTTGAACAAACTTAACTTCTCCTTTCTCTTCAAATAGTGATTTCCTAGGATCCTCTTGCTTTTGAGTTTTGGATCTACAAAACTTTGAGATGTGTCCAGCCTTTCCACATGTGTGACAAATGATAGGAGGTTTGATGCTCTTATTCATTATACTGCATTGCTTTTTTGTGTGTCCATTGTAGTTACATATCTGACATGTAGTGTTCTACAGATTCCTTTGAGGTTGATTTCTCTGATTTTTTTAATTTATTCTTCTTTGATTCTGTTGTGACTGATTTCTTTGATTTGTTTTGCAATGTATAGCCCTATGACCAAATTTATTACAAGAGAAACAATAACCATTAAAGGGTCTTACCTTTTTGCAATCTCTTTCCAAATGACCATGTTTTTTGCATGCATAACAAGTTCTGTTAACTTGCTTGATTTCCCTTTTTGGTAGATGTGCTTTAATCTCTTCAACATTTTCAACTTTCCTTGCTTTAATCTCTCTTTCTTGTAATGAATTGACTTCAGTTTGAGTTATATTGAGTCCAAGACCAGTAGTGTCACCTTTTAGCTTTTGTACATTGAGCTAAGACTGAAGTGAATCAGAACTTGTGTGGAGTTTATCAATCTTATCCTTTTCTTCTATTAATTCAGATTCCAACTTCTTTTTTATGTTTTCCAATTCCAGAACTTTCATGTTTGCTTTTAAAAGTTCATCATCTAGTTGTTTGCTTTCTTTGATCTTTTCTTCAATAGAAATTTGGATGTCTATGAGTTGTTCATCCAGATTCTCAACTTTATCTTTCAGAGACATATTCTCCTCATTGAGCTTTTTGATCATTTTCCCTTAGTCACTTGTAGAACAATCTTTCAAATATTTTCTTAGTTTTTTGGTAAGCATTTGTGAGCCATCAACTTTCAGTCTAAGTTCATTTTCTTTTTCAGATCTATCAAGATCTTCAAGAGCTACTTCAAGATTCTTTTTCAAATGTTTTGCTTCTGTTGAGTACATGATCTCCTCAAGTGGTTAAAATTATTTGCTGAGGACCAAAGCTCTGATACCAATTGTTGGAAACACTGAGAGGGGGGGTGAATCAGTGTTTCTCTATTAATTACTTTTCATCAACTTAAACATAAATCAAACATACATAGAATGAAGCTTATCATAAGAACTCATAACACATGATATGATTATGAGGAAACCTTGATCAAAGGAAAACCCTAGTGGGAATTATCACCCACAAATATTGTACTAAGTATAATGAACCTATTAAAGTTCCTTTGCCCTGTTAGAAGTAGTCTTTATAATTTGAGTACAATGACCTGGTTAAAGGTCTGACCTTGTTAGGAGTCTTTTACAAAACCCTGTTAAAGGTATATGGCTCATTTCCTAGGCTCACTACCCAATAGGATGAAGGCTACAACCTTTTGAAAGATGATATGCACTATATCAAAATGAACTGCTGTGATGACACTATTGTCTGATCAGTTCTATGTATGCGTGAATGCTCTTACTCTCTTAAAGACATATATCATATACTAACTTCATTATATTGTCCCTCTATATCTTCCTCTTGCATAATAATTGACACTTGTAACATTACTTTACATTACATACTTATATGTTCATATCTGAATAGGCGTGACCCAAAACAAAACACTAGTCGGCCCTAAACAAAATATACAACACTTCCGAACAAGTTGGCTCAAGCATGTTTACTACAATGTTAATTAAATCATTAAAAACATAGAACAAAAGGTGCTTAGCCATTACATTACAAAATAATTCACACTGATCAAAACAGTAGTCGGCTTCCATGCTCTATCTTCTGGACTGCTAGTCTACTGATCTACCTGTAACTTTGTCGTACTATTGTTCCATACTATGCATGTCTAGATGTATCATGTACACATGTCATACAACTTATATCTGAATTCGCATACACTGACTCAATCTCTCACATGTGCACTGATGTGTTGATCGTTGAGTATCTTAGTCTGCCCTATTTTCATACTTAGTAATTTTGTCTTTCATGACAGAAACTAAACATGACTTTGTTGCCATGATGACAACACAAAATGAGTCATGCATCCTCAAGAAGTCAACTTGCCAATAATTGGTACCCACAAGTATTGCACTAGTATAATGAACCTGTTAATGTTCCTTTGCCCTGTTAGGAGCAGTCTTTACAATGAAAGTATAATGACCTGGTTAAGGGTCTAACCCTGTTAGGAGTCTTTTACAAACAACCCTATTAGCGGTGAGGAGTGATTGTCCAAGAGCTCACTGCTCAATGAGAAAGAAGGCTACAACCTTCTAAGAATATATATACACTATATCTAAAAGTGAACTGTTGTATTTGACACAGATGTCTGATCAGTTCCAGCTATGCACTTATGCTCTTGTCTTCTTTAAGTGCTTCATCTCATACTAATATCTTCATACTTCTCTACTATATATCTTCTCTAACTATTTCTTCAACACTTCCAATATATCTTAACATTGCATATATATATGTTTATGCCTGAATAGACGCGACTATAAACAAGACCTTAGTTGGCCCTAAAACAACATTCACAACACTTCCAAACAAATTACATTAACCATGTTTACAATAATTTTTAATACATGATTATAAAATCATTACAATAGGTGCTTAGCCTTTACATAACAAAATATTACACGCTAACCAAAATCATGAAGTTGGCTTCATACTCTGTATTCTGAACTTCTAGTTTACTTGTTCTTTTTGTAACTTGTCCATACTACCATTCTGTACCATGCATGTATAGGGTAAGCATAAAAACATACCATAGAGATTAAGTCTGAATGTGCATATCCTGATGTGGTCATACACACATGCCCTGATGCTCTGATCGACTGCAAGTCACTGTTCTATTCTGTCTTCTACACTTAGTCAATTTTCACTTCATAGTTTACTCTCAAAAATTCATATGACTTTGTTGCCATAATGACAACAAAAAATAAGCCATATCCTCCCTGGGAGTCAAATTTCCAATAATTTCGTCCCCTCCTTGTCTACTGGTGCCACTCTTTTTAAGACATCTAAAGGACTAGTGTCTAATTTTATTACAAGTAAAGAATTTCCCTATGAAGACACTAGGTCCTCTTCCACCAAATATCCCTCTATTTTTTGATATCTTTCCTCTAAATATGCCTCTATTACTCTTCTCTCCTTCTAACTCATGATTACTAAACTCCCCTTGACTCTTTTTAAATGGACCCCTACCATTGAACCCACCCATGCCTCTAAGATTTTTCCCTCTACCTATCTTAATTTTCTCTCCTCTCCTCTATTTTTCTTCAATTTTCAGTGCCATTTGAAAACACTTATGTATTGATTCAGTATTGAATAGGCTCATTTCATCTTGAATATTGTATTTCAATCCATTTAGATACCTTTCCAACTTGTGTTTCTCACTCTCCAAGACTTTGGCCTTCAAGGTCATCTTATGAAACTCCTCAGTATATCCACTCATATCAAGGTCCTTCTGTCTTAAGTTTTGAAACTTTTTATGAAAGGTAATCTCATAGTCTTCTAGCATAAACTATCTTTTCATCTCTTCTAACATCTTCTTCCATGTTGAGATAGTGTTCTTTTCCTCTTCCATCCTTTCATTTTGTAGAAAATTCCACTAGCTTAATGCAGGACCCTTCATTTTGGATTTTGCAATTTTGACCTTCTGATTTTTAGAGATATTATCACATTCAAAATAATTCTCCAAGGCTTCTACCCAATCCATACATTCTTTAGGATCCATTTTCCCACAAAACATGGGAATGTCAGATTTCTGATCTCTTCTTCCAACTCTCTCAAGAGCTTCAAGAAGTTTGACTTGCTCTGTTGGAATGTCTTTTGTTTCATCTTGCTCAGTATCTTCTTCTTATTATTCAGAATTTCTTCTCTCCTCCTTCTCTATTTGTAGGTCCTTCAACTTCCTTATCTCCTCCTCCATCTTTTTGGTCTTGGATACTTGTTCTCTGACAATTTTAGCCAACTCCAGGTTTGTGATTCTAGTGGGGACTTCCTCTTCTTGAGAGATTTCTATTATGTCACCCATTCTTCTCTTTTTCCAAGATCTTAGCAGGCTCTGATACCACCTGATGCAGAGTGCACTACAAGAAGACCTATATGGGCTTTAACTCCTTGTCCACTCTTCAAACTCCTTCCTCGGACACTCCAACTCTGTACACTATAATTTATAACCTTCATGGAATGCATCACATCGCCTAATAGCATCATCTAGGAATTACAAATGCTTTAAGAATTTGGCGGGATTGGTTACAATGAAGTTGTCATTCTTTGAGCAACATTTTGATAAATTTGCTCATGCAACATTTTGCAAAAAGGACAACTTTTTGGCAACATATGGGAAAGTTTCTATTTTGGGAAAATGATAACCTTACTGACCCTAAGGATGTGGGAGAGGTTCAAAACATGACAAGAACCTATCTAAGGACATAAAAAAAAACTTCTAACCAAACACTAAAATCACCAAAACTAACATGGTCTAACTATGGTTTTAGGAACCTAGGTTTATAATTCACCTTAGGTCCTTCATCTTACTATTAGGATTAGGATCACTGAGAGGGGGGGCGGTGAATCAGTGATCTATCAATTAATACTTTTTCTTATTATCTAAATCCTTATTTAAATGCTTAAGTAATGAATTTGAATATCAATGCAAGTAAGATAAATATACACAACACATAACACAATATATGATTACGGGGAAACCCAATGTAGGTGAAAACCCCGGTGGGAATTAGTACCCATAAATATTATGTACTAGTGTCTTATGATCCTTGTTAGAAGATCCTTAACCCTATTAGGAATTGTCTTTACAATACATGAAGTACAGTGACCTTGTTAAGGGTTGGAACCTATTAGGAGTCTTTTACAATAACCCTGTTAGGGGTGGTGGACTCACTATCCAAGGACTCACTGTCCAAATGGTGAAGGCTACAACCTTCTGGATATTTGATATACACTATATCTACAAGGTGAGCTGTTGCTGTGACACTGCTTGTCTGATCAGTTCCTTTTGTGCGCTGATGCTTTAACCTCTTGTTTATCTCTACAAAAATCTTGTCTTCACTCTAAAATATTCTACTTCAATATAAATATCATCAACATATGACAGATATAGCTTTTCTTCTTTTACACTCTGCTCTACTTCTCTTATCTCTGGCTTTCACAACTTTTCCCATCACAAATGACCTTCTATAAGTACTTCCTCAAAGGACATGAACATGTAATATTTAGGAAACCTTTTACCATGTCTCTTGATCACTTACATAACCACAAAACCCTTCATTAAGTTGGCTTAACATTAATTATAACTGCTTTACTCAAACCGAATAGACACATCTTTTCACACAGTCCGCTTCACCAAAATGTCTCTAACTAATTATCCCGGATGAATCAAGTCATGTTATTTTAACCATAGATTCTTAGGTCACTAAAAATGACTAATATAAAGGCACAAGTCTTGAGGATGAGTGTAACTTCTATTCCAAAACAATCTCTGACGGCTCTTTCCATGATCTCTATCATGTTCTGACATTCACTGGTTGTACCTCTTCAACTAGCTGTATCTTCTTCATACTTGTAGATCTGATCATGCTCTCTTAAAATTATCATGTAAACATACTCATAATCTTATCTTCAAAATCACATATCATTTGGATAATAGATGAACACACGCTAATCAAAACTATAACAGTCTGTTCCTTGCTCTGTCATGTTTTCTGTACTTAGCCAATTTCTGATCTTCTGATAATGTGTACTGACTCCAAAAATTCATATGACTTTTTTTCCATAATGAAAACACTAAATAGAGTCATATGCTTCAGTATAGTTAACTTTCCAACAATCTCCCCCTTTGTCATTAATGGCAACAAAGGAATATGGTGAAGTTACTATCTATACTTTTATATAAAAACTCTCTATCTTATATCTCCTTTTTCTCATATACTAGACTCCATATTCTTCATACTCTAATCCCCCTTTGATGTTAATGACAAAGGTTCTCAAAAACACTTTTATGTACTTACTCAGCATACATATCTGGATATGCAATCTACAACTTCTGGATCTCTTTCTCCCAAAATGTATTCAGTGAATTATCAATCTGTAGATGGGTGCATAATGCATATTGTAGCTTCTCCATCTTCTCCAAGTCTATGCTAGGACCTTGATCATATGATATAATCCATATTCTATACATTAATTTACTCCCCCTTTGATATTATCTTCTCTATCTTATCAATCTACTCCTGATATACACATATTGATATCGGTGGAGGGATCTTCCACAGATTTCCTTATCTTCTCTATCATGGCCTCTACCTCCTAGATCTTCTTTGTAATTATGGGCACTTAACTTTCCTGATTCATACAGTCAACAATAATCTTTCTGCCTTTTGTTGCAAACTCTTTCAAGGATGCTTGACCAACTTTAAGTGAACTAAGATCAAGTGTAAAGTTGCTAACCAATTCACTGGGGCTCTTCTTCATATACTTCTCTTCTGCAATATCTGATCTATTTTTCATGACTTCTTCAGATTATATACTCCCACTTACTTATTTACTCCCCATGAGTCTAAGTCTATTATGGGTGTCAAACTTTACAATAATGATGATGAATTGTCCATCACTTCAGTCTTGTCTTTTCTGCTTCCTTTCCTATGATATCTAAAATCAATATATCTCCTTGCTGATATAAAGACTCTCAGCCTCTTGAGTATTCACAAATGTTTCTTCAAAATTGTCTGGATCAATATCCAATGCTTCCATTGATACTTCAACATTATCAATCATGAATGTATCCACCATGTCCTTGGCCATGGGTGCATAATCCCATGGACCTGTCATAATAGTTTTATCTGCTTCTTCACATGATATTTCAAACTATATCTTCAATCAATTCTGCTCTTACATGAATTCTCTTTTGTTGTATTCACACTTAGATGATCAATAATAAGTATGTTCTTCCAAGGATAACATCAGGTCAGCTCCAAAACAAAATCTCTAATGGATATACTGATACTCTCACATAGAACACTGCTCAACAAGATTCTGCTTCATGAAATTCACGCGCTGAAGCATACTGATAAATCGCTTCCGAGATGTTTCAAAGATTTTCTTGATATCAATCTCTACTGAAAAATGTAATTGTGACATTTTTCTACTTGACTGCAAGTTCTCCTTTGATTATCCAGCCGCTTACTTGATTGTTATGTAATTTTTCAACTAATTTATGAAACAATGTGTCCGTTCTCAGGCTTCCTTTCAAACTTGAATTACTTTTCTTAACAAATAACGATTATCAATCTCCTTTCTTTACTAATGAGAACAATTGTAATGCATTAATAATACAACTACTAGGGTTTCTATGATCTCCAATCATTTATTCTGACTGCAAGTGAGGACTTGGTGATTGCAAAATATATTTCCACCATTAATACTTCCCGTGTAAGCACAAAAAGCAACTGTAACTTTCGTTCTTTCTCCTGATAAAAATTTAGATTGTGTTCTCTTGCATACTTCATCACAATGTCACCAAACAATTGTAAGCCAAGGCATATACTCAAAGGTGAGTATACCAGCCACACAGGGGTTCAGAGCTAGAATAGCTCCCCCTAAGACCATGAGGGTCAACTATTCAAAAGTAGAAGGTGCGTCCATTGAGGATGCATCTGGTACCTTGTTCTCTTCCTTTTCCTTCTTTAGTTTGACCCATATTTTATCTGATTTAGCTTTAGCTTCCACAAACTTAACTTCTCCTGATTCTTCAAACAAAGACTTCTTATGATTCTCTTGTCCTTTTTTTCTTGATCTGCAAGACCTTGAGATGTGTCCAGCCTTTCCACATGAATGAAAAATGATAGGAGGTCTTATTTTGTTATTCATCATGTTGCATTGCTTGGCTATGTGTCCAATGTAATTACATATCTAACATGTAATGTTCTTAGGGCTTCTAACATTTTGTTGAGGGTAACTTCTTTGTCTTTGCTGATTCTGATTTCTTTGATTATTCTAATTCTTGTTCTTTTGACTTATTTTACAATTCATAGCTCTATGACCAAATTTATTGCATGAATAACAGTAACCATTGAAGGGTCTTACCTCTTTACAATTCCTTGAAATATGTCCATGCTTGTTACAGGCATAACAAGTTCTGTCAACTAGCTTGCATTCATCCT
>MU225789.1:5624737-5663941 GCA_018584345.1 Thuja plicata
GGAAACCCAATGTAGGTGAAAACCCCGGTGGGAATTAGTACCCACAAATATTATGTACTAGTGTCTTATGATCCTTGTTAGAAGATCCTTAACCCTATTAGGAGTTGTCTTTACAATACATGAAGTATAGTGACCTTGTTAAGGGTTGGACCCTATTAGGAGGCTTTTAGAATAACCTTGTTAGGGGTGGTGGACTCATTGTCCAAATGGTGAAGGCTACAACCTTCTGGATATTTGATACACACTGTATCTGCAAGGTGAACTGTTGTTGTGACACTGCTTGTCTGATCAGTTCCTTTTGTGTACTGATGCTTTAACCTCTTGTTTCTCTCTAAAAAAATCTTTTCTTCAATCTGAAAGCTTCTACTTCAATATCTATATCATCAACATGTGACAGATATAGCTTTGCTGCTTTTACACTCTGCTCTGCTTTTCTTATCTCTGGCTTTCACAACTTTTCCCATCACAAATGACCTTCTATAAGTACTTCCTAAAAGGAAATGAAAATGTAAGATTTAGGAAAACTTTTACCATGTATATTGATCACTTACATAACCACACAACCCTTCATTAAGCTAGCTTAACATTAATTATAACTGATTTACTCAAACTGAATAGACACATCTTTTCACACAGTCTGCTTCACCAAAATAGCTCTAACTAATTATCCCGGATGAATCAAGTCATGTGATTTTAAAAATAGATTCTTAGGTCACTAAAAATGACTAATATAAAGGTGTAAGTCCTGACGATGAGTGAAACTTCCATGTCAAAACAATCTTTGTCAGCTCTTTCTACGATCTCTGTCCTGTTCTGACATTCGCTGGTTGTACCTCTTCAATTGGCTGTATCTTCTTCATACTTGTAGAGATGATCATTCTGTCTTATAATTAGCATTTAAACATACTCATAATATTATATTCAAAGGCACATATCATTTGGATAACATATGAACACACGCTAATCAAAACTATAACAGTTTGTTCCTTGCTCTGTCCTATTTTTTGTACTTAGCCAATTTTTGATCTTCTGATAATGTGTACTAAATCCAAAACTTCATATGACTTTTTTTCCATAATGATAACACTAAATAGAGTCATATAATTTAGTATAGTAAACTTTCCAACACTTACATCATATACCTACACAACCACAGACACACAAGGGTGATCTCAAGGATGCACCTTATTACAAACACTAAAGCAAGAAAAGTAAGAACTTCAGGAGGTGTCATGCACCAAGGTACATGCCTACTGAATTAAAGGAAATAGACACATCTTCTTCTGCACTAAATGGAATAATTCATGTGAGTCATATATTGGCAAAGCCTTAGACTGAGGAAGTAAAGATCTTGGAAAGCTCTTTCCAAGATGTGCTTAAGATGGTCTAAATTTTTGGTAAGTAGTTGTATCAATTTTGTTATGTATTCTACATTTTTGTATACCTTTTCCATTGATTTCAAAGGGAGAGAAGAGAATGTATGAAAAATGTATAGAGAAAAGATAGAGAAGTTAATCTGGAATAGTAAATATGTAAAGGAGATAAAGAAGTGTAATGTATATTCTTTTGGTATTGACACTTAAGTCATTTTTCACTAAGTGTTTCCATCAATGTCAAAGGGAGAGATTATTGGAAAGTGGTTCATTTAGGAGTGTTTAGAAACAAATTAGAGTTGTCATTTATGGAAAAAAATCAATTATGGATGATCTATTAGAGTAAAACATAGTTTTGGAGTTAAGGCTTCTAAAAATGACTAAGTCCATAAAGTAGTTTATAGGGTACATGAGTCCAGTTTTTGGTAGAAAACAATATATATGATGAATGAAGACATGTGAGCTTAGAGGAACCTATTTTTGGGTATTCTAGACCTTCATATAAGTTCTCTTGAGTTTTTGAGTTTAGAGATGAAAGATACAGATGTTTGAAGTCATGCAAAGATAGTGATATAGTGAGACAGAGTAGTTGAATGGTCGCGATGATTGAGGGAGTGTAACATGGAATTCAAATGTGCTATGTTGGATTTGGATTGTGTGTTACCTGTATTTTGGTAGTGTATGATCGCCAAATTTATATTTACTTTTTTTATAAGTGTTGGTTCCATTTTGTGATGTATTTGGGATCCGATTAGGTATGTAATAAAGTATATATATGAAGAGCTTTTAAGAATCGAAGTATGTATGTAATACGAATGGAAGAATGGATGCATTGTAATGTCAGAATTAGATAGATGGTGATGAAAGCTACAACTAGAACTTCTTAATCATATAAAATTCTTCTTTATGTTCATTTTAATAAATCATTGTAACAAAGACATATTTCTAATTGTATGATCAGTGAGCTTAGTGTATACCTTTAGCATGGTTTTGTACTTCTTTAACAAAGAAATGTACTAATATAATATTCATCTCCTATCATGGCTAGGTCTCCTAACAGGGACATAATACATTTAGTGCATATTTGTGGGTACCATCCCCACTAGGGTTTTCCCTTGGCTACGGTTTCTTTCAGAAAAAATTCATGGTGTTATGAGTTGTTTCTTGTGTTTATGTTCTTTTCATTTCAGCAATTATTTGGTTAAGTTAGAATTTGATAAGTTTAAGTTTAAAGTGTTATAATATTGATTCACCCCGCCCCCCCTCCCCCAGTCAGTATTACTTAATCCTAACACCCAACCCATTTATCCAAACCTATGCATAAACCCTTATCCCCCATACATTTCACCTTCCCTCCCACCATTCTACCAACATATATGAGAATATATTAAAAATTACCTGATACATTATTAAAAAAAAGAGTTATCAAGGGATATAATCCATGGAACTAGATTCTTGAGTCCTTCCTCTATCCTCCCATCACATATCTAGTATATTAAATCCCCTTATATATCCACTGACTTATACTAATCCCCTTGCACTCTACACTTGGGGGAAAGCTCCACCAATACTATGCTACCATACATATCTTCCACATCCCCTATCTACCATCCATCATCATATCTTGGTACATCATCCTTCTCCCATCTATGATCTTTACAATCACATCCCTTCCTTCCATCCACAACCTCTATGCTCCTGATTCATTATCCATCCAGTGTCTATTATCCTACATAAGTCCACCCACTTTATCCATATTTCATCTAGATATTCTATCTATCTCCTCCATCTCATAGTCCTTTTCCTATTTATTTTTTCATCCTCCATCCATAATCCTATATAAATCCTTCCTCATTTCCCATGTACTTTATCTTTATTATCCTATACATTTCCTCAATACATTATCCATTATCATATTCCATTCATACTCTCCATCTCATACCCCTTATCCATCCACCTTCCATTTTCATACCTATTCTCTTGATCAAAACTAGAGGTAATAAAATACTAAAATATCTATACATGCTTTGGACAATGCAAGCCTTCCTTTCCTCCATGAGTATCCATTAAACACCATCTTTTCATCTCATATATTTTCATCCCCTATCTTTCGAATCATTTATTTTGTTACCTTTAGTGTGGGGTATTTTGACTCCTTTACAAGATGGTCCTTGGATCCTCATCCACCTTTTTCCCATCTTTTAATCCCCCATATCCCATCAAGCATCCATTCCATCCTTCTATCTTCTATCCATAAAATCTCTCCCTCCCCCTTTCCTTTATGATACCTTGGTTGTCCCTTGTCATCAGACCCAATCTATTCAATCTAAGCATCCAATCCTTTCATATCAAATCCATTTATCTTCTAATCAAATCAATTTATCTTTCGTCCATCGTATTCGATGCATCTTATCCTCCAAACAAGTTCCTCCTTCATCATATAATTACATGTTATTCTAACCATTATAATCCTATCAAATTGAGCTTTATCCCATCAAAGTGAGCTTTACCCCATCATGTTGAGCTTTTCCTAGACACTTTGACTGCATGAGTTGTATCAAATCAATTCAGAGATCAAATTTTTGAGTTCCTTTTTTATTTCATATCTATCTCCAACAAATGCCTATTTTGACATCAATCAATCTTTGTCCGTTAGGATGCATCCTTTCCATGTCGGCTTATCAATACTTTATTATAGAATCTTCATGGGAAGAACTTTCAACTGAATGACTGCTTGGTCATGATTCCTTTCTATTGATTTTATCTTTGTGTTTCAGTAGAACCTACTCACAATTTCATTGATCCTTAATATCTTGGTGTATCTTTTATGGTGTATATTAGAATACATGTCATTTGAAAAATAATTTGTTTCTGGGTAATTTAGTCCATCTTTGTTGGTCATGCAGTTATGGCTATGTATCCCTCACTAGAGGAAAGGTATCGTGCACTTCCACCAAGTCCCTAATCAAGACTTGGGTTTACTATGGCTTCCTCATGAGTATCACTGCATTAGTTACACCATGATTATTGATCTACATTTATGCTCCTAAATCTACCTTGTTAGTCTAAGAGTCTAGTTCATGCAAAGGAAACATGTCATCCAATTTCTCTAGCATGTGATGCATACCTCCTCTTGCAAAATAAAAATAGGGTTTTCTCTCTAACATTTATACTGTTGGGTATTTTTCTTGGTGAATCAAAATACAGATTAATAACTTGATAAACTCGATAACTCCCAATTACTGATTCTAGCAAGACAAAGCCTAATTGATGAGGATTGGATAAGATCATCCTTCTTCTTTGAGCTCCACATCACTTAGGTAGGTATTGCCTTATCTGCACATACATGACTCCTTTCTGACAACTTAAAGCTTGCAAATATATAACTGTGGAATATTTTTTCAGACTCTTTAGGTAACAACTACCTCAATATTTCCTTGAATCTTATACAATCTTATGCTTACATAAAGTAAGTCTAAAAACAAGAGAAAACCTAACTCTTAACAACATGGAATGGAAATGGTTTTTCAATTATGATTTGATGTATGGATCTCTATAACATATCAAATATTTCATAGACCAATGCCTTATCCTATGGGTAATAGAGTCAAACATACACTTGAAAAAGAGATTATGAACAAAGGAAAATAGCTATGTCTGATGTGTTTATATGCCTTACATAAAACAAACTGTATCAATCAAGTTCTTCTTGTTAATCCACTTGTGTGTTCAGATATGCAACTTTTCCACTCAAATAATTTAACCCTCTCCTTGAAAGAGACCTTCGAATAGACAGTACATAACCATCATCCACTGGAAAGACAAAATTGGAAATACCCTTGATACTCCAACTCATACAAATCTGAAAACAAATTATAAGTCATAGTTATTCCTTGAATAACTCTATTGCTAATAAAAAATAGACAAAACTAAAACACCCTTGATGCCCTAGTTCTTATGATTTAGAAACAATATGGAGACAACTCGATGTGATAAACAAAAGTGCTAAGATTTATTCATAAAGCTTGTTGTTACAATGATGTTCTTCTCAGAAGAAAAAATAAATAAAAACACTTTTTATGCAAATAAGAGAGAAAATATATTACAAAATATATCCAAATTGGAACTTGCTCTGAAACATTTGTGAAGAGTGGCAAAACTCAGTATGAAACCCCTATAGATGAGTAGAAGATAGGGATAGGAACCCTCAAAACTGATAAAAGAAAAGAATAAATAAGAGAAAGAGAAACCCTAAAAACTATGCTTGGTAAACACATGTCCTCTTCTCAAAACTTATTTATATTTATCTTTATTTTCTCTTTAAAAAATTGAACTTCATTTTATCTTTTCAAAATCTGACTTTTCTCTATCGGTAGTTTCAAAATATGGCTATATTTGCCTTTTCAAAGTTTGCTAAATCTGATTCAATTTTTCTTTTAAAAAGTTTGATCTTATCCTCTGAGAATTTGATTTTAGTGTGCAACTAAGAAATATCTTCTCTAAATCAGATTTGATTTGCCTCTAAGAACTCATCTTATTCTCTGAGAAATATCTTCCGTGTAAGCTCCTTTGTCAAGTTTTGAAATAAAATATTTGCATCTTGTCTCATTCTCAAATCTGATTTTGTTCCCATTCAAATCTGATCTTCATTCTCTGAGAAAATAATCCTCAAATCTAATCTTTCTTTGAAAAAATATGATTTAAAAATCTGATTAGAAAACCCCTACTGGAATGCATATCTCAAGTTTTGAAATAAATTATTGTATAGACTATTAAAAGATTATAATGCCCTAATCTTGCACAATATTTTAATCTTTTCATTTTGAAAACTTTATCTTTTTGTCTTGCTTGTCCAAATCTATTTTAAAACTTTGCACAAACAATGATTTTAAATTCATTTAATATCCTGCACATTTCCTTCTCTTTGAAATCCTCTATTTTTTGCATTTTTATCCTAGAATTCACCAAAATCTGACACTTGGCACTTTCTAACTGGTCTTTAACTCTTGTTCTCTTAGAGACTTTGTGACTACATTAGTCTCTAGGTATCTGAGACTTTTCCTTAACTATGGGTTTACTTGGAGACTTAGAGACTACATTAGTCTCTAAGTCTCTGGAAGATTTTTTTAACTGTGGTTTCTTTTGGAAACTTCGAGACTAGCCTTTAGTCTCTAAGTCTCTATAAGCTTTTAACTTGACCATGCCTTTAACCACACCTTGAATGCAATTAGCTCTAAATATCGTAGTCTCGGATAGATTTCACTAACCCTGGTTAGATTTGGAGACTTCGCATAGATCCTTGATCTTCATCTTGATCGGATGGCTGGGGCTAAATCATGAGATGTTAGGCACTTAGCATCTTTTGTTCCATGACTACGTGACTACTATTAGTCACCAAATCTCGATGATTATCTCTTAACCATAGCTATCTCTTATGACTATGTGACTACACTTTCGTGTGGTCTTTGCATCTCTGGCGGCTAACTATGATTCTTCAGCAACCTTGTGACTGGCGGTTATCTCTGAGTCTCGGCAGTTATCTCCTTGAGACTGTGCAATTTCCTACCATGTGTCCCATCAGCCTCATCATCCTCTGTGCCACTTGTCTACAAAATTTCTTCTTTGTCACCCAGGAACGCTACCCAATACATCATCATTTATCACTTGGGCATGCTACCCAATGCACCACCATCTGCACACGCACACATCAAGAGAGCCTCTTGCTATGCTTCACATTTCTATGTGTTTGAATTATTCATTATAAACACCTTGAATTTCCTCTGCAGGGTCAATGTGGGACTAAATCCCCTTTGATTTTTAAGCATTTTCTTGTATTTTGGACCTCAAAATAACTGAGCCCACCTGTGCGTTGAGTCCTCTAGCCAAGGGGCCTACCAAGGCCTCTTGGATTTTTCTTATTCACATTACATTGAAAGCACTTTATTACTTAAATACTAGAAATAACCAAAACCCCACCAATGTGGGATAAATGCTCTATGCATTTTTAGGTTTTAGCCCTCTTCCAGCATGATGCGTGATTTCTGGGAAATGCATTATGTTTTTGTTGTATTTAAAGCTTGAAAATATTCCACCATGTGCTACACACCTCATCTATTTTATGGTTTTATGTGTCTAAACTCCCTCCTCCATCCAAATGTTGTGCAATGCCATTCATATGGTTTGCAGTTTAATGTTTAAAAAAAAAAAACTAAAATCCCCCACCAAATGTTGCGTAGGCTTATGTGAAATGCATTGTTTTTAGTTTAAAATACATCCCACTCCTCTGCATGCATGGGCTTCCTGGGAGGATTTGTTGTTTAAATGGTTATTTTAAAACTATTTACCAATATACTAGATCTCCCTCATGTGTTGGGTCCTTTCTCCTTGCTTGGTGATTGATTTCATGCCCAAGCAACCTCTTTTTAATCCAGTGTGAGCTTATGCATATCGGCACAACATTTAAATCTTGAATTACACCTGCCAATTGATATAGCTTTTCTTTTGTCTATGCCCTCCATTTTGGTTTCATGCACAGCTCCATATGTTAAAAAATTCTTATTTCCAATGTTTTGAGCTACTGCATAGGTGTTATGTAATGGAGATTTTAATTAAAAGAATTTTCAAAACATGCAGGCATTTCCTTGTCCTGCATAGACCCTGTTGGTTACTGGCATTTGTTTTGTTTTATTAAAAAAAAATTTATTTCCCCCACTCTTGCCATACAGACATTGCATTGATTGGTTTTTTAAATGCTTAAAAAATTGCTCCTCCATATATCTTGCACTAATTTTGGCAATGATTTTGTTTTTAAAACTTTTAAAGCCCCCTTCAAGATCATTGCCCAGACCCTTCATAATTAATGCAGCACCTTTGGTTTCATCCTTTGCAAGATAGAATTTGCAAGATTCATGTCTCCTTTGAGCTTTAATACAACCATCTAAATCCCTACACAGCCACTTAATGGTTTTAAATCTTTTCGAATTGCATTTTTTATTTGGGGCCTTTGAAAGTTGAAGAAAATTCTATTTTATTTGCTGAATAGACTGACTTCTCCCTGTGCAAGGCTAACTGGGATTGAAATTCGATTAGAACTCCTCCAATTATACTACACAGTCTCTTCCTCATTTTTTTTTGCAACATGAAGCTATCTTAAATGTTTTCATTCCTTCATGCCTATGATCTTCTTTGTTTAACATGTTCTCTGTCAATTTGTGCAGGTGGCCCTCTTACAGTTGTAAAGTTTGTGAAAGATGGCACTCTATTTTTTCAATTGCACTCTTAAATGCTTCGAACAAAAGGTTCATTCTACTATAATTATCCAATGTCATATAAACAAACCTCATCTTCACATTCAAAAATACCATCATTTTAAATCACAAACGACTTAAAATAATAACATGCTAAAAGAAAAGCCACATCACAAGATCAATGAATCTCAACAATAAAATCTGGCTCCTCTGAGGCTCAATCTGATAATCATCATTCTGGAAACCAAATTCACCCTCAGTTTATCAAAGTATAGTCTTCAGTGCATTCAGATCTCAAAATATTGAACTGGTGGTCATCACAATCAAATTTTATCAGTTCTGCAAACTAACCTCATAGGAAACATTTGGCCTTCTGGAACCAGCCTCAAAAGGTAACTGAACAACCCTCTGCAAATATGATAACTGGAAGATCCACTTACCTTCAGCATCTAAGCATGGTTGCTAACCAGATTGGTTTGAAAATATTAGGGCCAAAATATAATGCCCCTCAAAGTAAGCAATTTCATTATATTCTGTAATCGGAAGTTTTCAAACTTATGCAAATAATGCCAGAAATGCAAATTTGAAAGGAACTATTTTAAATTTTGAAGAGCCATCACTTGGAAAAATGATTCATTCACCCACCATGAAAATGCATGAAAAAAGGGTTTTTCTAGATTCAGCCTCAGGTACAAGGTGCAATTGATCAAACTTTGGCAATTTCAGCAAACATTGTAAGTGCAAATGTTGAATAAACTTCATTTGGACCGACCATTGTAAGACTATCAAAATATGCTTTGAGACCTCACCATCATTCATAGTATTAAATTTATATGCAATGAGAATGGTCCCACAATTGTTTCTTGAAAATAAATTTAAGATAAAATGTTACCACTCTTTGAAAATGATTATTTTGCAAACTTTAATCTTTTTCAACATTGGCAATCTGCACAAACTGTCTTTGATTTTGAACTTGCAAACCCATCAAAAAGAAACTTCAGAATCTGAATCTATGGAACCTGATTCACCTTCACACATGGAACATGAATCTTACACTAATCTTGCACTGAAAGTGAACTGATCAATTAGCATCAATCTACAAAGTCAGCGCCTTACACTTTTCTGAATTTAAAACTCAGTCAATATGCAGAAATCTGATTTGGAATTAGATAGGTAAAGTGGACAAATAGATTGGCCAAGGGACAAAATTATTTAGATAGGTACACTCTCATGTTTTTAATAGTGGGGAAAACTCAACAATGTAGGTCATTCAACCAAATACAACTTGCAGAAGCTCAAAGTACACTATTCAACAATCTGGGTATGACACAGAACTTAACAATTCTGTGAGACCAACTTTGGGGAATCCAAAAACCTATCAAATGGATTTGAAAAATTTTGAGTTTTGAAATATAATCTCAATGATATACATTTAAAACATTCCAAAAGTGGAAACCTATGAAACACAAAAGGATGGAAGTTATTCTAATGCAAAATATGCCAGTTACAGCAATTTGACACCTTAATCAGCAAATGCAGAATGGATAAGTGCTCAAAACAAGACATCACTAACTGACTCAAAACTTGAAACTGATGACCTAGGATGTCTTCTTATGACAAGACAAGAGTGATGAGCACATGACATGTATGAAAAAATTCAGAATTCCATCAAGGAAAAAAGGCTCAAAAAGCACTCATAAGGGGTCAAAAATGCAAAAATTTAACAAGGTACTCAAAAACCCTTGTTGTATTGTTTTGAGTACCAATAGTGGCTCTGACTGTGGATGCGTGCCCCATGCAGGCATGCAGAGAAATTTTAGAATATCATGGCAGAAGTAGACTACCCTGAAACTTTAAATCAGACTTTCCTCTCTCTCTCTCTTTTCTCTTTTCACTTATATCTCTTTTCTCTTCTTACTTATACCTCTTCTCTTCTCAAAAACGAGGAACCTCTTATTGAAAGAAAACACACCACACAACTGAAAGGAAAAGAAACTATACAATATTCACACTATTTAAAAAAAGGCCCGAAGCCCCAAAACTTAAATCAGCTCTTACCTCTCTCATACACCTAGTTTTCATCTTCATAAATTAGAGATAAGATGAAACTATCATTTCCATGCATCTGATCTATCTTATTTCCACTCTCCGTTAGCTCAAGACAAAAAAATATCAGCATAATCCACTTAAGAACTAAAATGGAAATGATACCAATTTTGAAAAGAATGTGGCATATTCATGATGCATTCATTAGTTAGAAAAAATTGAGATTCAATGCAATAATTAGTAATACTTAGTTTAATGCCACATCTTTGATTATCACCATCTGGGTGAAAAATAGAATACTCTAAATCTGTTGTATTACTTGGGTTAGCATTATTAGATCCATCCACATCAGTAGTTGTCACACCAAAGGAGAAATCAGCATACTGAACCCTATGCAAATATTGAAATCATTCATCACTTGGGACATGATCTAGCTCATCCTTCAAAAAATAGGGAACAACAATCTGAGGAACATCATAGTTAGACTCATCATAGATATCAGGGATCCTATACAAGTGAATTTGAATTTTTTCAAGAGGAGTTAAATTAGGAACATCAAAAGGGGCAGATTCAACATCTTCACTATCAAATAATGGAAAATCCATATCATAATCCATACTCTTTTTCTCAAAAGGATTACCATCATGCATCTTGATAGTGGCTTGTATATTCATATCAGAATCCTCTCCAATATCTTCTTGCAAAATATCATCATTACACAAATCCAAAACATGCTAGTGGGTGGGAGGGAAAACATCATTACACTCATCATAAACACATGTAATTTGAGCAACTAAAGAACCACCCTTTAATGGTTTAATGGAAAATTCAGAATCTGAAATTTTTTTAAAATCTAGAGAACAATCCCACTTAGTGCTCAACTTTATATCTATTAAATCTTCATCCCTTGAATCTGAAACAAATCTGATACTTTCATTATTTGACATACCTATTCAATCTGATTGTGGCGTAGTGACATGGGAGTACAAGGAAAATCATAAATATAAGTATCAACACTCTGACAATCTAATACATATTCCTTATCAAACTCAATGTGTGTGAAGTGTTGAGATTCAAGTCTATCTTTCTCTAGAAAATCTGAGATATTCATAAGACAATAATTCTAAAATTTGTTCACTATGAAGTGAACAACTGTCATCATTTAGAATCATCTCTAATACAATTTCACAATAAACATTTTCATTTTCATTTTTCACACCCTCAGGAATGTTATCAATATCAAAACTTATATCCATAGGGCATGAAGTTTTAGAGTCATTTTTTGATACAGCCCTCTAAAAATCAGCAGTTAAAAAATCTGAGATTTTATCACTGCTCAGCAAGGACTGGAAATCTTGTTTATCCTCGTTAACTTCTTGTTTGATGCTAAAAATTTCTTCCTTATTGGAATCATGGAGAGAGATCTCTTGAAACATATCATCTTGTACAAAGAAATCAATATAGACACTCACATCCGCATCATATTTATCATCTTGTTGTCCACACAAAACATCTTCATTGTCTTGATGCTCACAAAGTTCATTATAAGTATTCTAACCAGCAAAACTTTCAGCATAAGTAGACTCATCATCATAACCATAACAACTAGATTGAATATCACTAGACTTAGCCTCATCAGCATAACTAGATTCATATTCAACATCTTTGCATTTTTAGATTCAAAATCACAAGATTCAACTTCAGATATGTCTTTAGAAGAAACATTTTCTACATGCTCCATCCCTTTCATCGTATGCCAAATAATTTCCTCCCTCTAAGAGCTTGACAAATTTATAGAATCAGGAAAATAAAGTTCCACAAATAAATTAGCCCAAACAAACTCCTGAGGACACAAAGGGATATTAGACTCCTTAATCTTAGCAAAAAACCTCATGTAGAAATCATATTGGGACTCACCCTCATTTCTACTCATATTTTCTTGTAATGTTTTAATAACCCTTTCTTGAATTTTTTTTCTTATCACTTTTGTTTCTACATGAACATGTTCAAGTTTTGATAAAGGGTTTTTCAGATTCAGACATGTCATGATAATCACTGTGTTCCCTTTCACCATATTTCTCAACAAAACAATCTTCTAGTGCAGCCATAGACCCTTTTGAACCATGAGGTAATTCTTTAAACCAATCCCTAGCATCATCTACTAGAGATATTGAAAAAAGGTTCATTAGTACATCCTCATGTGTGATGTCATGATCATCTATTAAATCAACAAATATTTTTATATGTTCCTTAGGTGATTGCTCACCCTCGCCAGTGAATTTAGGAAACAATCCCTTACTACTGGTGGAATAGGATTTGGGTATCCAAGGATACCTTCAAAATTTATAGCATTACACAACCTAACCCAATATAGGTGTAACATATTAACAGGAAGAATAAATATAAATGGCCTCTCTCTTCCCTCTTAACTTAGTGCTGACTACTTAATAGGGAAAACATGTATAACTGATTTTCATGGAATAAAAGACTTATTCAATGAAAATAAAAATACCTGTAGTATGATGAAGTTGCTACAACTATTTGATTCTAAATATTCTCCAAATCACCTTCAAAAACTTGGTAGAGCCACCAAATCTTTGCAGAGGAAAAGATTTGAATAGCTGAGATCTCTTTCCCAACTCTAACCTTCTTCAAATCAGCAACTTACATGCACCTCCATTATAGAGTTTTTTAATGAAATCCTCTTAGTCACAAGAGCCTAAAAATTTGTTGCCTCTTCACTGCAAGTCCACCTCTCTTTTTTTTTAGTCTTTCTTAAAATATGCACACTAGTGCAAATCAGAGAACTCAAAGTCGCCACTCACCACATGTGAGCTTGTATAGGTATTTATTCAAGGAGCTTGGACTTTCAGAAACTTTGAAATGAAAAAAAAAATTGACTTGACTCTTTTTCAAAAATTTGAGGGATATTTCTTTGCAAACAATGATTCTATAACTAGACTCTAGGATGATTCAACAAAGAAAGGAAATGATCATCTTAAAATTGTTGTCCATTTACTTCCTGAGTAGAGTAACCAGTTTCTTGAAAGGAAATTAAGTGTGCAGAAAATAGTTCCCTACGCTAAACTCCCAAGAAGAGGATCATGCAAATTCAGATTTAACCCTTAGCAATTACATAATGATAATACAATAACATGCATACATAGAAAAATGAGAATGCCACAATGATTTACCCTGGGGAAAACCTTTCGGTAAAAAACCCCAGCACTCCAAAACCTACAAAATCTATTAATCAAAACTATTACTATTTACAATACACTTGCAATGCAAGTTCTTTAAGGAGATAATCAACACTTGAAGACAAATTTGGCAACATAAAAATGTTCCAACAATACACTAACTTCTCACTCAGATTTGCAACCCTAAAAAATGCTTATATCATGTGCTTCCCTTTTTAGGGCAACTTCCAAAGATAGCCGTATTAGGGTTTTACCATTCTCCGAGAAAATAGGAACCTGAAAAAAAGCTTAACTCATGCGCTTCCCTTTTTAGGGAAACTTCCAAAGACAGTCGTATTAGGGTTTTACCATTCTCAGATTACAGTTGTAGAAAAGTGTACAGTACTCAACATGATCATTTGCCACATGTATTTCATGTCTTCACCCATCATTATATCTTCCACAATTAGCTCTTACAAATATTAATGACCGTCATAGGAATCCGTCATAATTGTTTCAGTCATGATTACCTTACACATTGTCCAAAGTGCCGACATTTGGAAAATATCAAATGTAAGGAAATATACAAGGTTGAGAAACCTTATTCCTAACATTCTCCCACTTTTCAAACACCTTGTAAGATCCAAAGGAAATAATAGGATTTAATTTCTATAGGCCGAGAGGCCCATCGACTCCGAACACCATCTGAACTTTGTTGTGCCCACAGGTTTTGTCAATGCATCCACAATATTCTTTACTGTATCTACCTTCTAAAAAATTACCTTTCCATCCTCTACCATATATCTCACAAAGTGAAACTGCACATCAATGTGCTTCGTTCTGGCATGGAAAGTTGGGTTCTTCACAAGGAAAATAGCACTCTAACTGTCGCAACAAATTGTAATTTGTCCTGCATCAACACCAACATCCAAACATAGTCTCCTAAGCCAAATGGCTTCCTTAAAAGCATGAGTAGCTACCATGTACTCTACTTCTATCATGGAAAAAGTGACCATAGGTTTTTTCTTACTCATCCAACTGATAGCACCACCAAACATAGTGAACACATAGGCACTGGTGGATCTCCTACTATCAATGTCACCTGCCCAATTTGAATCCACAAACCCACGAATACAAACTGAATGCGGAGCTCCAGAAGAGTTTCCATGATAGCATATGGAATAATCTGATGTACCCTTTAAATATATAAACACTCTCTTAACTGCATCCCAATGTAACCATCCAGGTTTAGCCATAAACTGACTCAGAACTCCCACTGCTTGCGCAATGTCTGGTATAGTACAAACCATAGCATACATAAGGCTTCCAACTGTACTTGCATAAGGTACTTTTCTCATGTCCTCCACCTCACTAGGAGATTTTGGACAATCATCCATAGATAACTTTGTTCCCATAGAAACAAGAACACACAATGGTTTGCAATATGTCATGCTAAACCTGTCTAACATAGACTTCACATACATACTCTGACTCAACCAAAGTTTTTTGTTAGACCTATCTCTACAGATTTCCATACCCAAAATATACCTGGCTACCCCTAGATATTTCATCTCAAACTGTGCTGACAACTGAGACTTCAAATAAAAAATCATACCCATACCCTTCCCAATCAACAACATATCATCAACATATAATGCAATAATAAGAAGGCGATCATTGTCAACTTTGAAATAAACACAATGATCTAGTTTCGATCTCAGAAAACCAATCGACAATGCAAAGGCATCAAATTTAAGGTACCACATCCTAGGAGATTGTTTCAAACCATACAGAGACTTCTTTAATCTGCAAACCAAAGAATCTTTACCTTTCTGAATATAGTGCTCAGGCTGTGACATCTAGATCTCTTCCTCCAAATCACCATGAAGGAAAGTTTTCTTCACATCCATCTGTTCTGCCTCTAAATCATATGATGCTACTAGAGATAAAAAAAATCTAATGGATGTAAGCTTTGCAACGGGAGAGAATATTTCACCATAATCAATTCCCTTCACTTGTGAATACCCCTTTGCAACCAATCTAGCCTTGTACCTCTCAACACTATCGTCTGCACAGAATTTCTTAAACACCCATTTGCTTCCAACAGGTTTCCATCCTTTAGGAAAAGGTACTAGGTCCCAAGTTTTATTCTTCTTCAATGAAACCATCTCATCATCCATGGTCTCAATCTAGGAACCTGTATCTTCCATACCCATAGCCTCTTTCAAAGATCTAGGCTCATCAGTGTTTGTAATCAAGGCATAAGCACAACTAGAATCTAACATAGAAAATCCAAACCTCTCTAGCTACTTTCTTTCTCTTGTGGATCTCCTCAATGGCTAAGGTTGAGGTTTTTCTACCTCTTCTTCTAAATTTTTAGAGCTGCTAGAGCTCTCCTCATCATCAGATCCATCACGGTCTCTCTGTTCAGTCTTCTTAGAGGTAGGAGGCAACTAAAAAACATCTTCTTTCATTTCTTTTTCATCTAGTTGTAGAAAAATAGGAGAAGGTGTTAGCTCTCTAAAAATAACATTTATTCTATACAACACCTTACCAATCACAGGATCCCAAATCTTGTATCCTTTTACACCAACACTGTAGCTGATGAAGATACATTTTACAGCCTTGTTTTCCAACTTAGATCTTCTCTCCTTAGGCACATGTGCATAAGATTCACAACCAAAAACATGAAGATGTCTAACTCAAGGCTTCTTACTAGACCACACCTAAAAGGGTGTCTTACCAACAAGAGCTAATGTAGGAGATCTATTAACCAGATAGAAAGCATTGGCCATAGCTTCAGCCCAAAACCTTTGTTTGAGGATAGCTCCAATAAGCATACCCCTAGCCTTCTCCATCAGTGTCCTATTCATTCTTTCTGCAACTCCATTTTTTTGTGGGGTATAAGGAGTTGTCTTATGCCTCTCGATCCCTCATTCTTTATAGATCTATTCAAACTCTGCCAAACAAAACTCACCACCATTGTCAGTTCTCACACACTTAATTCTTTTACTAGTCTGATTCTCTACGAGAGCTTTAAATTCCTTGAACCCACTGAAAACTTGTGTGTTTCTTTTAAGTAAATAAATCCATGTCCTTCTACTATAATCATCTATAAAAGATACAAAATATATAGATTTGGAGGGTGAAGTAACTTTAATAGGTCCAAACACATCTAAATGGATAAGATCCAAAATACTAGAAGACTTGTGAGAACTTGAGTAAAACTGAACATGATTTTGCTTACAATAAACACAGTGTTCACAGAAGTTGAACTCGAGACTACAATCATTTAACCCCTTAAAAATGTTTATATTTTTTAGGGTTCTGAGACCTTTCTCACCAATGTGGCCAAATCTCATATGGCACAACATTGTCTTTTCTACAGGAAGTTTTCCTTCCGAAGTGTTATCACCCTTAGGTACACTTGCTGCACTACCATCGGAACCCATTACCACAAACTTCTTCACTTCTGGTTCAGATGGTGGAGATGAAGTGACTACTACTCTTTTCCTTGAGATAGAAGAACTATTGCACTGTGAATTGCAAGCATCTAGCTGAAATAGGGTACCTCTCCTAGTACCTTTCCTGAGCACTATAGCTCCTCTAATCATCTTGCATCCATCTTTTGAAAAAACAACTTGCACACCTGCATCATTCAACATGCTTATAGATAACAGGTTTCATGCCAAACCCTAGATGTGTATTACCCCGTTGATCCCCTTTACTTCTCCATCAGGGAATCTGATAGTGACTCTTCCTCATCCAACTATCTCTAGGTGAGAATCATCACCTAGGTACACCTTTCCACCATCGAACTCCTCATACTTTGAGAACCAACTTTGATGAGAGTTCATGTGAAAATAAGCACCCAATTCAATCAGCCACACATCATCAGATGCATGAGTGGCCAAGGCTGTGACAAAAGCATCGCTATCTTCTTGAGATTTTTCAGAATCTGAATCTGGGCTTTTCTTCTTCTTCTTTGGCTCTTTGCAGTCCCTATGGAAGTGCCTTGTCTTACCACAGTTCCAACATGTTACCTTAGAATTTCCAGGAGTCTTAGATTTCCCACGGGATTTGGATCTACCTGTGTGTGTGAAATTACACCTTCATGAAATAAGGATTAGTAACAACAACTCTATGGAAAGGAAATTCAAACTAATCTAAGAATTGAAGTTAAACCCATGACATCTCATGGTTCTCTATCTAAGCTTTGTTAAGAGAGCTCTCAGCCTTAATCTCTCTCAAGGAAAATCCTAGAATGAGAATAAAATGATAAACATGCTCTAATCTAGCTCAAATACTCCAAGATATGCTATGAAATCAACAAATGCTTCTAAAAATGATACTCTAAATGCTATGCAAATACTGAAATATTATCAAAAGCTCTCAAATGCTCTCCAAATGCCTATAATAAGGATTCTTTGCTCTTGAAATTCTTGGATCCCAAACACAAAGAAAATGGCTTGTATTTCTAGCAATTTCCCAAGGGTAGGGGGTAGAGTGAATTGATCATGGTCAAGCTTTGGTTGAGTAAAAATATTTGAGGTATTTTCAAATGGAGGGAAAATCAAGTGGTTGTACTCAAAGAAATTAGGAATTATATAATTCAATAATTTTATTAATTTAGCCATGTAAGGGTAAATGGGTTGGATTTGATTTGGTTGATTTAAACTATACAGTTAATTGATTAAAACCAATTGCATAATTTGATTAATCCCTTTTAGGCTTGAATTTAATTATTTGATTTCATGATTATTTAATCCTTTGATTTAATTTGATTTTTGTCCACTTTGCTTCATAAATGTCCATTTGATTTTATTTCGATCCCTTTGATTTGATGAGATTTGAGGCAATTGGCTAAGATTTATAGTTTTGAATGTTTAAGATACACTTGGTCAAATTTAAGTGTCTACAAATGCCCCTCTTTGAATTGATGTGCGAAGTGCATTGATTCAAAGAAAACTTAATGCCCTGATCATTGATTTGATATTGATGAGCTAATTGACTGATATGAAAACCTGATATGAAAACTCTTATATGAAACCCTAATATGAAGCCTTGATATGAAACTCTGATTTGAAACTTTGATGCGAAACTTGATTCGAAACCCTGATTTGAAACTCTGATTCAAAACCCTAATTTGAAACTATGATTCGATGCCCTACTAATAAAGTTTGAAATTTTAATGCCCCATATTTGATATAAGATATGATGCAGAATCCTCGTTTGATGATATGATGATGCCCCCTCAGAAATGAAAGCATATTGATCTCAGATTTGAAAAATTTAATGAACACTACTGATAGAATAGATCCAAGATGATTACATTTCTAATAAACAATGATGCTAAAAAGATGTCAAACAAATGCCCCATTGTGCAGAATATGTAGATTTGGTCTGACTGGGTCAAAAATCTCACAAAATTAGGGTAAAATAGCTTAAATAGGTTGAAAACCCAAATTTACTATTCATTTTCACTTTTCACTATTGAGTTTTTACTCTAACCCTTTGATGATTGATAGCGATGGTGGTCCCTATTCAAGAGCATCGATACGAGAGAGCACACTGATATCAGAGACCTCCTAACTATGGGCCTCTAGTGAGTGGTTCAAACCTTCCTAGTGCATTTAATGCTCATTTAATAGCATTTATGGCATGTTTTTAATGCTTTCTAGATAGAAAATTATGAAATGCCACATAGGATAGTTAAAGATCCGCTTAGGGTAGAGAAAAGCTGCCTCTGCACATTGAAAAGCCATGTTGGAGCAATTCTCAGCCGCCTAGGAATTAGGGAAAAAATGTAACCCAATTTGCCAAACGCTGCCTAGGAAACCCTATATTTTAAAGGCCGCCTAGGAACATTAAAAGGTTGCATAGGACTTTAAAAGGCCACCTACTTAGCAAAGTGCTACCTCCAATGATTAAAGTGTCGCATGTAAGGTTTTTAATGCCGTGGGGCTTAAAAAGCTGCCTAAACTTATTAAAGTGTCACCTACCATCAAGTTTGAAAACTAAGATAAAAATAGATGAAGTCCTTTGATCGATCATCCAGATAACTCAATTGAATTCCAAGCTAGAAAATGTATGTCTAGAATGTCACTTAGTGTTTAGGATATTAGAAAAGCCATATTGATGAATGTTTGATATGCCAATCAGATTGATTAAAATGATTACAAATTGTCCATGTGTCTCAAGATCTCGAGGTTAGGAGAAATAAGTTGATGCGCTCAAAATAGAGAAAGGATAGATTTAATGTGTTTGATTGACTAAAAATGGTCCACCAATAGAAAGACTAATATGATTCACTTTGTTTCAAAATGTAGGAACATTACCATAAGTTGCGGATACGGGGTGTTGCATCTTGGGATTTTGATTTGGTTGATGAGCTCATGCCTCCTGAGCGATGGAATATCGAGACATGTGGTCTCAATTTCCTTCTAGATCTCCCTTAGTTTTAGCTGAACTGAGGTCTTTTGATAGCTATGGCAGAGCGATGGCACTCTAACTATTATATGTTCCATCTACCCCTCTGCGAGATGACTATCACATCCAAGGATGTATATAGATTAGTGAGGATCCTGACTCATGGAGAGCGGGTATATTATGATTCATTATATGATAGAAGTGTATGATTGCAATACTTGGGCATAGTTTTCTTCTTTTCCTACTTTGCCAGCATTGTTAGGAGTAGTGATCAGAGGATTACTACTACCAGATAGGAGAGGTCATGGCTTTGCAGTCAGATGGGGCCGTATAATGGAGGATTTTATTGCACATCCATGGAGATTTGACTGGGGTTCTTGTGTGTTAGCCCAGTTATATGATGATTTACATGAGGTTGTATATAGGCGCAGTGCATCTCTTTCAGCAGGTGTAGTTTTGTTACAGTTGTGGACTTGGGAACATATCCCTATCACGAGACCAGTTTTAGCATGAGTGTAGGACCAAGGGTATCCGTATGCATTTTTTTATGTTGGCCTGGTTGTCCAGCATCATCTGGGAAAGGTTTAGTTTTGGCGATGCACTATTGATGATATTGATCAGGTCGTATGGAGGCCATATCTTCTTTGTGAGAGTTGGCGAGAGGATGATGATGAGTTGCCATATATGTTTTCTCCACGGTGGATGATTGGGTGATCACCACTATGTATCAAGAGATTTTTATTTGGAAGAGTACTCCATCAGTATAGCCGAGTACGGACAGGTTCAGGACATGCCCTAGGTTATGGCACTTTATGCGAGAGTTTAGGCAGAGAGATCTATCTGGGGAGTACAAGTTGACTATCAGTTGGCCTATATATAGATTGATCAGCTGGGATATATTATGTGGGATATTATTATGCATGTACTGATGCGAGGATATCTGCCGAGTATTGAGAGTGGTTCCTGCGACATCGCTTTGTTAGGTTCACATATCTGGTGGAGCCTATTCCTGATATGGATGGGCTTTCTGATGAGGACGAAGATGATGATGGTGATGGTGATGGTGACAATGGTAGGAGACCTTAGAGACAGAGGGTTTAGAGGGCACCTAGGGATCCTAGGGCATAGAGAGCTATAGGACCTGGGATACAGGGTGGTCATGTTAGAGGCCGAGGTGGTGGATTTAGGCAGCCTAGATAGAGATTAGCACATGCACATGTACCTTAGAGATAGGCTCCTGTCATAGTTGGTGTAGAGTGGGCTAGGAAGAGAAATAGATGTGTCCAGGTGTCTAGACAGGTTCCATTACAGGGACAAATTCCATAGAGACCTCCATCTCCACAGAGATAGGTTGATCCTCAGAGTAGTTCAGCACCAGTGATACCACAGGTACCATTAGTGCCACAAGCACCTCAGGCCCCTCCAGCATCATAGACACCTCTAGTTCCTCCTATTGTGGACAGCTTAGTATAGGATGTTTGAGGATTACAGGAAGGGATGACTGCAGTTACTGGTCAATTAGATCAGGTCATGACTATGTTGCTACAATTTTTGGCTACTTTAGCGCAGTTACCTACCAGTGCCAATACTATTCAAGCACCACCTTTTACATAGGATAGATCAAGTGATAGGGATCCCAATGGTATAGGGGGTTCAGACACATGTATTATAGGTAATGGATCAGGTGCCCCTACTAGGTCATGAGATAGATTGGGAGTGGTGATTTCTGGATATTGTATTGATGTATCATATGTATTTTTTATCAGGACTTTGATATATGGATCATTTAGTGATGTACCTTTGATGTACAGATTTGTGTTATAGACATTGATGATGGACATTTATCTATGATGATCTTTGATTCCTTGTTTGATGATGTTGTTATCAAATTTCTTTTATGCATATCTACATGCGTATATGATGCATTTAATTCTATTATGCTATGGATGCAATGTCTTAGAGTGGGACATAGATAAATGGATGCAAATGATGTTAATGCAACTTAATTTTTATATGCCTTTCTGATTTAATCATGATGTATGGATTATGCAATGCAATGATATGGCTGCAATATTTAGTGCAATGATAAATGAATGCAACTATCTTTTTGATTTTTTGGATGTATGCAACTTAATTTATGATGTGCAATTCTAAATGATGTGGATAAATGACTAATGATTAATGTTTATTTTCTTTTCTTTTTCTCTTGATATGCATATATAATGAATAATGATTAATGATTTATGAATGCAAAAGATAATCTCATATTGATGATTTGAAACTATTAAATTGATAAAGTGTTGTCAACCATGAATTTCCCCCTTGAACTTGGAAAAATGCTAGAAATACAAGCCATTTTAAACTAACTTGAAAAATGTAATTAATCTAACATGCAAATGCAATATAACTAATTGTCCTTGAGGTGTGCGAAAGAAATGTAAACAGAGATATTTTCATCATTGAGCATTATGGAACTAGGAGTCAATACAATCCTTACTAGTGCCATTGTGACCATAAGAATATGAATGAATTTCTCTTATTTGGTAACCCCTTCTACAAAACCAAGTACAACCCTCACTAGTTGAACGACCAACTATGAGAATATGAATACCATTTTAATCGGATTCAATGTTGCAAGTGGATGTTGGTATTAAGATATTGAAAATCTAAATAGCCAAGGTATCCTTTTTCATGAAAAAACAAAGGTTAACCCTCCTTCCTATATGAATGTCCTTGATGGTTCTTCGATGACCATGTCCTTAGAATAATTCACACAAGTTAAAGGATCTTCCTCAAAACAGTCAGACAAAAGCTTAAGAAAACATCATGTCTCCATCATCACCAATCTAGTCGAAACATCATTGACTAGCTAAAAAGAACAGGACTCAAAAAAGGTCAATGAAAAGCTCATCAAAAATTTCTAAGTGTTTGTGAAATGTATCAAGATTTTCAAATAAGAATTCTAGACAGTCTGATCATTTAGGGTTTGTCAATTTTTAATCCTGATAAAATAAGTCAATGAAACTCAAGGATCATGTTTAAGTGATCAAACTATTTAGAATCGAACAATGATATCTATCAAAGGTTCCAAAATATCGCTCCTTTGAATTTGAAAATCTGCTTCGATGTGTGACCAAGATGTTGCACTATTGAATCCGTTTGGTACCAAAAATCCATAATGTGTCCCCCCAAGTGATAAATGTGAAATTTAGGGCAACTGAACATAGAATGCAATGAAAATGCAGCTCTGAGACTTAATTAGGATTATGTACAAATGACAGATGCAATGAGGATATGGACAAATGAGATGATGAAATGCAATATGTACAATGCAACTAGGAAATACCTAAGGGACAAAAGGTGCGTATTTCTAGGTTTTCACCTTTTGGGATTATTGCTCTTTTTTCCTCTTTTTCTCTTTTTTTGCTACTAAGGTGCCTATTGCTAGGTTTTTACCAAGGCACTTTTTCCTCTTTTTTCAAGTGTTTTTGGCTTTTGAACTTTCTAATTTTTTTGTATTTTTGATCTTTTCTCATTTTTTTTGGTATTTTTGACTTTTTCCATGTACAAAGGTGATGCTGGCTCATCTAATACTCTCAACTAATACTCTTTCCTCTAAATTAGGTGTGAAACCTCTTAAGATGAATTCTATTGATAGGTTCTTGCAATTCATCACCATCACAATCAGCCAATTTGTAGGTCCTCGTTCCAAAAGAAGAAACAATGACAAAAGGACCAAGCCAATTTGCTTCCCACTTTCCTTTCTTTTCTCTATCAGCATGATTTTTTGGATTTTCTCTCAATACTAGATCTCCCACTTGAAATGTTCTTAGTTTAATATGTTTGTTATAGTTCCTTGAAATTCAATTTTGATACACTTTCAAATGATCATAGGATTGAGTTTGATGTTCTTCCAACATCTCCAATTGTTGAAGTCGGGAAACTCTATAATCCTCATCCATGATTAATCCATGTAAAGACACTCTTAGGGATGGTATTTCAACTTCTAAAGGTAGAACATCTTAGGCCCCATAAACCAATGAAAAAGGTGTAGCTCCTGTTGGGGTGCGAATACTAGTCCTATAGGCCCATAATACTGGATTGATTTGGAGATGCCAATCTCTTCCTAACTTGCCAACTGATCTTTTAAGGATTTTAAGGATGTTCTTTTTGGTAGCCTCCGCTTGTCCATTACCTTGGGGATAGTAAATGGATGAAGAGTGATGTGTAATATGGAATGTGTCACAAAGTTCATCAACATCTTTGTTCTTAAACTATTTTCCATAATCTGTGATGATGGTGTGAGGAATGTCATATCTCCAAATGATATGATTTAGGATAAACATAGAAATTTGCTTCCCCGTTGCAGTTTTTAAAGGGATAGCCTCAACCCATTTAGTGAAGTACTCTGTTGCTATGAGAATATACTTGTGTCCATTTGAAGAAGGTGGATAAATCATGCCAATAAAATCAAAGCCCCATTGATAGAATGGCCATGGTGTGACAAATGGGTGTAACTCTTGTGTCAGTGCATGGATCATGTCTCCATGGTATTGACATTTTGCACAAACTTTGACAAATTGACAAGCATCTCTTTCTAAGGTTTTCCAAAATACCCCATGTGTAGGATTTTCTAAGCTAGGTTTAAACCACTCAAATGTGACCCACAAATACCCTTGTGGATGTCTTTTAAAGCTAATTTCAATTCATCTTCCTCTAGACATCTAAGAAGCATTCTGTCAATACCTTTACGATACAATGTGTTAGAAAGGATGATATAACGAGCCACTTGTCTTATGAAATTGTGCTTTTGAGCATGGTTTTGGTTAATGGGTAAGGTTTGATCTTTTAGGTAGGCATAAATGGGTCCATACCATGGTGAGTCATGTCCATTTAGAAGGGAAATAATTTGGGTATCAGGTAGGTCAAATGCTGGTTTAACCAATTCTTCCACTAAGAATTCATACTTTTCATTTTGATCGGGCATTTGAAGCAAAGATTCCAAAGTAGCCATTGCATCTACTTCTCTATTCTTGTCTCTTGGAATTTGTTCAAAAGTAATCAAAGAAAAGTACTTTTTCCAAGCATCCACCAATATTTTGTATGGCATAAATTTTTCATCCTTAGTATTATATTCATCATTAACTTGATTGATGACTAATTGACAGTCCCCATAGACTTGTAACTCTATGTGATTCCATTCCACCGTCATCTTGATCCCTATGGCCAAAGCTTCATACTCTACTATGTTATTAGTGCAAGGGAACAAAAACTTGTAAGATTTTGGGATTGTGTAACCTTGTGGTGTAATCAAAAGAATGCCTGCTCCACTACCATTTTGGGTGTAAGATCCATCAAAGTATAAAGTCCATGCCTTAGCTTCCACATTAACAATTTAAGAATCCAGAAACTCCAATTGAATAGGATGTGTAGATTCTTGAGGATATTTAGCCAATTGATCGACAATAACTTGACCTTTGATTGCTTTCCTATCAACATATTCAATGTTTAATTCACTAAGCACAATTACCCACTTTGCAATCCTTCCAGTTAAAGTTGTTTTGTTAAGTATTTTAATGGATCAATTTTGGCTATGAGCTTCACCTTATGCAACAACATATATTGTCTTAACTTTTGAGATGCAAATACCACTGCTAGGCAAGCCCTTTCCATGAAGCTATAGTTTAATTCATATTTTATCAATGTTCTACTCAAGTAGTAGATAACTCTTTCTTTTCCCTCATCATCTTCTTGTGCCAATAAGACTCCTAAAGATTTTTCCATTGCTAAAATATAGAGTAACAAAGGTTTTCCTTGGATAGGTGGCATTAGGATAGGTGGATTCATCAAGTATGTTTTCAACAATGTAAAGGCTTTATCACACTCCTCATCCCATGTGAAGATGGTTTCTGTATGTAGTAATCTGGTGAAAGAATGGCATTTTTCCACCAATTGAGAAATGAACCTCCTTATGGATTGAATCCTTCCTTGAAGTGACCTCATTTGACTAATATTCTTTGCAATTTCCATGTCCATTATTGCTTGTACTTTTTTAGGATCTACTTCAATGCCTGTTGCTGAAACAATGTACCCTAGGAGTTTTCCAGATTGTACCCCAAAAGCACATTTCTTTGGGTTGAGTCTCACTTTGAATTGTTCTAGCCTTGTAAAAATATTTTCAAGGATGGATAAATGATCTTTTCTTTTATGTGACTTAGCTAGAATGTCATCCACATAATCTTCCATAAAGGTGTGCATCATGTCATGGAAAATGGTAGTCATTGCTCTTTGATAAGTGGCTCCAACATTTTTGAGACCGAAGGGCATTACATTCCAAAAAAAATTACCCCATGGGCATGTAAAGGCTATCTTCTCTTGATCCTCAGGTGCAATGTGAATTTGATTATACCCACTAAATCCATCCATAAGTGAAAAAATAGAATGACCTGCAGTGAGATCCACAATAGCATCAATGCTAGGCAATAGAAAGTCATCTTTTGGACAAGAAAGGTTTAAATCTCTAAAATCTATGCAAACTCTTATGGTTTTATCATGTTTGGTAACTAGTACAATGTTGGAGATCCATTTGGCATATGCAATTACTCTTATAAATCCTGCCTTGAATAATTTCTCCAATTCTTCTTTGACTAAAAGGGCTACATGTGTATGCACTTTCCTCATTTTTTTCTTGACGGGATTAACCTTGGGTTTCACATTTAAATGATGCATTATGAAACTTGGATCTAATTTGGGCATGTTAGCATATGACCATGTGAAGTTGACTTGTTTTTCTTGAAAGAATTCAATGAATTCTTTTCTTTCCAAGCGACTCAAAGATGTTGCCAAGTGAATGAATTTAGGATCTCCTTCGGTTCCAATGTTAACCTTTTCTATGGGTTCAATGAGTATAGGTGATATTTCATATTCATGAGCTGGTAAGATGTCCAACCTCTCTCCCTTAGGTGCCACAGTTGGATTTTCACCTTTGGAAACATCCTTTATTTTTACTTTTTTTGGGTCTAGCACTGCCACATGGTGGTTTTCACCACTAGACCTTCTCTTTTTTTGTATATTTTCTTTTCATTTTTTGGATTAAGAGGTTGAACACCTACCCCTATTATCATGTATATAGTAAATTCATTGGTGGAAGAATTGGGTTCAACCACATTGAGGTATAAGGCCATTACCTTGTCATTTGGGAAGTAGAGTAAGTCATTTGGCTCAGAAAGATCCCAACCAATAAGCTTGGGGTGCATTAAGGACAAGGATTCAATTGATGGGATTTCATTTGAAGGATTTAAGGACATGAATTCATTTGATGGTTCATACATTGTATCGCCAAGGTCTATGACAGGTGCCTCTTCAAAATGGTCCATGGAAGAAGGATCAAAATCCTCTTCATTAGAGTCCTCTAAGATTTCCATAGGAAAGAAATCATGTGGATTAAACACTAGGTTAGAATCTCCCACCCACGAAGGTACCCAAGGTTCACCTACTCATTAAGTGTAAGGAGGTTCTTGTTCTACAGTAAAGTGTTGAGGTTCACTTGATGTTTGAGTTGAATTCAAACTTTGAGTCACATGTTCTTGATTCTCAACTTTAGGAGGAGTTGTATAAATGAGAATAGTATCAACCTCTATGTCATGAAAAGATTCTTTGGACAAGGAATTCCCCTCATAATCCATAGAATCATCTTCAATTTCAGAACCTACCATATGGATATGTGCATGAAAATCATGCATGGGACTTGAACTTTCTCCTTTATGTTGAAAACCTATGCCAACCTTCTCTTCTTTTTCTCTCCAAACTAGTTCAATAGGTTATAATAATCCCCTATGTTGAAATCCTATGGGTCCTCTTCCCTTATACCCCATTTTCTTCATGATATCAAATCATTTTCCATATTGATCAGTTTGAATATTGATATGTTGCACCCTTTCATTGGAGTTAGCTGAATTATCTT
The DNA here is from genome assembly GCA_018584345.1 of Thuja plicata. Classification (NCBI taxonomy): domain Eukaryota; kingdom Viridiplantae; phylum Streptophyta; class Pinopsida; order Cupressales; family Cupressaceae; genus Thuja; species Thuja plicata. Next base: position 5,652,975 of record MU225789.1, read on the forward strand.
CCTTTTTATAAAGCCATTGTAATACCTCATTATCTCCTTTTTCCATTTCTTGTTTATCACATTCTCTCACAAAATGAGAATTGTGTTTATGAGGTTGATGATCTTTGGATGGCTTCCCATGTGTCTTTGGAGATGTAGGTAAATCAAATAGGTAAACAAAATATTCCCCTACCCCTTTTGAGTGAATTTTGCATTGTTTCTCAAATTGGTTCATCAGGTCACTCATATTTTGATAATGATATTTCTTAGTTTGTTCTCTTTCCTCCTTAGTGGGTTTCAAAGCTTCTATTCTCTATGTTGAATTTTGGGCTGAATTATCATTTGAATTTGAACCCTCATAACTCATCTTTTCTTTTCCCTTAGTTGATGTAGTTGAGTTAGTTTGAGTAGGGTTAGAAGTTGATGTAACATTTGATGTTGGTTTTGAATTTTCTTCCTTGGGTTCTTCCATGGTAATATCAAGGATGAATCTTTCCCTATTATGAGGAATATAAAATTCATGACTTGGCTTTAAATCATTGCAATATTGGAAAGGGTTTGAATCTCCTCCAATCGTGATCTCATCCCCCATGTATGGAAACTTTATGCATTGGTGATATGTAGAAGGTACCACTTGCATTTCATGTATCCATGGCCTTCCTAGTAAGATATTTTAGGTCAATTTCATATCAAGAACTTGACATATGGTATCCTTTTTGATAGGTCCCACTTGAATTGATAGAATAATCATACCCTTTGAAGACCTTTCCTCCTCATCATAGGCCTTAATGGTGACTTTCTTTTTAGGGTCAATGGAAGACTCAATTAACCCTAATGAATTGACAAGGTTTAAAGTGAAAATATTAAGACCAGCTCCACCATCTATGAGAACTCTCTTGACCCTATGTCTTTGGATTAACACCTCTATATGCAAGGGTAAGTTTTGAGGATGTGTGATAGAAATGTCATCTTTCTCTAAAAAGAAAATACAATGAGGGGCTATGAGATGCCCTACCATGTTCTAAAATTTGTCATCCTCCAAGTTTATAGGAATAGTGGTCTCAACCAAGAATTTTTCCAAGCTCTCCTTGTGATTAGGTGTTGATTTCAACAACTCCAAAATTGATATTTATGCTGGAGTCTTTTGTAGTTGATCCACCAAACTATAAGGCTTTGTTGTGGGTGGTGTTTGTTTAGCCAAAATAGTTGGTGTTTTAGGACCAATAGTAATAGGAGTACCCCCTTGTAGGGTAACCTTTGAGGCTTGCCCCCTTGTGATGGCATTAGTGGACTCTTGAATAGGTTTCTCTTTGACTACCACAATATTGATAGTATTATCATAAGTTTGAGCAAAGTTAACATTATTATTGCCTCTTTCATTATTCCCATTGTTTCCTCCATTATTCGAATTGGAAGATTCTCCCTTTTCATGTTTATAAAATGGTTGTTTAAAGGCCGTGTGATCTTCATTAGTTTGAGGGCCTTCTACTTTTACCACACCATTGTCAATCAGATCTTCTACCACATGCCTAAGATGCATGCAATCATTTGTCTTATGTCCCCAGTTTCTATGGTACTCACAATGGTTATTCTCACTCCACCAATTTGGCTTGATTTGAGGTTCATATGGTTGAGCCTTTGGTAAGTCAATAACTTTATTTGAAATAAGTGTCCTTAATGCATTCTCCAATGGTTCACCCAAATTGGTGATTGTCCTTTTGGGTGTAGGTGCAAAGAAAGGTTTAGGCTTGTAAGTCCCTTGATTATTCCCCAAGTTATTATTAGTGTTGTTGTTGTTAAAGGGGACCTTGGGTGCTTGATTCACATTATTGGCTTGAACTGAATTTTGAGTGAGATTAAAAGGGGTAGCCTTTAAAGTGTTAGCCTCTACCACTCTGTCACTAACCACTCCTTTATTTTTGTTATTCCTCATCCAAAATTAGTTGTTGTTAGGGGGATTACGATTTTAATTAGTGTTGGAGGTATTGTTGTTGTTTTTATTCTTGTTATCCTTGTAAATTTTAATTTCTCCACTTTTTATCAATACCTCTTCCATTGTCACCCCATTCTCAATTAGGTCTTGAAATGACCTAGGACATTGTAGCCTTAATCAATAGTTCATTTCATGATTCAAGTTGTTTACAAAAATATCCATCTTCTCCTTTTTGGGTACACTTTGAGGGTAACTAGAAAATACCACTCTCCATCATTGTAGGAAAACTAGGAATCCCTCTCCTTCTCTTTATTTGGTGCTACACAAATTAAGCATTTTAACCTCATGTTTGATGTTATAGGAATAGTGAGTTACAAACTTAGAGGCCAATTCCTCAAAGGTTTGAATGCTGGAGGGTAACTTTGAAAACCACTCCATTTCCATACCTCCCAAACTTCTAGGGAATAACCTCATTAGGTAAGTTGTGTCATGCGTGAACTCTAGACTTAAGGAAAAAAATTCCCTTAAGTGATCTTGAGGATCAGATGTTCCTTCATATTTGTCATATTTAGGAAAAATAGCATTTGTTGGAAATAAAACCATGATTAAAGACTTATCAAATGGAAATGGACACAAAGCTTTGATAGAAAAGGATTGAGGAGCCCCACTTTGTTTTATCGTGTCCAATTGCATTTGGAAAAGTTGAAATTGCTTGTTCATGTTGTCAATGGGATTAGCCTCAGCTTCTTCTTGTTTAAGTTTTTTGACATCATAATCATGTGGAAGTTTGAGACCTGTTTGTGCTAGGTCTAAAAAGTACTTTTCCTTGTCTTTTTCCAACACTTTTCCATAAGCTTCATTAAGAAATGACTTTGCATAGCTTCATTAACCTTTTCATCAGTTAACTCCTCATCATTAGGGTCAATGTTGCCCCCATTGTTGTCATTGTTCAACCCTTGATTGTTAGGGTCATTGTTTGCTCCTCCATTGGTATTTTTGTTGGATCCGTTGTTGTTAGGGTCAGAATTTCCCCCTCCATTGTTGTTCATATCCTTGTTTACATGGTTGATTTGATTGAGATCTATATGGACAAATGGGAAAGATGTTGGTTTTGTTTCCTTAATGGGTTCTTGTAAAGGTCTTAAAGAACTAAAAGGATCACCTAGAAAAGGACACTCTTGCCTTAGATAAGATTCGTCTGGTTGTAGGGTAGCCTTAATGTAACGAGACCAAGTAAAAACCGTCATTAAAATAGATCAAATTAAGATCCTAGGCTTTTAATCTCACTTAAGTGATCAATCTATGGATGATTTTGCAAAATGTCCAATAATGGCGGATTCTAATCCAGTTGAGTATACACAGAGGTAGAATGTTCAAAAGGGTATCCAAAAATGGAGTTTTCTCATTTTCAAACCCTCGATATATATCCACTATTTTCCCTTCTTTATTTTTGGGCAGATCTTGCCTATGTGTAGGTGGCCTTTAAATGTTAATACGCGGTTATTGGAATTCTTTTACGTGGCACTCTATAGTTCACAGGCGGCATTTGCTTGTTGATAGGAAGTTTTAAACTATTGACACGTAGCACTTTCCAGCGGCTTATGCGGCTGTTGAATGTTTATAGGTGGTGTTTTAAATTTTTTAAGCCCACTATTGTTTATAGGCGGCTCTGAAGTGTTGGTACACAACACTTTGCTAATCAAAGTTGAATTTATCAAATTTTTTGTTATTTTCTGGATTTAAAATTTTAAAGGCTTTGATCAGATTTGTCAAAAAAGAATCTTGCGTGAAAACAGAGTACAAGATCAATACACATCAAAGTTGTACCATATCCCTTAAACAACACTAAAAGTGTATGTTCTCAGATGTTTTTATGGGCATGCACAAGAATTTATTCCAAATAATCTACCTTGGAGTCAAACAAATTTGGCTTTTAACAATGGCTCTACAAAGGTAGGTTTGCTAGATTATCAAGGTTTTAAATCACCTCCATTCTAAATCTTGCCAAGATCCTTTACCCCCTTGCAGGCTTCCCACATGCATGAAAGTATGATTTTGTGCAATCCCAAAGGACTACTCAAGGAAGTGAGGATGACTTGCACAACGTTTAGTCACTTTCTGATTAAGGTAAAGTGCATTTATTTATAGTGGTTCAGATGACATCATGGAAAAAGTGAATATCTCCCACTTTGGATCATTCCCTCTCACCATCCTCGTAAGGCAATTCTTGGGAGACATGCCCTCTAAAGCTCTATTTTAGCTAGCATGTATATGGAAAGAAAGAATTGAACTTATTCCAACAAGTTTGGGAATCTGATTCACTCAAAGAGTGAAGACCATATCGCTATTGTCTTCCTTTGTTCCAAACACCTCAAGCAATAATTGTTTTTTTTCAACCCCTTGACAAGGACATTCTTAAAATTGAGATGTGTGGTTCAATTCCTTATCCTTTTCTTTGCACTAAATTGATTTTTCACGTTTGGCTTTCTGATTCACTTCGAAAAGTGAAGAGCATATGCCTAATGCTTGTTCAATTTAAACAATTAGAAGGATTTTCCTTATTATACTAGATTTAAATAAAATGCCACAATTTAATCAATTCAAGCTTGATAAGATAAATACCTCATATTTGAAGCTAGCAAAGGCTAGGCTCATTTTTGATTGATTTGTGCTTTATTTCAAATCACCTAGTGGAGATAATTCCCACTCTGGCTCCTCCAACAAGTTAGTCAACACAAATGAAACAAAGTGAAGAAAAACTTGGAAAATAAAATGGCAATTTCCCTCCTAAAAGCTCTTTTAATCAAATTTGACAAATCAAAGCTTAAAGAAATTAAGAATGGAAATTAATCAAAGAGTAGGAAAATTTTCTTTATAAGAAAAAAACACTTTAATAGAGTGATCATAAAGGTGCTCTTCTTCAAATAAACTCTCTAAAAGATTAGATGCATGTATTTGCTTATCATGTTTAGTCTGAATCCTTACCTCTTTGCTAGGCCTTGTGACTCGCTTCTCCGGTTTCTACACTTTCATGTGATTTTTCATCTACAGCAAAAAAACACAGAGAGTTAAAATAGTGAGCAAATCATCAAAAATTTGATTTAAATAAAAAATATCTATGCGACATTTAACAGCTAATACACGGCATTTAACTATTACTATGCATAAATAAAAACTTTCAAAGTGGCTTTTAAATCTTAATAGGCAGCTCTGGAAATTCCACAGGTGGCCAAATACAAATCACAGGCAGCACAGAATGTGCAAAGTATGGTCAAAAGTTGTTGGAACACAACTCTTGGAAGTTCACAGGCAGCACACTTTATCTCACAGGTGGCACATTTTATCTCACAGGCGGCCCACTTTATCTCACAGGTGGCTTAAGAATGAAAAATAGAGATGAAAGAAACTCTATACATGGTTCTTTAATTCTCACAGGCGGCTTTGAATGCTTTGTAGGTGGCTCTTCTCCTATTTTCCTGCAAAATAACACAAAAAAAAATGATGCAAAACACACAAAATATTAAGATAAAAATGTTATAAATGAGGCCTAAAGCCCCATGGTAGGCGCCATTTGTGTGTGTGATATTACAGCTTCATTGAATTAGGATTAGTAACAACAACTCTATGGAAAGAAAATGCAAACTAATCTAAGAATTGAAGTTAAACCCATGACATCTCATGTTTCTCTATCTAAGCTTTGTTAAGAGAGCTCTCAACCTTAATCTCTCTCAAGGACAATCCTAGAACAAGAAGAAAATGATAAACATGCTCTAACCTAGCTCAAATGCTCCAAGATATGCTATGAAATCAACAAATGCTTCTAAAAATGATACTCTAAATGCTATGCAAATACTGAAATATTATCAAAAGCTCTCAAATACTCTCCAAATGCTTATAATAAGGATACTTTTCTCTTGAAATTCTTGGATCCCAAACACAAATAAAATGGCTTGTATTTATAGCAATTTCCCAAGGTTAGGGGGTAGAGTGAATTGATCATGGTCAAGCTTTGGTTGAGTAAAAATCTTTGAGGTGTTTTTAAATGGAGGGAAAATCAAGTGGTTGTCCTCAAATAAATTAGGAATTATATAATTCAATCATTTAATTAATTTAGCCATGTAAGGGTGAATGGGTTGGATTTGATTTGGTTGATTTAAACTATACAATTAATTGATTAAAATCAATTGCATAATTTGATTAATCCCTTTTAGGCTTGAATTTAATTATTTGATTTCATGATTATTTAATCATTTGATTTAATTTGATTTTTGTCTACTTTTCTTGATAAATGTCCATTTGATTTGATTTTGATCCCTTTGATTTGATAAGAATTGAGGCAATTGGCTGAGATTTATAGTTTTGAATGTTTAAGATATACCTAGTCAAATTTAGGTGTCTATACTACCCTTTTCAGACTTATTATCATGTTTCTTTCCTCTGTCTTTGGATCTACCATGAACAACAAGGGCTTCCTTGGTTGAATCGGAAGTCTTTCTTCGCATCTCTTTAGATAACAACGAGGACACCACATCATCCATTTGGAAAGTGACAATAGTACTCCCAAGGGTCATCACAAGATGGTCCCATGAATCTGGTAAGGAACATAGTAGGGTCATACATTGATCCTCCTCCTCCAACTTGACACCAGTTGATGTCAACTATGCAATCAACATGTTAAATGCATTCAGGTGATCTTCAATGGATCCTCCTTCCTCCATTCTTAGAGAATACAACTTCTTTCTTAGGAACAATCTGTTCACCAAGGACTTGTCCTAATACATAGACCCAAGCCATATCCATAATTTGTTTGCGGTCTTCTCATCGAGAACATTCAGGAGAACAGAATCTGCTAGACAGAGTTTAATGAGACCCTTAGCTTTCCAATCCTTGAGATCTCAATCTTCTTGAGACATGTTTACTATTTTGATATCATTATCAACCACCTCCCATACATCACAGTCTACGAGCATGTCTTCCATCTTGAGTTTCCACAACTCAAAGTTTGTGCCATTGAACTTTTCTGCCTCCATTCTACTGTATGAAGAACCTTCCATCTCTTCCTACAATAAGGTTATGAATACTCTACAACAATACCCCCACTGAACTAGAGATTAGCTCAAAAAATCCATACTCTAACAAATAGAACCAAAACTGGCCATGGTCTGATACCAACTGAAGGGAAACCAAGCGTGCAGAAAATAGTTCCCTATGCTAAACTCCCGAGAAGAGGATCATGCAAATTCAGATTTAACCCTTAGCAATTATAGAATGATAATATAATAACATGCATACATAGAAAAATGAAAATGACACAATGATTTACCCTCGGGAAAACCTTTCGATAAAAAACCCCAGCACTCCAAAACCTACACAATGTATTAATCAAAACTATTACTATTTAAAATACACTTGCAATGAAAGTTCTTTCAGGAGATAATCAACACTTGAAGACAAATTAGGTAGCATAAAAATATTCCAATAATAAACTAACTTCTCACTCAGATTTACAACCCTAAAAAATGATTATATCATGTACTTCCCTTTTTAGGACAACTTCCAAAGATAGTCGTATTAGGGCTTTACCATTCTGTGAGAAAATAGGAACCCTAAAAAATAATTATATCATGCACTTCCCTTTTTAAGGCAACTTCCAAAGACAATCGTATTACGGTTGCAGAAGAGTGTATAGTACTCAACATGATCAGTTGCCACATGTCTTTCATGTCTTCACCCATCATCGAATCTTCCATAATTAGCTCTTACAAATATTAATGACCATCATAGGAATCCGTCATAGGAATCTGTTATAACCATTTTAGTCATGATTACCTTACACATTGTCCAAAGTGCCGACATTTGGAAAATATCAAATGTAAGGAAATATACAAGGTTGAGGCACCTTATTCCTAACATTTGTTAGGTCTTTTTCTTGCTAAATCAAAATACAGATTAATAACTTGATAAACTCTATAAATCCCAATCACTGATTCTAGCAAGACAAATCCTAATTGATGAGGATTGGCTAAGATCCTCCTCCTTCTTCAAGCTCCACATCACTCAGGCAGGTATTGCCTTATCTGCACATACATGACTCCTTTCTGAAAACTACAAGCTTGCAAATATATAACTATGGAATAGTTTTTTAGACTCTTTAGGTAACAACTACCTCAATATTTCCCCGAATCTTATACAAAAAATGTCTTACTTAAAGTAAGTCTAAAAACTAGAGAAAACCTAACTCTTAACAACATGGAATGGAAATGGTTTTTCAATTATTATTTGATGTATGGATCTCTGTAACATCTCAAAACTTGCATAGACTAGTGTCTTATCCTATGGGAAACAGAGTCAAATATACACTTGCAAAAGAGATTATGAACAAAGGAAAATAGCTCTGTCTGATGTGTTTATATGTCATAGATAAAAAAAACTATATCAATCAAGATCTTCTTATTAATCCACTTGTATGTTCAGATATGCAACATTTCTACACAAATAATTTGACCCTCTCCTTGAAAGAGACCTTGGAATAGATAGTACATAACCAACATCCACTGGAAAGACAAGATTGGAAATACCCTTGATACTCCAACTCATACAAATCTGAAAACAAATTCTAAATCACAGTCATTCCTTGAATAACTCTATTGCTGATCAACAACAGAAAAAACTAAAACACCCTTGATGCCCTAGTTTATATGATTTAGAAACAATATGGAGAGAACTTGATGTGATAAACAATAGTGCTGAGATTTATTCATAAAGATTGATGTTACAAGGATGTTCTTCTTAGAAGAAAATAGAAATCACAACACTTTTTATGCAAAGAAGAGAGAAAATATATTATAGAAGATATCCAAATTGGAACCTTCTCTGAAACATCTGTGAAGAGAGGTAAAACTCAGTCTAAAACCCCTACAGATGAGCAAAAGATAGGGAAAGGAACCCTCAAACTCAGCAAAGAAAAGAATAAATACGAGAAAGAGAAACCCTAGGAACTATGCTTTGTAAACACATGTCCTCTTCTCAAAACTAATTTGTAGTTATCTTTCTTTTCTCTTTAAAAAACTAAACTTCATTTTATCTTTTCAAAATCTGACCTTGCTCTATCGGTAGTTTCAAAATTTGGCTATATTTTCCCTTTCAAAGTTTGCTAAATCTGATTCATTTTGTCTTTTAAAAAGCTTGATCTTATCCTCTGAGAATTTTATTTTAGTCTACAACTAAGAAATATCTTCTTTAAATCAAATTTGATTTGCCTCTAAAAACTCATCTTATTCTCTAAGAAATATCTTCTGTGTAATCTCCTTTGTCAAGTTTCAAAATAAAATATTTGCATCTTGTCTCATTCTCAAATCTGATTTCATTCCGATTCAAATTTGATCTCCATTCTCTGGGAAAACTATCATCAAATCTGATCTTTCTTTGAGAAAATCTGATTAGAAAAACCCTCCTGGAATGCATATCTCAAGTTTTGAAATAAAATATTGCATAAACTATATAAAAGATTATAATGCCCTAATCTTGCACAATATTTTAATCGTTTCATTTTGAAAACTTTATCTTTTTGTCTTTCTTGTCCAAATCTATTTTAGAACTTTGCACAGACAATGATTTTAAATTCATTTAATATCCTACACATTTTCTTCTCTTTGAAATCCTCTATTTTCTACATTTTTAGCCCAGAAGTCACCAGAATTTGACACTTGGCACTTTCTAACGGGCAGTCCTTAACTATTCTTTAACTCCTCCTTAACTCCTATTCTCTTAGATACTTTATGACTACATTAGTCTCTAGGGTTTTGATACTTTTCCTTAACTGTGGGTTTACTTGGAGACTTGGAGACTACATTAGTTTCTAAGAAACTAGAAGATTTTCTTAACTGTGGTTTCTTTTGGAGACTTGGAGACTAGCCTTTAGTCTCTAATTCTCTCTAATATTTTAACTTGACCATGCCCCTGACCATACCTTGACTGCAGTTAGCTCTTAACAATGTAGTCTCCAAGTCTCAGATAGTGATGAAGGGCGCTCCCCTTAACACCACAAACACATAACAGAAACAGAGAAGCAACAACAATTTCCAAGAACAAAAAATGGGCTTCTTATTATCTCCACAAATGTGGAATTACAAACTTTTAGAATTACAATATGCAAAGCCACATGGGCATTCCCCTTACAATATTCTATAGGACAAAGCCTCGAATTATTACCCAAATCTACCAAGAACTGCCCTAGACAACACTACGGGCCTTCTTTATATAGGGAATTTCCACCACTCGAGAAGGTTCCAGAAATTTAGCCCATAGGGCTGACCAAACTTAGAATTATTTTATTTTACAATTTATTACATCATAGTCGGCTCAAAATAACTTTTGAAACCTAGACAGAAATTTTGAAGAAAAATTATTTTCTGCCATTTCAGGTGACCCAACTTCTGAAGACCATAAGTCATCGCTAGTTGACCCGATTGACTATTATGACCCCAATCTGGAAAGGCCACAAAGTGCTCTACTAGCCTAACACATGCAAGCACTTGTCCCTAAATTTTTGACCTCATTCGGGGCCTCTAAAGCCTTCAAAACTGAGTTCAAAGTTTCTGTACCCTACTACCAATACTGAAAATCCTTAATATCTTCAAAATTAGACCTGATCTAGCCATGAAACTTTACTGGCAGGCTAATAAGACTGAGATGAACCTCCACATGTGAAATCAGAACATTCTGAGATTGTATGACCAACTTACTAAAAATAGCAAGTTTCCATAGATAGCAGCTCTGCACAAGATAGCCCTTATTGAAAAGCAAACATAAATATTTTTGGGTGATACAAGATTGCCCTCACACCCAGGATGCTCCTGCATCAGACACCTTGGGTAATTTGAGAAGTGACCCTATCACGACTCAGGTGTGCAGAGGAAAACCAAGACAGTTAACCTCCTCCCTTGTCAGCCATGATGAATCTTCAACAGGTCATCCTTTCCACTTGACCATATATTCTTCATATGTCCTGTTCCTTGTGCTTCTACCAACACGACTGTCTAGTATGTCTTCAATC